>CAHIKZ030003320.1:0-107553 GCA_903632075.3 Acanthosepion pharaonis | reverse complement strand
GTGTGTTTATATATATATCTATGTGTGTTTATATATATATATATATAATTGTATGTGCAATGTATATGTATGTATATGTATGTGTATGTGTGTGCATGTGTATGTGTATATATGTATATATGTATATATATATAATTTTTTTTTTTTTTTCATGTACACGCAAATATTTGAATCGTCACTTATTTAGATTTATGTGTATTTTTATATATATGTACATATGTGTATATCTCTGTGTGTATTTATATATATGTATGTATGTTTATGTATATATATATATATATGTGTATATGTGTGTATATATATGTATATGTGTATATATGTATATATGTATGTAAATATATATATATATATATATGTAGGTGTTTATGTTATATATATATATAATTTTTTGTGTATGTATATATGTGTATATATGTATGTGTGTGTATATGTATATGTATATATACATATATATGTATGTATGTTTATGTATTATGTATGTGTATATATATATATATATATATAGATATGTATGTATTGCATGTGTATATATATGCATATGTAATTGTGTGTATGTGTTTATATGTATATATGTATGTGTGTATATGTGTGTATGTGTGTGTATATATATATATGTATATATATATGTATATATATGTATGTATATATATATGTATATATGTAAATTGTGTGTGTGTGTATATATATATATGTGTGTGTATATATATATATGTATGTATATATATATATATAAATGTATATATATATGTATGTGTATATGTATGTATATGTATATGTATATGTATATGTATGTATATATTTGTGTGTATTGTTTATTTATATTTTTATATATGTATGTGTTATATGTATGTGTGTGTGTGTATATATGAATATATATATATATATATGGATATGTGAATATATTTTTATTTTTTAGGTATATATATATATGTATATATTTGTGTATGTTTATATATATATATATATATATATATATATATATATATATATATATATATATATATATATATATATATATATATATGTATGTATGTATATATATATGTATGTGTCATCAAATGTGTCTGTGTGTGTGTGTTTACATGCATTTGTGTATGTACCTTCACTTTTATAGGTTTTTTGTGTATTCAATGTGTTTTTGAACATGTAAAATATTTTTGGTTTTTTCAAATGAGACAATCGTTATATTCATCTTCATATTTTATATTTGATTTAATTTTTAAATTTACAAAAGCTCCTATTTAAAGTTTGCCCTTTAAAGTTAACATATAATTTTATTTTCCTTCGTCCCATCCCTCCCTATATTTTTTTTTTTTTTTTTTTTTTTCCTTCCTATCCGAATTGTCTGTGGTGTGTATATGTCACCACAAATGTATCTTTATGTATTAGACATCCGTCGACTTTTCTTTCTCTCCTTTTTTAAATCCCCCCCACCCACATCTTTTTGTTTCTCTCTGTCAAAATCCTCATTTTTCAAATTTTCTAAATTCTGTTTTTGATTTCCGGAGTTGTTTTTTCTGTTTTCATTTTGAATTTGTAGGTCTGATGATTTGGATCGTATTTACGATTCCAATGGAATAAATTATGACCATGGAATATTAGTGTTTAAGCCTTTTTATTATATATATATTTTTATATATATATAAATAATGTCACAATCTTCAGGGAAAAAATACCCACCCAAAATCTATTACAATACATAAATCTATTATTTTTGAATATATATATATATATATATATATATATATATATATATTTATATATAAAAAATTAATTGTATTTCTATTTTCTATTATATAATATTTTACAGTTTCATAGCACCTGAGATATATTTACAGTAAATATATATTCGTATAAATGTTTTTATCATTTCCCACATCTCTATATCTTTTTTCTATCTATCTATTTATTTATTTATCTTTCTATCTATCTATCTATCTATTATTTTATCTATCTATCTATCTATCTTTTTTTCTCTTTTATATATATATATATATATATATATATATATATATATATATATATATATATTATATATATATATCACAAAAACGGACGCCATACCTAAGTTATCTTTCGGCCAACGCTTTTTTGCTCAAACATATTCTTTGGCAATATAGATATAAATGCATAAAATGACACACTTAAAAATATATATATATATATATATATATATATAAATATATATATATATATATATATATATATATATGTATGTATGTATGTGTGTGTGTAGACAGACACAAAGATATTTATTCATAGTTACATAAATCTGTAATAAGCAAAAGAATATTAAGAATCTGAATCGAGTAAACGTTGTTCTAACCAAGAATATTAAAATTATCAAAGACAGAATCTGTTAGCATCGTAGAATTTTGAGAAATTAGTATTTCAAGAAAAGTGATACTTCCAATCGGAAAGTCATACCGACATTTTCACAAAATCAGAAAAGAAGTCTTGAGGATTTGAAACTCTCAGTAAAAACAGAAAGCAAGACATGCATATTGAAGCTGAGAATGATCTAATAAAAGATCTAAGGCGAATAAATTGCCAAAGCAAAGTGACCAAAACCTATTTCCTATCCTTTTGTTCAAAAATCAGCCTCTTGATTATGTATATTATATTATATATTCGAGTTACATCTACTATCCATTTTAGTTATTGCTGCTGTTGGTAGTCATCCACTCTTTCATGATTTCATTTATCATATCCATTTCGTTGTCAGCTATTATTGCGTCCCTCTTCACGAAGTCTGATTACGTATAGCGCTCTAAGTTTGACAGCGTTCATTTACTTGATGCAATTTTAAGCACTAGAATGTTTGCAAACATGCAGACGCGTGTTGAAATTAACTATAGAATTGCTGAAATTATCGCTAACTTTCTTTATCGAGATTTACAAGCTATACATTTCGTTGAATTTCACAAACCAGTCGATGAAATTTGAATAAACTGATTTGTTTCGAAAAAAATTCTTTTTTCATAACCTTACTTTGAGATTTAAGAATTTATTTAATTTAATTTAAGTTTATAGGAGAACATTTTAAACAATATTTTTTAAGAATTTTTTCTCTTTTAAGAGCAACTTTAGACATGCGTAAATTTTCTCTCTGTAGCCAAATTCTAAATTTTTGATAAACTGGCCTGTGATTTGTTAACAGTTATCAGTCATAAATGAATTAAAATGTATTATTATATATAAAAAACTTAAAGAAAAATTGTATTGGAAAAAAAACAATATGAACACCAAATTTTATTAAATGAGTAAATTTTATTATATGAATAATTTTAGATTGTTTTTAAAATAGTGACATTGTATTTTTATGTTAAAAAAATTTAAATTTTTTTTAAATTTTCTAAAATAATGAAAATATACGCACCCCAAGTTCGAATTCCAGTCGAAAGAACATTATATTCACTTACATATAAATACCTTTGGGAAAGTATGAATACTGTTGAAATTTTCCCCTTACCCAGCTGGGTACATAGCAGGACAAACTTTCTCTAGTTGAAGGCAACTTGTCTACCGCAGAAAGAAATGGCAACGTATGGCGGGGAAAAATTGTTGCCTCGTCAGTCATGTATCGAAATATACATGATATATATATATATGTATCCCGCGTTGCAGACAACAGACTGTACATGAACATACCGTGCCAATTACAAAAAAATTTTTTTTAAAAAATGCGAAGTATATAATTTTAATATAGAGGATTATATTTTCTATACATTTATATATATATGGGCTTAACCCAAATTAGCTTTATGAGACAAATCAGATGAATATCTGAAAATCTGCTTTTAATTATAATATTTTATTATTTTATTAGTTTTTTTTCAAAATCCACATTGATGAGTTCAATTGATAATGTAATTGCGTATGTAATAATAACAGATACACAATATAGTTTTGATACTGAAATTTAAGGCTAATTTAAATAAGTATCAGTTTGTGAGCTCATTCCTTTCTTAAAACATTGATATGCGTAAATTATTTCTAAATATATTAGTCGTTCAAATATAGGTCTTTAATCTATTATTTTATTGTGGCTTTTATTATCAAAAATTAAATCTAATTATAACCTCCAAATTTTCTTTGTCTCTCTCTCTCATCTATCAAAAGGGATCTATCTATCTATCTATCTATTTATCTATATATATATATATATATATATAAAATAGGAAAGAACTCATTAAAAAGTAATCTAAAATTTTTGGAATGATGTCTTTTTAAATAAATATATTATATATATATATATATATATATATATATATATATATATATATATGGTGACTCTTCCATCAGATTATTGGATATGAGTTATTTTCAGTTATAACTCTAGTTTATGTTCGCCATTTTGCCTGATATTTTGGTAAGTAATATCTCGTAAAGTTGTTTTAGTTGTATGTGGAAGGAAAATTAAAAACTCATGGTTGAATCCATTTTTTTTTTCGAAATCAGCTCTCCGATTCCTCAAAGTTCAAAATTACCCTATGCAAAAGTATTGGATACATGACATATTTTTTATATATATATATATATACATATACTTTTTTGTAAATTTCCAATCGAAACTTTGTATTTTAAAAGACTTTAAATATTCAAATTTTCGATAGTATTGGAATGTTATCTTTGACCAATCAGAAGCACACAATTGTTTACAAGATAGTGCTATTAATCATCTGACTCTTTGATGTGCATTCTTCAATTCAAGCATTAAAAATAGCAAAAACTAAAGAATTATCCAGAGATATGCAAGATAGAATCATTGAACGTCAGAAAAGAGGACAAGGTTACCGAAAAATTAGCAAAGAAATGAATCTAGCACTAAGTACATTAGGAAATATCAACAGAAAGTATAAGAAGTATGGCGACAGTACAGCAAACCTTCCAAGAAATGGAAGACCGAGAAAATAAATGAGAGTACTTCAAGGTGGATCAGCAGAAATGTGCAAAAAAAAAAAAAAACATTACTCGTTCTGAAATTAAAACTGATCTTGAGGGTGCTGGAATTAATGTAAGTAAGGATACCATTAGCAGAGCTCTATATCGTACAGACTTTCATTCAAGATCACCAAGAAAAGTGCCTTTACTGAAAACCAAACATGTCAAAGACTAATTAAAGTTTGTCGAAACTTATGAAAAGAAAGGTATGCAGTTTTGGGAAAAGGTAATCTGGTCGGATGAAACGAAATTTGAACTATTCGGAAGGAACACAGTGACAAGTGTTTGGTGAAAAACAAAAATGGCACTGCCTTCAACAAGCACAATACCATCCCCACAGTTAAGTTTGGGGGTGCTTCCATTATGATATGGGGATGCTTTTTCATCCAAGGGCACTGGTGAGTTACAAGTTATCCATGGTAGAATGAATGGTAGCATGTACAGGAGATTCTAGAGAAGAACCTTCAGAAATCTGCAACTTCTTTAGGACATGGTCGAAATTTTGTGCTTCAACACGACAATGATCCCAAACATACCTTTAAAACTTACAAAGGAATGGTTTGAAAATAATGGTATTAGTACTCTCAATTGGCCAAGTCAGTCTCCTGACTTGAATCCAATTGAGAATTTGTGGAATACTTTGAAGGTTAAAGTTCATAAGCGGAATCCACAAAATATCAAGCAATTAGAGGAATTATGCAAGGAAGAATGGGGTAAAAGTAACGGTGGATCAGTGTGGAAAACTTGTGGCCAACTATAGAAAGCGACTGGAAGCAGTGAAACAAAACAGAGGCTACGCAACAAAATATTAAATTGATGTATCCAATACTTTTTACTTTTGAACATAAAAAAAAAAAAATGGTAATTTTTGAACTTTGATAAAAAAAAAAATGGATTCAACCATGAGTTTTTAATTTTCCTTCACACATACAACTAAAACAAATTTTTCATTGATGCGAGATATTATTTTTTTATGTAAATTCCAAATATCAGGCAAAATTGATACTATATATATATATATATATATATAAAATATTTATATATATATATATATATATATATATTTATATATATAGTGAAAATACATTATTATCCAATAAGTCCTTGTTTTCAGGTGTGAATATGTTCTAACCAAGAACATATTTGCAAGAACTGCATGAAACTCCAAGTTGTGCTATTGACATTGGATATTATGTATATTCACTAATATATACTTATAGCTCAGTTTTATGACATTGAGTCCTGTATTTATAACACCTGAGGAAAAAATATATTTATACATACATGCAAGTATATGTACATGCATGTAAATTTTTTATCCAACCCATTATTTATATATATCGACTATGTATATATTTATAGATATCAGATAGTAAATGTGTGTATTTATTTTACAATATATTAATAATTTTGTTTATTCTAGACTAATGTCTTGGTTATCAGCGTGTTAGATAAATATACTTATATTTTTTTAGGATATAAATATGTTGGTAAATTATACATGGAAAATAAAAATGTTAGTGTTGAAAAAATTTATGTTCCTTATGTTTTAATATCATTCCAGTTGACACTGCCATAAAAATACAATTATGTAATAGAATTGTGAATATTTTAGGTGAAGTTTACAGCAGAAGCTGAATGGGGTTACTTTTCACTGATGGTAACAAAAATAAAATATGAAAAAATTAAAATGATGATGGTTTTTGTTATACTTACCGAGATCAAATCCTTTTCATACATTTTATTTTACTCTATCCATAAAAATATTTTTATACAAATTTTTATAGAAAGCAAATAGTTTAACATAATCTCTTTTTCTTTTAAGGCACTTAATTCCATAATAAATACTGATTGTATAAATTAAGCATTATACAGTGAACATTTCAGATCATAATTTATCTAATAATTATATATCAGGTTACATTCTCATAAATATGGCATGTATATATGTGCATGTATTTTTCCCCGGCATGTTAAAATTGACAAGACTATTTTAAATATGTTCCTATCCCAGAATGTTATGTCCAGTCATTCTTCAAATATTCTTAAAATAATTTTACATTTTTTAAAAAGCATATATATATATATATATATATATATATATATATATATATATATATATATATTAATTATTTTTAAAAAATATGATTCCTTTGCTACATAAGAGTTCTCATGTTTCAAAAACGAGAGCCGAAAGCTTCAATATAATTATTAATTAAAATTAAATTGAGTCAAAGTATCAAGCTCTGTTTCATCCTCAAGCAAAAATTTAGGAATAACCAATCTTGAAATTTACGCATCTTTATAAACATGTTCATTCGCAAAATTAATTACTATGGAAACAGCTGGGGAAACCATACTTTCTTTAACTCAGTTTTTATCAAATGATATCCCTGGCATCAGGGATCATTTCATATGCCAGATAGGATTATAATAGAGATGCTACCAGCCTTAGATGATTTTGACATTGACAAAATTACAGAAATAATAAATGAAAAATACAACTATGGTGACAAACAGAGAGACCTTAGTAGATCCATTTTCATAGTGCTGCATAAGAAGCCAGATGCAAATGAAACTTATTCAAATTCTCAAGAGGGCACATAGCAGAATTAAATTGAAAATAGGACAAGAAAAGTGTGGTTTCATTAAAGACGCTTGAACAAAGAACGTGATATTTATGCTCAGAATGATATCAGAAAGAGCAATACAAATGCAGAAGGATGTATACCTATGTTTTATAGATTATACAAAAGATATGATACAACTGTTTGAACTACGATGAAAGTTTGATTTATTTGGGAAAAATATTAGAATAATCCAGAACTTATATTTGGAACAAAGCACCTGCCTGAATAGAAAATGAATTCAGTAAATAGTTAAAAATAAAAATGGATATAAGACAAGGATGTGCCTTCTCACCAAACTTATAAGGCCTTTACAGTGAGATGGTCCTAAGAGAACTAGATGTCCTATCAGGATTTATTACTGTCAGACACAATATTAAGAAAGTAAGATATGCAGATGACATAGTGTCAATAGAATCAGAAAGAAAACTGCAGGAACTCCTACAGAAAGTAGTAAAAGAAAGTGAGAAGAAAGGACTAAACATCAATTGTAAGAAGATAGAATTTATGGGTGTCAGCAAGAGGGACAGCCCAAGATGTGAAGTACAAATCCAAGACACAAAAATGTCTTTCATGCTAAATACAATGGCCTGACAATTGCATTTAGCATGAAACAGACCGTTGCCTCTAGGTGTTGACTTCAATGTCCACTTATATACTTTCAAGGTTTGGCCTCTTACTAGACTTATCCTTAATGTCTTGTTATCTCTATCATTGTATTGTCTGTATTGACAAATACTTTTCAGTTAAGAAAGTAAAAAAATGTAAATGAATTTATTTGGATTACAAAAAAAATGGTTACCTTGTCATCTTGAATTCATTTTTTAATTCATAGATTAATTTATCATCTTTTTCTGTATTGAAATTTTGTGAACAGAATTATTTTTACCCATAATTTAAAAATATATTTACTCATCACAGTGTTCAGGTATTTTAAATGTTAATCTGTCAATGAATTAACATTTTCACATAATCTTATGCTTGAGTTAAGCCATGCTTTCTATTTCCATTGGTCAACAAATTGATATCATTCCAGCTCTTCTTTACTTATTTGAGATCTAAGATGATTCGTTGCCAAACAGCTTTTGGCTGGCTTTGCTTTTGATTCCTGTTAAGAATCTACAATAGTACTTGGCATAAAAACCTCATAGGTCTAAGCTATTTCATCCACCATTTTCAGATTTTTTAAATGGGATATAAATTGGCTTGTTTCCTACCTTTGTCATTAGTTACAAAATTGATCCATCTAACTTCTAGTATTTCCAGTCACTTCTAGTTTGATTACAGGTGCCTTGTTTCATTGTCATGAAGCAAGGTGGAAAGGACACTGGAATTATAAAACTAGATCTTGTCTTTTGGGAAGAATTTCTTGTAATGGCTGCTGATCCTTTGCTGTTTCTCCTGTTTGCTTTTTGGCCTACATTGCTCTAGTCTCTGGTATTAATCGAGTTAGCAAAGTAGACAATGTCAACAACAAATTCTATTTTGTTTTGACCTATAAGACTTTCATTTAAATATTGATGGTTGCCAGACAGCATGTTGTTTTCCTTTTCATTGCTAACCCAATTTCTCCAGCACAGTCTTCAATGGTGCTCACATTTACTTTTACATGTACAAGACTAATTATTTAAACAATGTCTTGCTTTGTTTTAAGACTGGAAGTTTTCTTCTTAGTATAATTATGCAGGGAACTACCACAAGACGGCAAAGAAGCTTAGGGTTGCATGCAGTTTTTACAATAGTCAGGAACAAGGATCTCTTGCAGGTTGCAGATGGTGGGTGGCACTCCATGTGAAGAGAAAAAGGTTAAAGTGCTTTGTTTTTGAAGCAAGTTCTCTGCACTGGTCGGCTAGTTCTTTGGTCAATCAGTAGTAGTAATGCATGGATTGGCTGGTTCTTTGGCCAATAGGTGGTGACCAGAGACAATAAAAATCTCAAGACAAGTGGAGAGAATTTGTCTTGGTAACAGTTGTGCTGTTGTCCAGAGTGTTGAAATATAGTGAGTTTTGTGACAGTGAAGATACAAATTAGTATCCATGACTCATCATCTCTGGAATTAATATCTCTCTTCTCAACTTTCAATTCATTCTTTTGCCATTTGAACCATGTCTGTGAGATTTCTCATTGCTTATTGTCAGACTTGTTGAAGAAACAGAATTATTTGAATTTTTGTCAGTATAACAAATTCAAAGCCTTACTTTATCATCATTATCATAATAAATTATTAATCAGTTTAATTCAATAATATCTTGAAGATATTGATAAATAAAAAAAAAAAAAGATGAAAGAGGAAAAAAAAATCTTTGGAGAAATTTTCTTTTGTTACTTTTTATTATAATTTTTTACTTATCAGATTTATAAATTTATCAAATTAGAAAATTTTATTAAATTAATTTGTTTTTGTTTTTACTTTCCCTTAGGTATGGTGTGAACACACCAGGTTTGTTTTAATGAAATATTGAAACAATAATTACATTGATATGATGTGTTTTATCTGAATTACTCTTATTCTCTAATATTTATTAATATTTATTTATATCAAAAGTAAAATGCAAAAGTAAGTGATAAAAAAGCAAGTTTTATTGTTTCAATTATTTCATCTTTTTCGCATTTTCAGTTCATGTACCCCAGAATCTAAGCTTTGGCGTCTACTGTTCAATTCTTCAAAGTGGCCTTTTTTTACATTTTGATATTGATCTGTTTTTGGGAAGGACTTATTGGTTTCTATATTTGTAGTTTTACACTAGTTATGTTTGTAGATGCATATAGGTGAGAATGAGGGGAAAAATGTAATCTTAAATGTATAGGAGGTATGGATATTTTGTTTACAAATGTAGTAGCTACTGCTTGACCACATGGTGAAGGAAGGTATGGTTGTTTTCAATGTTGGTGGGGATGGTTTAGACATGTAAGATACTTGTGCAAATGTTGTATTTTTCTTTGAGTATGTCATGATAACCACAGCATTGGAGAATGGAAAAAAATTAATTTAGCAATGCTGACTTTGGTTGATTTTCTATCTCTTTATATATGCATCTATAGCTCTGCTTTGAAAAGGTTGGTTGCTGCTTTATATCCTGGTTGTGAAATCTTTCTGATTGGTTGGTCAAACTATTTTTAGAGATGGGGAAATGTTGGTCACCTTGCTATTATTTGTTAATTTCTTTTCTTTCATTTTGGTTGTGAAAGCTTTCTCATTGGTTGGTTAAACTATGGCTTTGTTTGCCTGGCAAATTTTATTATCTGTCTATTTTTAGAGTTGGTGAAATTTTGGTCTTATTTATTTTTTTCTCTATCAACACAGTTTCTTTCCCTTTGCATTATTTTAACTAGCAATGTATTTTCTAGTTTTTAATGACATATATTTGTTTTTTTGTTAAATATCCAAGTCATGCATTTTTAAATGTTCTTCAGTGTGATGGCCATTGTGTTGAAGAAGGAATTTTTTTTTCACTCTCTTTTATAGTTGAAGATTGAGACTGAGTTAAAATAATAGTGAAGTTTATTGCCTTATTTTTATAAAAACTCTTTCATTAACTGAATCTCTCTGATATATTATAGGCCATCATGGTTCTCCACATATACCTTTTATTTATTATCTGTGAGTTGACTATCTATTTTTTAAGAAAGATAGTGTAGTGGTTTTTCATAGCCTTCTTCTAGAATGACTGTCAGCCAAGGCTAAAGAGCCATGTCTACTCTATTTAACTCTTGGTTAGGTATGAGAAGGAAAAATGGATTCATGCCTGTCCCAACAGCATTTGTTTGAAAGTGAATGCAAAAGACTATGCAGCAGTTTTGAACATGGATTATTTATTCCACTTTCCATGCCAATAACCATTACACTATAAGAGTTTGTGGTAGGCATAGGCTAGATCAATGCAAATGAGTTAATAAGAGAACATTCATATGTTAAATCAATGCAGGTGAGCTTGTAAGTCAAGTGAATGCAGAAAAGTTAGTAAGAGTTCATTATTGGTCAGGTCAAAGCAAACAAGTTAGCAAGTGCTCACTTGTAGGCCAGCATAACATGGCATAGTAATGAGTTGGCAAAAATCAGAATGAAAGGAATTGCAGCAGCAGAAATCTGGGAAAATGATAGAGAGACAAGTCAAACTGTTGGTTAATGCTGCATTTGAAATATGACTTGTTTTTTACTTTACCACAGAGCCAAAATCAAAAAGTATATTACTCTAGTATTGGAAAAATTTCTTCTAGTCATGGTTTCTTTCAACATACACAAAAATCTGTTTATCGCAGAGATGTACCTACCCTGAGTAAAATTATAAAGATTAATTATTAAATATAAAAAGGAAAAGATTTCAGATTAATTGCATATTGTAACTTAATACACTAAATTCAATAAGTGGTTATTATTTTCATCTCATAATTATTCTACGTCTTTCAACATCAGTATTTATAGTACACATCATGATGTCTAAGCCATATGGTTTAGATCTTGTTAAAAATATAATAATAACAGATCATAAAGTTGGAAGAAATTCTTCCTTTGCCACTGTTTTTTTATCTAATATAAAAACTTGAGAGAAAAATTTGTAATTATGTATTTTACAAATATAGCAGGCACATGTCATACGTAATTACTTTGGATAAGCTTTTTAAAGATCACTTTCTCATTGAAATTGATCTTTTAAAGCAAACTTTTAACAAAACGTTATTGCCAAAAAAGATCATTTCAAATATTTTAAAAAGGAATTTAGAGCATACTCAAGGAAAAAAAATTTTACAAATCTGCCTTTTTTTTTTTTTTTTTACGTTTTTAGTTTTTATATATATAATGTGAAAATAAAACATTTTAGTTTTTATATATGTGAAAAGAAAAATGGGCAAAGAAAAAGAACAGGGAAAGGTTTTGCTAACTTTATGGTTTGTTATCAAATGTGACTTAGAACAGCATCTATGATATTAGGATTACATATTGTGTTATGTAACATTTAGCATATTTCCATAAAAGTAGTTTTCTGGATATAATTTTATTCTTAACATGGTAAATAAATAGAAAAAGCAGTATTTGGTATTTTTTTTTAAAATTCTTTAAATAAAAAACTAAATAATGAACAAAAACTTTAGTTAGGGCAAAATTACTGACACAGTTACAATTTTCACACTTTCTGATTTTTTTATTTTATTATTTGAGTTTTATTTAAATAATTTTCAAAACTTTTTATTGGATGCAATGCATTCAGAGTAAATTTATGAAAATATTGCTTTTCCATTTTATTTTACTGTGTTAAAATTTAATTATACCCACAAAACTACTACTTATTTAACAGTGCCAATAATTCTGATGATCCCCCTATATACTAATGTAATGAGGTAGAGCTAGGGAAGAAAGATTTATTCTCATATTTGTATTTCCCCCATTATGGGCATTATTATATCCATAATATAATAACACTGATATTTCACAGATGGAACAGAATGGCTGAAAGGAAAAAGAATGACAAACATGTTTTGTTCTCAGAGAAACATTTATACTACAAAGACATACACAAAACTATATATATATATATATATATATATATATAGTTTAAGATATGCTATATTTATAGGATACAGTGCTCAATATGAGAGATAGAGTATATATAAATAGCCTCTGAGTGTTGACTTCAATGTTCACAGCACTGAAAGATACAGCAAGTTTGATCTGTATGTGTGTATATACATAGGCACATCAGTGTGTCTATATCCTAATAATAAAAACATTTATTTTATACAACAAATATTTAAAATAAACAAACTCAAGATGAGGATAATAATCTTAAAACATTTCTCCAAAACAAAAATTGTTATGGGTCAGTTTCACCTTTCCCACAGATACCCAGTGGATTATATAGAGTGCATGCTTTTCTAGTGACATATGGTCTGATGAGGCATAAAACTGATAGTCACTGCACAATATTGATTTCTGTGTCCCAAAGGTCTCTTTCACACTTTGATAGATATATATATCTCAAGAGAGGAAAGAGAGACAGTTGACTGACTGTCAAAATTATGTCTCATCAAATATATTTTATTTCACTGGTTATATATATATATATATATATATATATATATATATATATATATATATATACAGGTAAAGATATGGAAGATAAGTACGCATATAAGTGTGTTGGACTGCATGATTTATTCCATTGGGTGCTCTGGTATGACCCACAATCAATCAATCTATAACTCAACTAATTTACTTTAATCTTAACGGTTTTATGTTTAAATCCTCCATCGCTTATTAATAATATTGGACACCTGTAGTACAAAAGCTATTTACTGTGAATCCTCCAAAAAACACAGTTGTGGCTTGTATAAGAAATGCCACATAGTAGGGACTGATATTATACTACAAACAATGAAAGGTCATGGCTATAAGTAAACTCCAACTCCAGAGCTCACCCCCCGCCCGGGATAAGATACCTTATGCCCCCACCAATCGCTAACACAAACCCATTCTCATTAACAACATGTCTACCAGAGGAGGACAGACATTGAAAATAAATTTAGAACAATGCTCCAAGACAGACACTTAGGGGCTGATGATAGACCTGTACAGAATGGCTTGAAATAGACTATACTCTATGTTGAGGTAAATTTTTTTTTTTTGCTGTAATATATATATATATATATATATATATATATATATATATATATATATATATACACCTAGTGAGCCAGACAAACCTACTCTAGGTTTCACCTAAACGGATCGTCAGGGAAAGTTTGGCTAACGAGGCAAAGAGAAACACATATTTATAGGTGATAGCTAAAATCATACCACGTGACAAAAAAAAAAAAAAAAAAAACTAAGTGTGTGTGTGGGGGGGGTAAATATTTATTCAACAACAAACAAAAAAAAAATCCTCAGTGGAAAGTCAATAACGGGAAAACGTCTAATTTAGTAGCCAAGATTTTTTATGTCTACATACATTAAGAATTTCAGTTTTAGACTTTAATAGCTGGTTATATATATATATATATATATATATTATTTCAACTGTTTTTATAGAGGGTACATAGACATCTCATTTTTATTTATTAAACAGCGTCTATTATGTCTGTCAGTCTAACCATTTGAGAAATTTTAGCAAAGAAAAGTGTTGGGATTGAACTTGTGTCCTCTTTTATAGTGGAAACCACTTTTTGATCCAGTGTGCCTTACTGCTTAGACATGAAGAATGGTGCAGTAAGCAGGGCACATCTTTTTTACCTCAATTATTTTATTGAAAAGCTTCAAATCTGTTCAGTTTCATATGCAAAATGTAAACAAAACAATTTCTAAAAAAATTAATAGGTTTACTTTTAATCCAACATTTTTATTACTTCAAATGTTGATACTCTATATTTAAAATACAATGTATCAAGTATAATAATGTTTGAATTAATAAAAATATCAGATTAAAAATAAATTTTTAAATGAATTATTAATAATAATAATAATAATAATAATAATAGCAGCCAAATACTTGTCCTGCAAACAAATTAAAAGTCAGTTATAATAGAAGTTCACTTACCTTTGTAAAATTTCTGTGTAAACATTTTCAGCAAGACATCTATTTCTGGAGTTCTTTTTTGTCATTGAATTTCTTACTCTGGAGATAACTACATAGAGATAGCCATGAGAGAAACATTTCAATAATTTTCTAATGTTTATATTAATAACAATACTAATACTACTAATAAAAATAAATTCAATAAACTTACTATTTTTTTCACTTTGAATAATTCAGTACAATTTCAAGTAAATCTAATTAAACAGATTAGTTATATTAAGGTAATTCCATAAAATGTTTTCATTTCCACTTGAGTAACTTGTACTAATGTGAAATGTCAGATGACAACAATGGTTACTACAAATGCTGAAATTACAGAATTTTGTAAAAATTCAATATTTTTAAAATGATTTACTCTGACTGCTTAAAAAATTACTGGGATACAAGTATATGAAGTTCAGTATACCTATCATGACACCCAGATTAATAAGGGTATATACCAGGCATATACATCACAGCCAAATATAATCACAAGTTTTGATAAAAGCAGTATATTACCTTGAAGGTCAGACCCAATTAGAAATATCTTTGGGTTGGGTAATGTTTTCTTGGATTGAGGGTGTTCTAAAGTATCTAGTTGTGACTCCTAAGTTTCCTTGTCAGCCTCATTCCTTAAACTTAATAAAAAATACAAATTCTTTCAACATCGACCCATGATGCTTTTATTCTTCTCCTGCTCATGAATAGAGATGAACAGTGTATCAGTCTCTAGGCAACATGTCCAACTGGATAAGGCAGGCAAATGGGCTATTTACTGTAGCCTTCTTAATCCAACAAGATAAAACATGTACATGTTAACATCTCTAGTCAGTTGATATCAGAATCCATGTGAGCCATGCCTGGTAGAGCAATGGGTTATTTGTTATAATTATTTATGACTACACTACACTAATAACAGTGAAATTTCTTTATCGAAAAACAATAGTAATAGTAAAAATAATAATATAAAATGATGCCACTAAAAATCTTTCATATTGTGAATATGAAGTGAACTATACATTTTCTTTATAGCCTTTTACATATTAAGACACTTAATAGCTTTTTATACACAACTGTGCATTGAGCTCTTATGTATTCATATTTTTCTTTATTTAATGCCACTATGTATATATCTGTTAATATATGCATATTATTTCATTTTGTGTTGAACCATTTGCATCTTGTCTGCACTCACATATTTGACTGATTGGCTAATAATTCATTTTGTATTCCTAATAAAAAAATCTTGGTTTTTGTAAACAAACTTGGATATATTTTTCTTGAATTTCTTTTGCTTTTGTTAATCAATGAATATAGAGAAAATTAAGAATAATATTAATTTTTTTTGAGAGAAACTATTTCCAAGCAAAAGGTTAATTCTTGAATCACATAGAATGAATAGAGCATACAAGGGGGTACCCCCCCCCCTCCTGCCACAAAAAAAAATGACTGGATTTGAATGAAAAAAATGAGCTTTGGGAAAAATAAATTTTTTTTTTTTTTTTTTAGACAAACCATTTCCAAACAAAATGTTAATTCTTGAATCATTTAGAATAAATAGGGTATACAAGGGGGTATCCTCTCCACCCCCAAAATAGCTTTGAATGTGGTGTATGAACAGGATGCAGCTGTACATTATGCTAGTAGGTGTTCTGAGTGAACATTATTTTGAGCCAGTTTGCTATGTGGCATATTTCTGAATTTGTTACCTGTGGCTTTTTGTTTTACTGGTTTTTGCAAGCATGTTTGTCACTCTTTACATAAAAAGAACAGACTGTGTGTGAACTTTCTTTTTTTTTGGAGGGGGGAAATACTGCAGCTGAAACAGTTGCAATGCTCTGAGAAGTTTTTAAGGAAGAAGCTTTAAGTAAAACACAAATGCATGATTGGAATTCACATTTAAAAGTGAGGGGAAATGTCACTTGAAGACCAACTATGACCTGGCTGACCTTCAACAAGCCAAAATGACAAAAAAAGTTGATGTCTGCCCTAAAATCAGTGAAGACTGTTTTTTATTTTTTTTATTTAATTATTTCACCCCAAGCAAGGTCGTAATACCACTAAGACACATGGGGTTACTGGGAGTGAAAGAGAATGAGAAGACTTTAGTGAGGAGAAAGGACAATAAAAGAAGAGGATTCAGGAAGACAGAAAATGGTGGTTGACATCGCATTTAAAGATGGCAGGGAAGCAAATAAACAGAGGAAAGTTCCATGACTGAGAAGTGCAAGAAAAGAAACTATCAGAATAGAACTTATGGCTATATCTGCCTATTTCAACAGTAAAACGATGAGACCTAACTGCCACTCTAGTAGTATACTTAAATTCATACTTAAAAACAATAACGATGAGGACTATTCTGCTTGTATGTATGTATAACTATTATACTTTGTTACCAAGGATCGGAGTCTAGTATCTTCACAATTATTGGCTCTTCTGAGCTTTTTCACTGAGAAACCTACATAATGTAATAATTATTATAATTTATATATTAATACCTTAGTATCTAGCAGGAAGACAATTGTGGGGAGCCATGATTGAGCACATCCTGAAAGTACTTGATACATGCAGATTTAAATTTTT
Organism: Acanthosepion pharaonis; assembly: GCA_903632075.3. NCBI lineage: Eukaryota > Metazoa > Mollusca > Cephalopoda > Sepiida > Sepiidae > Acanthosepion > Acanthosepion pharaonis. The sequence goes on along the minus strand of CAHIKZ030003320.1, from coordinate 89,852 downwards.
CCCACTTGTGACGAATGCAGCTATCAATTTTTTTTTTTGCATTAAAAACGCTGGCCAATAGATCTCTTCTTGCCTATTCGTGGCAGCCAGCTATAGGCTCTCACTCTGGCCAGTAGAAAATGGCTGCAAACTACATGAAAACTGCCGTAGAAGCATGAAAAAATCGATTATTTCCACTATCGATGGGAGTTGGGAAATGCAAAGTCAGTCTTGGTCTTCTCGCTAACTTGGAGCATGTGCATGTAAATTTTGGTGCAAATCCATCGAAAATAGCGACCATGCATTCGTTACACACATACACACACACACACACACACACACATACATCCTGCCTTTTATAGATAGAGATAAATATATATATATATATATATATATTAAGAAATGGACAAGGTCCGACAATTTATTTATTAAAGACATATTTTATGTTTAACGTTGTTATTTTATAGATACAAGTTTTAAGCAAATGCTCTGTTTATGATAAACAGTATTAAATTCTTTTTGCATCCCCTGAATGTCTGTCATTTTGGATGTGCCTTTTCGTTTGAGCTACAAAGAACCAACCGGCAGACAAGGTCGAATTTACTGTCATATAAAATATATATAGAGCAATGGAAAAGTTGGAACCAATTTGTCTAAAAATTGGTTCTTTTGTAGCTCAATACTTATAAACGCCATATATGAGCAAATAAATTCGAATTGTCAAAGAACGAAAATTTTCTTTATAAATTTCGGACATTCAGGCCGGTGGTTATTTAATACTGTTTATCATAAACAGAGCATTTGCTTAAATACTTGTTCTATAAAAAATAACAACATTAAACATAAAAATATGTCTTTTAATAAATATATATATATATATATATATACACACACACACACACACTTTCATTCATCTCTTTTGTATTCTTTCTATTTAGTTTGGTCTATCAGTAATTACCACAATAAATTAAAAAGCGTACTGGAATCAATAAAGCAAAATATTCTTTGGTGTTTATTAAGCTAATCTTAGTCTGGCACAAGACCATAGTAATAAAATACCCAGTGATGATTGCACTCAAAATAGTAGTAATTGTTGTCTAGGCTATTCTGTTTATACAAGAAGAAACACCTTTTGACAGCAGTGACTCTTAATGATTATTTAATGTATTGTGACTGGAAATCCTATGTATTACATTCAACAATGAAGATCAACTATTTTGCATAGGTAAATATGCATTGTTATGCAAAATCAATTGTCTGCAGTGACTATAATAAAACATTCACAGACATGAACTTTAAAAACAATCATCCATTTTCATGTCAGGAATTTGACCAATTCCAATTCCATTTGTCATGTACTACAATATTCTTTTTAGTTCTTTTTCCAGAAAAGAACTAAAAACTGCAGGCTTCAACATCTTTAGAAAATTGTTCAGATCTGTTGATGTTATTGTCTTTCCTTTCCAATTACAAACAGATTCCATGTTTAGTTTAATTGTAACATTATGAAAAAGAAATCTTTTCAACCAGTTTGTTCTCTTAACAAATTGGTAAAAGTTTTATCAGATTAAATAAGAGCCATTTGAAGAAAGTTTAAGTACAGTTTTAAATGCTTGAGGACATTCAGAATTTTTTTAATGTCAAAACTGTTCAAGGTATTAAGAAAGTAATTACTTCCAATTCAAGAAAACTTTAATATACTCTTTTGGATTTTAACTAACAACTTTTATTTGTTTATTCTTGTAAAACTTAATTTTTTCATGAACATGACTTGAGTTGACATGGAATTCAGTCCCCAAAACCTGTGAAAATACAGATAGTTTTTATTAAGCTTAGCTTATACTAATTTTTTAATGTAATGTCCTTTCAGGATGTATGCAATCATGAATTGCTATAACTTCCTTTTCTTTAATATTTATGAATTGATATAACAGTTCTTGAGAAAGGTAGTGGTAGGATGTCTTGTTGCTTTCTACATTGTCTTGAATTTCAGATTTTTTTTTTTTTTACTAAACTGGTTACCCTAGCAAGGCTAAATAACTCAGTTTGCTCTATTATTTTACTTGCAGCTGGTGAGAGGTAAATTCATACCTTTTTCCAAGAGCATTAGTGAAATTTAAATGCACTCAGGTAGAATTTAAACTCATCTTGCTTATTCCATTTTCTATGCTGCTAACCATTATTCTACCTATATATCCAAAAATTATTCAGTGCTGATAAGATATGAACCTATGTGAACAGACTCCAGTAGATTTCTACTTCATTACTTTAAAAACAATGACTTTCACTTATTCTGATACTATACTTTAAATCTCATATGACTTTTATATCATTTGTATTATATAGACACTTGTCTTATAAAACCATGTGGGCATATTCACGATTTGATATAAGTTTTAAAATTGAAATAACAGATTTTTGTTTTCTTTTTTTTAAACATATTCTGGTATAAATATATAAATATCATATAGTGTAACATAAAAAATAAATAAAAACAGAATTTAGAAAATGAAAGTAAAGTTGTTTGAAAAATTTGAAAAGAAAAAATTACATTGTTTGCCAAAATAAAAAAAAAATTAGTAAATTGTTTAAAATCCAGCCATAATTTTCAGAACATTACTTTTTATTCCAGCTTAATTCTAAGCAAGTCTTTTTTTTTTTCTTAATTCTAAACGATTTATGATTAGTCCATGTGTACAATTACATGTATTGTGGTTTTTTATGTAATATAAATATTTACCTGGAATTCATTTGCATTCACTTGAGCGCTTTAAAAGATTTATATTTTCAAGGTGCCGGCATTTTATGATTCAAAAACTTTTAAAACCAATTGAACATTTCTATGTTTACTTTAAGATTTTTTTTTTTTTTTTTTTTTTGCATATTTCAATCCAGTTTGAGATTTGAGACATTTTGGCTTTGAATAAGTTTTTATTCTTCATTATCTGATATTTTTTTTCAACATAGACTTTTTGAATTTTCATTACTCAGAAACTGTATTTACTGTCTGCCTAAGAGAGACAATGTACATTGAGCTAAATCTTTCACATCCTAAACAAAACTTACTCAATATGAATTTAAATAAACTACATATATAAAGGTGAGCTGGCATAAATTTATCAGCCACATCCACTTAATGATCAAACATCAGAATATTAATTTTTGGAAAGTGTGTTGGGTTGAGAACTTTTCACATCTGGTATATTTATATGTATATATACACACACACAAGCACACAAACACTAGTATATATTGATTAAAATTTGCTATATTTATAGGTTTGAAGATTTGATTGAAGTATAAAACTGATAGTCACCATGCAGTGTTGATTCCTTTGCCCTTTTATATATATATATATATATATACACACACACACTCACATACACACATATATGTATACACACATGCACATGTATATATATGTATATATGTGTGTGTATATATATATATATATATATATATATATATATATATACACACACACACATGTATATATACATATATATATGTGTGTGTATATATATATTATATATATATAAAGAGGTAATCATACAAAGAATTAATTAGTAATGGTAATGTTATTAATGGCAAAATCTCTTTGATAACAGACTTAATAATGCATTAACTTACTAACAATTCATTGAATGACACAATCCTTATGTTTAAAATTGTTGTCAGATGGATTTGGTGTGTATGTGTGTGTAAAATTTTAGAGTATATTTGTAAAATGACAGTGTGAATAAAACTTAGCCCACATTGTTCATCCTCTGAGTGACTTTATCAAGGTAAATGCAAGGATTTTATTTTGTAAGAAGTTTTTATATACAAGAGCGAAAATGTTATTAGTTTTCCAAAATTTTTAAATCTAAGAACACTCATAAATATTCATTAGGTTAGCTGAAAAGTCTAGGCAAACTATGGAGGACACCAAGTGACACAATTCAATGTCCAATAAACAAAAGTGAGTAAATGATGTTCTTGATTTTTTTTTTTTTTTTTTTTAATGTAAATTAGTATCTAAATTATTTTAGTTACTTCACCAGCACACAATGCACATGGACTGATGATTGCATTTAAGAATGAAAGAGACTCTGTTGCCGCTGGGTGTTGACCTGAATATCCACTTATATATATTTTTATCATAATCCTTTCATATTCACAAATATTTTTCTGTATATTACAATTAGATAAGGCAAGAAATACACAATAAAGTTGGTTGTCCTTGAGTTAAAGGGAGATAACTGAGACATCCAGAAGAGGTAAGGCATGTGAAACTAGAACAATCTACCCCAGTGGATGAAATAAAGGGTTCATTTCAAAATTACAATGGCCAAAACGTCATGAAGATGACAATAAAAATGAGGACAACAATCTGAACAATGTGAATAATGTAAATATATATATGTGTGTGTGTGTGTGTGTGTGTATATATACATGGATACAAGTTCAATTTCTGTTGCAGGATGCACATACTTTTTAATTAAAACAGAGCATTTATTCAAATAAGTTGTATTCATAAATTAATAAAAAAATAACATATAAACAGAAAATATATTAAAATAAATGTGTGTGTGTATATATATATATATATATATATGTTTGTATATATAGGTGTGTGTATATATACATATATATATAGATGTTTGTATATATATGTATGTGTAAATATATAGATGTTTATATGTGTGTGTGTAGATGTGTATATATATATATATATATAATGTTCTTTGCCAATACTGCTTCATTATTAATTTACTTCAATGAATTTATCTTACTTCTCAGTGCTCTCTAATTATTTGCTATGTCATGTCACCTTTCATGTAAGCAGGTAATACCTTTTCTTCCACTAAACCAGACTTAGGGCTATTAAAAGTATTTTCGTTTTTAATTTCTTGAAATTCAAGAGGTTCTTTCTAGATGACAAAGTGACTTGAAGCCGCGGAGATGTTGTTCTACAGACAGAGACTGAAAATACTTTAGATGAAGCATACGAGCAATGAGGAAGTTCTAAAGAAAATGTGAACTGGAAAAAATCAAATACAAATGGTTGAAATGTCTGGGACGCATTATGAGGAAGAAAGGCTTGGAATATTTAATACTCAAAGGATGAATTGAATAAAAGAGGGGTAGAGGGAAATTGTAAGCAATTTTCATATGAGTTTGTGTGAATAGATGATAGAGCAGGGATAAAGCCAATATCCTAAAGGAACACTGGACATAAATTATAATGACAATATAATGCTCTAAAATATTGTATTGTTTAATAATCCTTTCTTTTCTTAAAGTTCTCAAGTGTTCCTGGTCAGGGTTTTCTCTATGTTTCATTTTAAGTATTGTAATTAACAAATAATTGTTGTTCATATTTAGATTTTATATCAAGAGAAAACTCACTATCCTTAATGCATGGAATCATCTCTTAATTGCTGCTGCTCTCAGGTCCACCTTGACCCAGGGTGGTAGCACCTATTAGGGTCCCAGCTATGGGCAATTACTGAACTGTCCAAGCAAAACACTATGAAAGTATAAAAATACATATTTATAGTAAATTGACTAACAATTCATATTTATAGTGGAATTACCAGTAATACATTTTATAGCAAAATGACCAATAATACATTTTATCTGTAGTTGACGGCATGTAATTGCATTCAAGATGTTTAAATTTTGTCATTGAATAGTCTATAGAGGTTGATGTGTTGCTGAACAAAATCTACCAACTTGAAAGAACTCTTTCATGACATTAATCCATATAATATCCTACAATTTCTATCAAACTCTATTCTAAAATATACAACATAAAACACACATATCACTGCCTCTAGTAATTAAGTCCACACAAACATATATATGCACAAAAGCTAAGTATAATTTACCATGTACTCAATTGTGTAAGCAGAATATGTATCAGTTTTTATTACTTCAAAGCTCCCAAGAAAATTAAATTTTGGCATTAAATGACCCGTAAGGAGTTAATATGATGTTAAACAATCTATACTTATTATGTTTGCCATTCAGCAGTACAGTTAAATATTTCCTTCCCAAATCCTGTGAGCAGTTTAAGCAGTTTTGAGGTTCAGTTTAAAATAACATTGAAGGAAATTATAAGTAAAACGAATATACAAGGGTCATTCAATAAATAAGGTGAATTTTTTGGTATAAGGATTTCTAATACAGATAGAAGCTTACTTTTTTTTTATTTTTCAACATAGTCTCCCATCACTGGCACACACCTTTCCCATCTGTGCACAAGCTTCCGTATTACCTCAGCGTAAAAATCTTTGGACTGATGTCTCAGCCAGTCACTCACAATACTTCTGATTTCATCGTCACTTTTAAACTTCGTGCCTCTCGTGAACACTTTCAAGGGACCAAACAGGTGAAAGTCTGAAGGGGCAAGGCCTGAGCTCTAAGGGGGATGAGGGAACAGTTCCCAGCCCAGCTCGTTGATGGTCTGCTCCGTTTGGGCTGCTGTGTGAGGCCTTGCGTTGTCATGATGCAAGATGACTCCTTCTGACTGATGACCCCTGCGTTTGTTCTTTATGTCTTTCTTGACCTGCCTCAGCAGTTCACAGTAGTTCTTCTGTCAGACTGAATGAGGTCATTGACTGATTCGATCACCTCAGGAGACCTCACTTCTGTAGGCCTCCCAGGCCTGTCTTCATCCTCAACACTGCTCCGTCCTTCTTTAAACAATTTAGCCCACTTGTAGACATTTTTTTGGCTGAAACATGTGGCACCATACACAGTTGACATTCTCCTATGAATTTCAACTGGTTTGCACCCTTCAGCAACCAAAAACTTGATAACTGACCCCTGTTCAATCCTGGAGCATGCTTCTTGGTTGGCCATCTTTGTTAATCGCCAAAACTCTCAAAGTTTTTTTTTTTAATCTGCAAAAAAAAATAAATCCATGTGAAAAAGAAGTAAAACAAAAAAGAAAAAAAGTAAGCCTCTATCTGTATTAGAAGTCCTTATACCGAAAAATTCACCTTATTTATTGAATGACCCTTGTACTTACCTATTATGCTTTAAATACATGTAAGAACTAAATGATAATATTTAGGAAGGTGCTGCAAGATTACTGAAGAAGGTACTGGTTATATTATCCAATTGATGTTGTTAACATTTTTCAGAATATGAATATGATACATAGGCATTGTAAATTTCAGTTTGTTTTAGAAATTGTAAGCAATCTGGGATTGCAAAGGAAACATTTGTTGCAGATTATTTCCACAACGCAGAGAATAAATCACTAAGTTCAGACTTGAACTTTATTTAAAAAAATGCTGAAAACTCGATTTTGCAGGTTAATTCCAAATCACAATGCACACAACCAGTCAGGATAATAACTCACTCTCCAACAAACACAGTAACCAAAATACCCGACTTCCCCCCTGATTTGAGAACACCAACTGCTTTTATCAGCCGAGCATTTTTTCCATTTGTTGACAGCTGGGAGAGGACATTCAATTTTTGCATATCAAAATACTTTTATAGCGACTCCTGTGATGGACTTGTTTTTTAATTCAAATATTCCGTCTTCAGCATGTCATGCAGAATATGTGCCTTTTTTTTTTTGTTAAGTAATTTTCTTTTTCGACACATTTTTGGTCGTAAGATACATACAATGCACTGTCACTTGGTTTGACAAGGTAAGTCGCCGTTTTCTTCGTTATAGAAATATATACTATAAATTATTTCATGGTGTGATGCAGGGTTTGGTCATCATATTGTAAAGAAGTATAGATAATAGTGTAGTTATTGATATTTATTTTAATTTCAGATATATAAAGATTGGCATGAGTTAAGATATTGTAAAGGTATTAAAAGATGGGAATATATTTAAAATTGTGAAAAAGTTGAACAGATACCAGAGAACAATAAAAAGAAAAGAAAAAAGTCTATTGGCTAATACCTACCCAGTATCGTTCGTATGCAAATTTGGTCAGTGGCACCTATTCTAAGTAGAATGTCATCTGTCAACAGCCAATTGTGGAAGTGGATGTAACTCCTGGTGTTTACTGCACTACATGCAACCAACTCTGGGTCTCTTGTCCGGTTGACCCGATTCTCTGTTACACTTAAATACTGTCAAAATATGAAAAAAGGAAACTGATTTTTAACAATATCACAAAAAGAGATTTGAAAATGATTAAAAAGTTAACAAGAAATAATTCATAAAAATATATCCTAAAGATTTTTCTCAACATTAGTTGGTTAAGGATACTTTTAAATGCTACAGTGTAGTGATTTTACTTAAAGCATAAATATATGTGTCAAAAAGGCCAAAAAATATTTTTATAACCCAGTAAAGATAATGAACTCGCTACTCAACCAATTGATCTAGTGAGACAAGTGAGTCAAAGTGCCCAAATCTGATACAGTGTAAGTTATTTTTTTTCCATTAAGTAATTATCACCTTCCTTACTTATGCCACTTTAAAATACGAAACAGTAATTTATTCTTATTGCTTAATGAACAAAGAATTTTTTTCTTCACCTAAAGTTAATTCAACCACTTGACTGCAAACAAGGAAACATTGGCTAAGTGAAAATTTGTTGACAAAGGAAAAATTGGCATGTTTCAAGTGGAAAGCTTTAAACACTAACTACTCTAATTTACTTTAAAAGTGCTTTAGATTGCTTACCATTTTAATTGTAGGTGTTACTTTTGGTTAAAGTATTTCTTTGTGGCATGTATCCAGTTTACACAACAATTTTCTCTCATTTCAGATATTTGCTTAAGATTAAGAGACAAAAAGTAGCATAATTGTTTTGCTAAAAAAAATGCAGAACCACATTTAAAATCTAGTTGTCACTATTAAGAACAATTTTATATGAACATTGCAAACCTCCAGTCCTTTCAGCTCTTTGTCTCTTTAATTAACCATAAATGAGTCCGTTAAATGCTGTTGTGGTTGATAGGAAATCAAGGGTGGGGGTGCCGTGTAAGTTTTCTTTTAATACACATTCAAGATTAATAATCAAAATATGATTATAATCAAAAGCCTATACCAGTGTTCTATGATTTCACTCAAGAGAAGGCTCAAGAGACACTCAAAGCAGAAGGTTACAGTTGAAATAGTAATGATAAATTAGCTGTGTTATAGGAATAAAAGAGAATGTGGTAGGAAGTGAAGTTTTCAGTAAGACTTTTACTAATTCCTAACCACTAAAAACCATTTCTTTCTGATTTCTAATACACAATATACAGATTGAATGTCCAAACATGCTAAAAGATTTCAGGTAAAATATAAAATTTGATGTCTAAATATAAATAGGTTTGTTAGTGCTGAAAATGACTAAATCAAAGTAAAAAAGTGGTAGAGTGGTGGTAAAGCCAGTGGGCAGTGATATAAAAAGTTAAACCATAAATATATATAAGGGGGTACTGGAAACTTCTTGACCTTACAAAAAAATCCTTCCCCACGAAAAAAAATTCAATGTTTGGCAAAATTTGGGGAAATGTGTTGGCCTAAGAACTTCCCCTCTACCTACTTGTATACTATATTCAGATGAGGTTATTACTAAAACTACTACTAGAATTTATTGTCTCTCTGTGTTATAATAAGAGTCAGAAATACATTTGTTTAATAAATCTAATCATGATGTAAGGTTAGTGGAATGGTTATCAGCACAGAAATTGGAACTGGCAAGCCAAGTTCAAATTGCAGCCTAGCCCCTTGTGCACAGAGAGAGATATTGTCTTTTTTTAAAAATTCTTTTCTAAAATAAAGCATTATCAACTATCTATGTATTAATTTTTTTCTACTTATATTTCACCTAATACAAGGTCCAAGGGCCTTGTAAAGGAGTGGGAAGCAAGAGAGTATTATGAGGACAAGTAGGATAGATATCAGTTTTTCTAGACTTAAATGAGACCAAATTTGTAAAAAATCAGGTAAGCATTCTCTTTTTAGTTTGTTTCACAAAATTAACAGTTCTGGGAAAAAAAAAGCTGTCTGAAAAAAAACTTGCTTTTTATCAAATGAACATAAATATAGTGGGGATGGTTTGCCACCATGAATATGGCAAGGTGGGTTCTAGCTGTAAAGGTCTAAACAGGTGTCACTAATGCCTGTAACTTATCCAAACATCTGCCATAATAATAGCTATGGCAGTGAGATTTAGGTATTGACTGGAGCAGGACAATGAAATGACCATTTTCTCAGCATTGTTTGTGATGACACAAATATACACATTCCATTTGAGGTTGGGAGTGAGCATTAGTCCTGTTAGGTGTTTGAAGCAAGGTGCCACTTTGAGGATATGACCACTCTTCAGGAATAATACAGGTTTAGGGTCTGCTTGGTGGTGATTAAATATTATGAGTTTTAGATGTATTGAATGACATCAGCCAGTCTTTTCCACTGTGAGCAGGGCCAGAGTGTACTACCACCTGAAACCCCCCAAAGGGGCAGGGTTAGCTTGATCGAGGTCAACATTTGCTTTTTTCAACCTACATTTATATCAACTGCAAATTAAACTAAGCACAACTGACTATTTATTAAAGGATGAAAAATTTTCACAGATTTTGAAATTATTCTGGGTTTTTTTTGTTCAAATCCATGAATTTGTTTTGCTCATGCTAAGTCTTGAGAAAAACACTATATAAAATTCGCTATTTTTTATTCATAATTTTGAAAGTGTTAAGTTATTCAACTTTTTAACAAAAAAAAATCTCAAGTTGAAGTTAAAATTGCCACATAACACTGTTGATTTAAGATGGAATGATCTATATTATGACATGTCTCTAATTTGTATTTAGATGCATTGTATTTATTTTCAATTCTTGTTGAATTGTTTACCTATATTGCATATAATCTATTATTAGCTTACAACAAAATTTGTATTTTAAATGGACACTATCAAAATTGAGATTAGTATAGGAAATTTTAGCATCTTTTTGTAGTAAAAAACACATTGATTTGGAAATTCTTGCAAAAATCAAATAATTGTCAGATTTTAATGAAATTATCAGCACTTATTCACAAATGAATGAAATTATTTTTTATAAAATCTTTGTAAAAATTATTTATTTTTTTACATCTGTTACCCCCCATTTATTTCATTTTATGAAATTTTGAGAAATTATAATTTCACCCATTTCATATATATATTAGTTGAATTATTTTGTAAGAAAATAATGATTGATTTTAACTCATTGTTATAATTTGTTAAAAAAAATGATGCATTTCAATATTACTCAATGATTTTGCTGATGTGACCTCCATCTTCTGGCTTTCTCCTTCTATATTTTGGATAGGAATCATTCGCTTGTTCAAATTTAAATTTAATTTAAATCAAAGGGAAAAAAATTTTCAATGGGGAAACTCTTTTTTAACCCCCTTTGAAATGAAATATAAAAATCAGGATTTACCCTTTGTAATGTAGTTTCAGAATATATATATGGTTATGAAAATTTCTATCTTTTTTTTTGGTAAGAAGAGTTCGATAACAAACAGACAGAGAGAGGCTACAACTTATATATATATATATATATATATATATATATATATATATATATATATATTTGTTAAAAGCAGAACTCCTTGGAGAATTTAAATCATCAATTTTTTGTAAAACAGAAACATTTACTAAAAATCTGATTCTGAATCATAAAATAAAAAATGCAATAAAACTAAGACATTATTTTATTAGAAAAACTTTTAATTGCTTTTATGAATAAGAATATATTTTTGGACATTGTCTTAAAAAAAAATGATGAATAATTAATTTTTACAAGAATTGTTTTTTTTTTTTTTTTTTTAATTAGAATCATATTTTATTAAGTTTTAAATTTTTTTAAAATTTCTGTATTAATTTCAATTTTTAGATGATATTGTTATTAAGTAAAAACTATATTTACTAATCATAAATGGAAAAACTTAACAAATCAATTTAATATTTTAAAAATAATTTTTAAAAGAATTTTTTTTTTTTTTTTGTATATAAATGCAATTTTTGTTACAGTTGTTGATACATTACATTATCAGAAAATAAGAGTGATAACTATAATAAATTTAAAACCAAAATATCTAAAATTCAATAAAACATTAGATTATGGAGAATATTTTCCTAAATTTTTAAGATTACTGGTAGTTAAAATATATATAAAAAATTAAAGACATTATATTCAATTATTATTTTTTTTTTTACAGATAAAGCCCTGCAGAACAACATTAAATAAACATCAATCTGTCATCACATCAACAGATTAAATAAACAGCTGCTAACATGTTAAAAAAATACATTTCTCTCTATTTTAAAAAAAAAAATAATATTTCTTTCAAATTTTAAACTTAAAGTAATATAATATTTGTTTTCAAATTAGATTAATTAAACTTTAAATCAGCTAATATTCCCCAAATAAAGTTTCAGAAAAGTATATTTTATTTTTGGAAGATTTTTTAATAAAGAGAATTACATTGTGATGAATATGGCTAAAATGGCTAAAAAGTGATGAAATTTTTTTTTTTTTTTTTAGTAAAAAAAAAACTCTTTCCAATCAATTTAAATTAGTTTTGAAATAGAGCAAAGTATTTTGCTTATTGGAAATATTAAATTTAATCTATTAGCCTGAAATTAAAACTAAAATAAAAACTTCAAAAAAAATTTTTTATTTTTAAAAATTCATTTTAAATCTTAGGTATTGTGAATCTGTGGAGGTACCCAATTCATTTCATCCACCAATTTTATATAAAGAAAAATTAATTGCCAGAGTCTGTTGTTTTTTGCATTGAAATTCTTAAAAAAAATGTTATCTGAGTGGATTTTTTTTTTACAAGCAATACATATGGCAGAAAATAAATACTTTATTCAAAACTGTGGAAGTTACTGGTGTTTCCAAGCTGTAAAAGCAAAATTGAAGGAATTAAAGAATGGATATTTATCCAAATTTTTTTTATTATTGTATTTATATATCCATATATTTTTATTTATATTTAGAAAATATATAGATTGAAAGATTGTTAAATTTATTTGATGGGGCAGGAAAATTTTGTGATTTGTCTGATAATATTAATTATATATAGTCTGAATGTATATATATTTTAAATGCATTAGTAACTTTTTGTTCCTATATGATCTAATAATTTTTTTACAAAGTATTTCTTCATGAACCAGTAGACTTATATTAAAATATATATTTTTTTATTTATTTATATATATATATATATATATATATATATGTAATGAATGAAAATATATAACCATCAGCATATAAGACAGAATATATGGTTGATATTGGCAAAATCAGTATATGCATATATGATGATGAGGTTTTTTGTCATATAAATACATTAGAACATATATAAATATATTTTTCACAATCATCCCTATGTAAATATAATCACATCTCAATAATATAAATTCCATAATGACAAAATATATAACAATCATACATTTATTTTGATTTGTCCCGTTTTTTATGTTTGCAATCTGTAAAAATATTATTTACAAACAGCAAATTACTATTCATAAAACAAATATTAGATAATACCAAATATTCCACACCACCCAATGCAGAAAGGAAAAAACTCAAACTACTAATACTATTAAATTTACAAAATGAATGGCTCATATTGAATATAGATATATTTTATATACAGAATACATGTTTTTTTTCATTTCTGTTTTTAATAGGCACAAGCACAAAATATTAAATATAAACAAAATATTCATTTTTTAGTGTGGTTTCGTTCTCAATAACTGATTTACTGTAGACTTTTAAAACTTTCATTTTTAATGAATACCAGGATAAATAAATACAAAGTTTTATGTCTACCATACAGAAATTCATTTTTTTTCTGACAGTGTATTCAAAAGTACTTGAACAAAACAACAACATCAAAACATGAACTTATGATAGTTAATCTACAATTTTGATCTCATTACAAACACCTTCTTTGAAAATTTTTTAAAATCTAAAAATTTAAACAACACACTGTTGATTTTTTTAATCAAACTTGTTTGAACAATCTTGTCATATTTTTGTTCATTGTACATTTATTTGCTTTGCCCATTTTACAAATAGATTGCACAAATGTATGAGATTCTGCATTAAAAAATAAATATTTAATTTTTATTACTATTAATGAGTTTGTCAAAAAAAAATCTTAAATCATAATTAGTTTACTTATCGATTTTTTTGTCTTGATTTCATATTCAAGTCTGTTATCTGAAACCTGTTTTTTTTTTTTTTTTTTAGTTTGTTAATAATCTTTTGAAAAAAATTGTCTATTTATGAATAATAAATTCTTGTTAAATTGAAATCCTGAAATTTTGTATATGTTCAGTAAGTTGTCACTTTGCAGTTCCATATTTTTTTTTTGAAGATCAAGCTGCAGGAAAACTACATTTGTTTGGAGTATTACAGGCACCTAGATCCCTATATATCAGGGCATATATACTGGATGAAAAGATTGGATGGTTAACATAGATGGGCAATCTGGAGATACATGTGGTTGAATATAATTTGGATTTTGATTTTTATAGGAACCAGTTAAAATCCAAAGTTTAAGAAGGAATTCCACATATGGCTTCTGTCTCTGTTGTATTTTCCTGAATTTAAATAGAATACATTTTTTTACCAATTTATATAAATATATAATTTAATGACATTGAAAAATTGTCTGTTTTGAATTTTTGTGTTTTATAAAAAGTTATATGTTGACTGTGTTTTGCCCAATCCCTCATTAAATGATTTGTTTTTTTTTTTTAACTACTATCAAATAACAATTAGCAGGTTATTTAAATCATGCAGAAAATATTTTTGAGATTGTAAGAACTTTTTGGATATAATTATTAATATAAAACAGAAAACTGGTAATAAAAATCAACTAATATTTACCCATATATTGGGGGATATATATATGTATTCCTACCTTCCCAACTGCTTTTTTTTAAAATGTTTGCTTAATAAATCCAACTGAAATTGAAACTTGGCTGTTCTGATTTGTCAATTCTGAGCCATTTATCCATTAATGACCACCTAACAAGCCCAGCATGTGAAGACATTTCTGGTATTCCCAAGTGGTCCATCATCTATGAATTGGAATTGGCTTGATATTGCTTAAAAGGTTAATTGGAATAATACCAAATTTCAATGTTATATGGCTGTAAACACCTAAAATATGTGGAGAGTTACTTGTGATAAGGGTTTTTTGAAGTTGTTGGTTTTGGTTTTTAGTTTTGATCTGTATACTAATGTCAACTTTCTTTTTGAAAAACTTTAATTTTTAAATATTTTGCTGAAAATTATTTGTTTTCATTATAAGAAACACATTGTCAGAAATTGGTTCAAATTTCAACAAAATATAAACTGATTTTTATTGTGTGAATTAAAGTTTTAGACTGAATAGAAGAATGACCTTTGAGTGAAATGCATTCTGTTAATTGTAGGTGATTATTATCCTTATAAAATTTTATTTGGACAAATGATCTTTTTTTGCTGCTTTTTTGTTATCCCAGATAAATTTGTGGTCAATAATTTCACTTATCAGGAAGTCTTTTCAATCTAATTTGTTTTTGATATTTTTTATTTAATTTTGATATCACTAGTGTAATGAATACATACATACATACAAATACAAATAAACATTTTAGACAAAAACAAGGTTTATTTTTTTTTTTTTTTTTTTTTTTTTTGCAACAAAGTTTCATCCTTCTAAAATTTAATTTTGAACTAATTTAATTCATTTTTTAGATGAAAAGTATCTTATTTTCAAATGCAATTTAATTTGGTGAAAAGTTCATCCATGGAAAAAATATTTCCATATTCTTATAATGTTTCCACAATTCCTGGCACATTTTCTATTTCACATTGTGGAATATTTTTATTAGTATGGAGAGAAAAGAATCTAAATGAAATTGTCTTTTATATATCCAAAATGCATTGAAAAAATTTATTAAAAAAATTTAAATTTTCCAGTGTCTTGTTGTTCATTTCTATATGTAACAGTTAAATGAAACAAAAAAACGTTCAGAAGTCCTATGGGGTTACATATATCATCTTGTAAAACTTTTTCCACTTTGTTATACATAATTTTTCCAAAACAGTCTTGAGATATAAAAAATTTATATATCATTGTCAGAGATATATATATAGTATTCACTCCATGCATTTCCATTTGAAATCAGCGTGAAGATCAAAGTTGGCAGAAAATACATGGAGCCAGAAGAATGATCAATGCAAAAGAAAGTGTTAGCATAATGATTTCATGTTACATCTAGCCAATTTTCTGTAAATTGATGAGACCTTTTTGCTAATCCCATACTACATTTAAATTCATAAAGTTTAGGTACATCTGAACTTTTAGCTCATCTTAACAATTACCATGAAAGTATTTATACAAAAAAAGTTTCAGAGATGAAAATTTGTCCTTATATCCTTGACAGAAATTGAGATGCCAGGCCAGAACAAATAATATTGCTGGGTCTTCTTTGGATTTTATCTTGAAATATATAGCAGGATCACTTCCCCATATGTGCTAGCAATATTCAAAGCATGGATGAATAGTAGACTTATAGATATGTAATTTAGATTTGGTGAAAAAATGTGTCTAGCATGACACACTGAACCTACTGATTTTAAGGTAGAAAGGGTTCTCTCAGATGATTAATGGACGTAGGTACTTATATATATATATATTATATATTTATGTAAATAGTATCTGAATACACATACTTAATGATTATTGAAAAAAAAAAAACTTGGAGAAATATTGCATATCTTATAATGCATAATACCTAACAGATACTGAACTTGAGAAATCTTTTTTCTTGGTCAATGAATGACAAATGTTTCCTTATAAAGAAATGGCTAATATTACGATTACCATCAAATGAGAAAAATCTTAATTTTATATGAATTTGTATTTTTAAATAATTGAAGAATGTCAACTCCGGACAGAATTATAAACAAATCTGAATTCAAAATCGGTGTTGGAGTGGAAAATAATGCATAGGTGCAGCCTGTCAGCAGGAATTTGAAATAATATCTGCTGACCATACTTTATTATGCTGATTTTTTTGTTTTGATGATTTTATGATATATATATATATATATATATATATATATATAATATTATTTTAAAATTTATTTAGATATGATTTTATGTGTTTATTGTTATTTTAGTGTTTTGATGTTTTTAATAGTTTTAATGGCTGTTGTAAATTTGGGTAAAACGACCTAAGGCAAGTTTTATTTTTCCATATAATATTTAAGAAAAACCAGCTTATCTTCAAAAATGACTTAACTCAAGGTATCGCTGTACTTACATAGGAAAGTAAAACAAAATATATTGGGCTGGCCAAAAACTTTGTTTACTTATTAAGTAGAGAATTTACTTAAGCCAAATTAACTTTTTGGCCAACTTTGGATATCGTATTAAAAAAAAGTGCTCCATGTTATCTTTAAAACTAAGAATAAGTAAATAAGAAATTGATTTGAAATGAAATAGATAACCATTTAAACTACTATAGTTTCATCTATAGGTAGATCATTTTATATATATTTTAATTATATATGATGGACTCTTTCATTTTTTATGTTTGTGTTGTATGTGAAACTTCAGTCCTACTAGTGACCTGTATACAAGTCCACTGTCAAGCTGGCTATACATGAGGACATTAGGTATTCTGTTGTTGCTCATCCTTGCAACATGATGTCTACAATCATGATACATTTGTTGCTGCCATATTCTCTGCAATCGTCAATGATGCCATGTCTATATGCCGGTTTATCATGAAATGAAAAAAAATAACTCGCCCACCTCCACCCTCAGACCTTATTTTTCTATTTCGTGTTGATCTGACATTTAATTGGTTAGTTGAGACATACCCACAAATCTATTTTTAATTTCTGACCTTATTCCCCCTCCCTTTAGCTTTAGGAAAAGAGGTAACAATTTGCTTTTAAATTTCCCTAAAAAATCATTTTATAACCAGTTATCTAGCATTGCCTGTGGAATACAATCATAGTATTGAAACATGAAAGCATTTGTGTAGCAATTTAAAAATGTTTTTATTATAATCTGTTATAATAAGAATATAATAATAATATTTTGTTCTACTTTGTATTGAGCACTTTTTAAAAAAAAAATAAATGCTATGAACTGTAGGTTTTTTAGTAGCTGTCTATATTTCTGAGATGAGGTATTATGTACACTATTTACATTATTCAGACTATTGTCCTTATCTTTGTTGCCATATTTATCACAACGTTTCAGCCGTTGTATGCTCCAGCCTTCTTCAGGAGGTTGGAATGTCGAACTGAACCCTTTATTTCGCTTGCTGGGGTAGACCGTTCTAGTTCCAAGTGACATGTCTAATGGATGTCAGTTATCAGTTATCTCCTGTTAGTTCCCCTCTCCAAGTTCTCCACCGCCTTAACCAGGTATTGAACTCGCACTCTTTGGGTCCTGTCACTGGATCTGACTAATGCCTTTATCCACTGTGCCATTTGTTCTTTCTCCCATTTGTGTGTATATATATACACACACACACACACACACACACACAGTGGATTCTCATGTCATATTCGACGTATAAGGGTCAAGCAGCTCAGTTCCTAGGAACCGACAGCCAGACACAAGCACATGATTTGATTATAGTGATAAAGGCTTTGTCTAGAACCAACCACACTTTTTAAAGGGCTGAATACAGAGACCTGGGGCACGATGTGCCACAAGGTCCCCAAACGACCCTCCGCAGGTTTTGAATTCAGAGTTGTCTTTCTCCTAGACCAGTTGCCATCCAAGGCTATAGAATGTAAGTATTGTAATGGATTCGACTGGAATTTGAACTCGGCTCTCTGATTCCTTAATCCAAGCTGCTATCCACTACTCCACCTTGTCTCATATATATATATATATATATATATATATATATATATATATATAAAAAACATTAATTTGTATAATAATACCTGTAGGCCTATTAATCTGGTGCTAGGTGTGAATGGAGAT
Source organism: Acanthosepion pharaonis (assembly GCA_903632075.3). Taxonomy (NCBI): domain Eukaryota; kingdom Metazoa; phylum Mollusca; class Cephalopoda; order Sepiida; family Sepiidae; genus Acanthosepion; species Acanthosepion pharaonis. Next base: position 70,906 of record CAHIKZ030003320.1, on the reverse strand, counting down.
ATTTACTCTCTACTTACCTCCCTATCTATCTATTTAAATGACAGTATGGTAAACTGTGTTGTGATGTTTTTCATTCAGGAATGAACATCTCCAGACAAACAATGGTTTTATTGATTGAATCAGTCCTATAAACCTAAAGATAAAAATAAAAAAAATTTGCCATCTACAGCTTGCATCAAATTGTTAAAGATATAAAGATACATTTTTTGTATATGCAATTGATTCCATCAACAAATTTGGTTTCTGCTTTGTCATTTGTTTACTCACTATTATTCATATATATATATTTTATATCATATGTATGGGAAAACAGTATATAAATTTTTATATATCAATAACAATTTCAGGGTAAAAACTATGCCAAAGTCGAAAAAGTTTGTGTGATGCATTTTGTCCTTTAGGACTTCATCAGACTAAAGTGACATTTAAGTTGATGCAACTACACATGCACATGAAGGAGAGAGGACACATGTTTATCAACATAAACATCACTTTAGTACAATGAAGTCCTAAATGGCAAAATTGTTCTTGATGTATAAAAATTTACATATTGTTTTCCAATATTTAGTTATTAATTTTAGTCATTGGACTAAAGTGATGTTTATGTTGGTGCAACTAACTATACATGTGCATGAAGGAGAGGGGACAGTGAGAATTTGAAAATAATTTTTTTTTTTAAATATATATTTTGGGTATATAGTCTTGCTGATTTCATTTAGTTTCTTTTTCTTTCTGTTCATGTTTCTGTCATGTTTATTATTAAATATCCAACATTCTGATAATAGAAGATTTGCCAAGAAAGGTGAAATGTTGTAAGAATCTGGAGGTAAATTTACTGTGGATGATCTAGTAATTAAAGCACTTTTTATACATTTTCATGTAAGCAAATTACTTTCTCTTTTAATTCTAGTAGTTTTTTTTAAAAAACTTAATTATTCTCAGTTTCATTAAGGTGAACAATTAATGCATTTAACATGTTGTTTTGTGAAAGATTCCTCTTGTGTTCATATAATGTTTTATTTAAATTCCTTAAGGTTTCACCTATGTATTCTTTGTAACAAATATTACAGGTGATAGAGTAAATTTCTCCTTCAACACATATATAGGGGATGGCATAAATGCTCTTACAAAATTTCAAATGAATTCTACTTCTCAATTTTTGGTCATTACATTGTTGTTTATGGTTTGGTACTTGCTCAACAACATATACTATTTGTTTTTTCAGTGTTTTAGTATTTACTAGCAACAATGTTTATAGAAATTAAAAGAATGTATATAATTAAGAAACATGAAAACAGACTGACTCTTTTGAGATTTTTAAAGCTGGAAAAGAATGTTTATCAAAAGCACAATCTATTGATATAATGAGACTTCCTCCATCAAAGATAGACTGAGATCAGGACATATTTGCATCCCTAAAACACCAAAACCCATTAAACAGATGCAGGAAAAAAAATCAGGTGTAACCCAAGAAGGTCACTGAGAAAATTGGCTAAGGAGGACAGAACATTGAAGAAAACCATGTGAAGGCCATCAAAATGATCTAGACATGTTGCACCACAAGATAAAAAAGAGCCAGCTTCTTTCAGCAGCCACAATGAAAAAGAGTCTTCAAAGAAGTAAGCAGTTGCTGAAATGAATTGTTATGGTAATTTACCCATGCATGACTCTCCCAGCTATAAATAGGAGCAGGTACTGCCTTTTGGAGAGGGAAGTTTCCAGCAGTCAGGTCTGACAGTCAGACCGAACATTCTTGCTGTAACACTCTCGCTTGTATATGTTTGTATTACTGTTTCTGTTAATATATTTGTTTAACTCAATTCCTCTCTTTGTGTCTGAATTTGTGATGGCATGCCACAAAACATTGTCTTCACTGATGAGAAACTGTTCACTGTTGAACAGTCTTTTCATCATCAAAATGATTGTATTTGTTCCTACAAGTCATCAGTCAGTTCCTGCTGCTTCAGAAAAAAGTCTCAGAATCCAGAAACCAACATCAGTTTTGGTTTAGCCAGCCATTTCAGAAATAGGAAGTTTTCATTGACATCTTGAAAGGTGCACTCAAGCCATGATGCAATGCCATTTGTGGTGGTGAACATTGGACAACCAAATGGAGTGACAAGCCAATATGCCTATATAACACAGTAGTGGTGCAGAGACAATTGTCTTGGCTTTATCACCAAGGACAAATGGCCTCCCTCATCACCAGATATCAATGCTCTTAACTATTGTCTGTGGGCAGTGCTTGAGAGTGAGGCCTGTTCTGTTCCTCACCACAATATTGAAGCTCTGTAGGCCACTATATATATATATATATATATATAGTGGCCTGACGATTGCATCTAGCATGAAACAGCTGTGTCACCTCTAAATGTTGACTTCAATGTTCCCTTTTATATATATATATATATATATATATATATATATATATATATATATATTTAAGAATTGGACAAAATCTGACAGCTTATTAAAGACATTTTTATGTTTAACATTCTTTTTATAGATACAAGTATTTATTTTCCGGTGAAGTGATTTTGAGACATGTATGAAATGTATGTTGAGATATGGTGAACACACAAAGTCAAGTGTACTTTTTATTTTATTATCTGTATATGTGCATATTATGATGATAGGTTATAGATACATGTGTCATCATGATTAAAATATGAAGGTCAGTATCTTGCAAAGTTATAAGTGGTTGAGATAATATTATTAAAACAGAGATAAAAGAAAGAAACATTTACTCTTTTTACAAATGACTATTTTTCTGAATTGTCTCAGATATAGTTTTCAATTGTTGGAATTATATATAAGAGGAAATGTTTGGTTGGCTTATTCATAACATTTACTTAAAGCCAGTTTTTGCCTTGGAAGAATTATAAAATGAATTTAACATTGGTTTGTATATAAAAATATATGTTTGAATTATTTAAATTTAACTGAAGGTTATATTTATAGATTGCAGTGAATAAATATTTCTGCTTAACAAGCTTATCAACCAGTGCATAGCAATCAGCACTCCAATTGTCTCTTTTAAAATTTACATGTTGACAAGCAAGGTTTTGTAAAGGAAATTGCTTTAATTTTTTTATCCTTTTTTATATAGCTAACTTTTTAAATAGTTGTAATTCCTATGTCAAATGCAGGCCGTTATGTTTTACATCTTACCTAAGGGTGATCTGGAATTTGTTTAATTTTTTTACCTAAGTAGTTGTACCCTTTTTTTTTTTTTTACCTGTTATTAACTGGCAAATTGCATTTTAACCTGATATATGTTGGCAAGGTTTTAGAATTTCTTATTGCTGTCCACTGAATGTTCCACTAATCATGGCTTTCTAACTTGGCTTGAGTCATTTATTGCACTGAAAAATAAAATATTTCTGGCAGTCAGGTAAAAATAAGCATCAAATTTCTCAATTTTTTTTTTTACGTAAAATGTGTTTTAACATTCAATCTATAAGTTGTTCATTGAAAATTAAGAAATAATTGATTGTCATTGATTAGGAATTAATTCAAACATTACTAACAGAATGAGCATATTATAGAAATGCATTATAAATGATTTTACTATAGTTTCTTCCTCAGTTCTTTTCTTGTCCAATTTAGGAAGATTTCTCTTGTGCTTCACATTTATTATATGCTGATTCTTTTTTAATCACATTCTTCTTGAGTGAATCCACTATCAATTCTGGTTGGTGAGTTCACTCCCTTTTATTGTTACATTTGTTCTTTTGTACATTTCTTGACCCCAACCATTATTCCAGTGACCTAGTTCAAGATCCTGACAAGCTCTGTCTATATTTCTGAGATGATGTATTATGCCTACTTGCATCCTCATCTTCACTGCCATATTCACAATGTTTCTGGAAAAGGCATGGCACATGGAACCAGAACAATCTACCCTGGTAGACGAAATAAAGTGTTCGGTTCAAAATTCCAATCACCTGAAGAAGGCTGGATTGTACAATGGCCGAAATGTGAATATGGCAATGAAGATGAGGATAATAGTTGCATTAACTGGCAAGCTGCATTAAAGTTTTTAGTTTCTGGGTAAAATTTATTATTACTAATGCTGTTACTTTCTTTTCTCCTCCTTTCAAATGATTCCTAGAAAAAAACCCAATATTCTTTGCCAGAATGAGAATTGAACAAATATGGAAAGTATTGAGCATTACGTAAAGTTACTGTTCTCTTTTTATTCAAAATAATTTCCGTAAACATTTTTTTTTCTATTTTGTTTTGAATGAAAATAATATTTAACTTTGAAAATATTTATTCCATCAGGAATATGACCTATAAAAGTTAAATATCACAGATAATGACAACCACATACAGTCCAAATTCTTTAATTTGGCATCCTTAGGACTAGGATACTGCTGGATCACAGAAAATACCACCTGATAGAAGTCACCCTTAAAAAAAACTATATAAACATAGTCTTGCCAGCTTATTCCATATATATATATATATATATATATATATATATATATATATATATATATATATATATATATTGTTGAACAAAGCTTAAAACAGAAAATAAAACAATCATTAATTCTTCCAAACAAGGTTTTTGTATTGTTTCATGCAATACAATGGCTATTAAAAACCTTAAAACCAAAAGGTAATATATATTTAATATCCTGAATGGGTAAATATGCAGCTATATATAAGAAATGAGCAAGACCGTATCATCAAAATCTCTGCTACTGTTGGTTGTTGTTGATAGTTGAAAACAACATATGGCGCTGTCCTCATTGCCACTCAATAAACTGATGACTGATTCAAAAAAAAGTGCCAGACCATGGGAGTTACCAGATCATGGGGTGCCAGATTAAAGAGATCAGTTGTATAAAATAATGTCTGTAATGGCTTTACCACTGTTCTAAGTCTTTTTAGTCAGATTTCGAAAAGGAAGACAAATTCATGTCCAACTTTAGATAGTGCCAGACAGGGCAGATGGCTCAAAAGTAAGACTGTCCAATCTAAAATCAGATGTCTAACCTGCTCACTTATAGATATAAAATATAACATAATACAGATTTAATTATAAAAGTATAAAGTATTTCTCCCAACAAAATGGTAATAGTAATAGCAAGAATTTTCTGATTGAACCAAACATTTTCTAATTGTAAGACTGAAACTGTAGTCTTTACATATAAATGTTTCTAAAATAATTGTTTTGTCTGTGCTGTCAAAAAATGGTAGAAATGTTTAAGTTTCTGATATTTTCTGAATACAATGAATCCTTTTACAGATATAGTCTATCTGAAATTTTTACACACACACACACACTATATATATATATATATATATATATATATATATATATATATATATATAATATTAGTGGTCAAAATATATACATACATATATATATATATATACACACACACATACATAAATTCCCAAGAGGATAGAATCCAAGTAGAACTCAAATGTCCAGGACAGAGTAAGAATATAATATATATATATATATATATATATATATATATATATATATATAAGATCTCACCTTTTGATTTTGTTGCATGAGGGTTCAATAATTCCATTTTAGAACACTAGATTATCCACATAGATGATTTGATTATAATGGTGTAGAATCAGCCACACTTTTCAAAAGAATTGATAACAGAGAAATAGTGCACAGTATGCCATGAAGTTTTCAAACAGTCTTCCTTAGGTTTGAGTTTTCCTTCTCTTAGATTGGTTACCACCCAAGGCAAGAGAACCCAGTCTGCCCTGCTATTTAACCCATAGCTAGAGGAAAATGGGTTTGCTTTTCCCAAAGACACTTGTGTGAAGTGCTTGAAACATAATCCCCAGGAATTTGAAGTTGCCACACTAATTTTACTTTCCATATGTATCGATACACACTGTGTTTTATCTATGTGGATAATGCAATATAGATTTTATTAAAAAAAAACAAATGTGCTTACCAAATGAAAATAACAAATAATGTTATCTTGACAGCACACTTCAGATTTGAAAAATCTATGAATAATAAATGATGAATTATTTTGTACATTTCCTAAAACAATTTTAAGATGAATCAACTTTTACTGAAACTATCTGATTTTCTGAGATTAGGTATTATTACTATTATATATTAATTGATTCATACTAGTTTCCTTGTCTTGGTTGCTTTGATCACAACATTTCAGCCAATATAATATTTTTTTTCCTTCGGCTTCATTCATATTTGGTAACCTTAAGTTTGGTTAATTTAACAATGCCAACCCTTGTTAGGTTATTTAATATTGAATTTTTGGATTGGGCTCTCTAACTTTGGGTAGTAGTCAGTCTAAGAGAAGGACTACTGGGAATTTAAAATCACTAAAAAGCCAACAAGACACCACTCCACTATCTAGCCCAAAGAAATTATGGTATGTCTCTCTTGTACCATCTTTCATAGTTCTTGCTTGTGAAACTCTCTTCTGGTTTAAAAAATTTAAATGCAATGTTAATCATCATCTATCTCCTTAATTCCTGTTCTTTTATTGTCCTCTCCTCTTAATAATGTTCTTTCTCAGATTCTTTTACACTTGGCAACACCTTGTGTCTTAGTGGCTTTATTGCCTTGCTTGGAGTGAAACAATAAAAAAAAAATGACAAATAATCAAAAAGCCATGAATCGTCATGATTGCTTACACCCTGAAAGTATACAGCATGTAAATGAACCTTCCATGAAAATTGACTAGAATGCTTTATTTGATCTATGGAGGTATGTTGCTCTCATATAAAGAAAGCTGTATGGTATGGTGGCCAAATTATTAAAATAATAAAGATAAGGAAACTCATATGAATATTTAGTCTTTGTGTTTTATGGTTTATTCTTTACTGCATGTTCTTTATCTCATGTCCTGTCTTTATGTTCCCAAACTTATTCTCTTGAAAACATCAATCTGTCATCTCTTTTGTTGTATTAGAACTGTCCAACTTTGTGCCTGTATCTCTCTTTGCCTATTCATCATCACTTTTTATAATCACATTATGAAACCTTTTCAGTTCAGCTCTCTTCAAAACCTCACCTATTTTATCAATGTCAAGCTGGTCAGTCAACTATTCATTTCTCTTACAATGTATCTAACTGAAGCCATGCATCCATTCTCACTTCTATATTATAGATGAAGTCTTCCATATCATTCAATTCTTACAATCTAAATGAATAGAAGCTTTTCATAAACCAAGTCAAAATAAGTTTTGAGGAAATACTAATTAATAAAATTACAATAAACTGATAATAATAGATAACTGTACTTGTGGAAATTTCATGAATGTTGACAAAGATTATCCATTATGCCTCTGCTCTTCTCTCACCCATTGCCAGTATCTTCTAATTTTCTCCATTAAGAAAGGCTTAAATCCACCATAGGTCATGTCAAGAATTACTCCCTATTGCTGATACCATGAAGCACAATGCAATCCAGGGTTACCAAGTTGGGCTACTTTTGAATGCCTACTGCTACTAACTTCTGAGTTTTGTGACATATTTCTTATATGATCCAAGTTCATATTTACTGACCATTTCACTATCATGTTTCTCTCCTACCTTTGCATCTTGATCCCCCATGATGATAATTTAAATTAATTTGTAACTTGCTCTTTTATTTGGCATTTTTATTTCCTTCATATACCACTAAGATGACCATATTGAATGACTTTCCTTTCAGTTTTCCCAGGACTCAGTTTGACAGTTGCCAGTATCTGAAAACACAATTCTAATTGTCTTTATCTAATAGCAGTTCAACTCCTCTATCTTTTCTCCCACCTTCTAGATATATAATATTAATGTTGTCACTATATAATCTGATTGTTTTACCATCTCTCGTCAAAAGTTCCTAGAGTATCAATATTCAACTGTTCATTTTGTTAAATGATAGTAATAACTAATTTTACATTATACAAATATAAGTTTAATCTTTTCTAAGCACAGCAATATTTACAAAGTATATATGACATATATTAATTAATATCATTGATTTATTTTAATTGATAATATGTAGAGTAAGTGTATTGATTTATATCTATTAATATTATTTAGATCTCATAAAATGGCTCTAGATTCTGAAACATTTTTATCAGACATTGTGTGAATTTTATTTCTACATGATTCATATATATATATATATATATATATATATATATATATATAAAACAAAATGAGTATAGATATATATTTTGTATGTAACAATTTTCACAGTGTGTACAGAAACTACACTTGATTCCGAGGTAGTGCAGGAAAGCAACACTTTGATCATAGCCAGAGGGAACAGATATTACACTTGTATTATAATACAGAGAAGAAATACTTTAATCCTAGCCAGAATGTACAGATACTACCCTCACATCATAGGCAGTAACAGAAGCCATACATTGATCATAGCCAGAGTGTTCAGATTACATTGTTGGTAGTGTATCCTTTTTAGAGTATACAGATATTACACTTTTTGATCCTAGCCAGAGTATACAGATATTACACTCACATCATAGGCAATGAGAGAAGCAATACTTTGATCCTAGCCAGAGTATACAGATATTACACTCACATCATAGGCAATTCAGAAGTTTTTGATCCCAGCCAGAGTATACAGATATTACACTTACATCATAGGCAATGAGAGAAGTAATACTTTGGATCCTATGCCATATACAGATATTATTACATCATAGGCAATGAGAGAAGTAATCTTTCCCTAGCCAGAGTATACAGATATTAACAAACATCATAGGCAATGAGAGAAGCACCTTTGATCCTAGCCAGATATAAGATATTACACTCACATCATCATATCATGAGTAAGCAATTAAGATATTACTGTATCATAGGCAATGAGAGAAGCAATACTTTGATCCTAGCCAGAGTATACAGATATTACACTCACATCATAGGCAATGAGAGAAGCAATACTTTGATCCTAGCCAAAGTGTACATCTACACTGCTCCTTTGTAAAAGTAATAACCCATGCATTTTTATGGATACTATGATATTATTATTAATAATTGTTATTAATTGTACTCATTCCCTTTTCACACCCCTAGTAACAAGGTACCTTCAATAGAGATAAAGTGACAGCAAGTATCTTCAGTATTTAAGATATTACTGTATTTTATGCTGATTAAGACTGTATATTTCTTATTAGGACACTGTATGTATGTGTGTGTATATATATATATATATATATATATATGTGTGTGTGTGTATATATATATATATATCCGTATGAAATGAGAACGAATTGAATATAAATTCCAATGTTCGTAACATTAATTTATAAAGAGGGCTCAATAAAAAGTAGAGTTGTATTTGGAATTTTATATATTATATCAACATGAGAATTATTTATATATTGATATAAAATATATATATATATATATATATATATATATATATATATATAACATTTTTAGACATTTAAAACAACATGTCTGTCCGTGTACTCAATTCTGGAAAATCCTTGTTGACAACACAACTATACTTAAACATGAAAACAAGAAACAAAAATTAAAAATTCTTGAAGCTTCAGACATAAAACAGTTGAAACCTAACCTGAACAAAATAAACTATGAAATCTCTACATATATCCTTAAATGCCTATAATTTATAACAGAAGCCATTGGTTTATACCAACAGCTTCCCATACTTAATACTTCTCCTTTTTCACTCTCGCATGGTCATGTGTGACGTCACAATCTGCGATGCAATTTTCACTTCCACGTCTCATATATACAAGTTTGTCATTACTTGGAAATTTTCATGCTGCAAGGGTGGACTATCATTGTTGTTTTGTCTGCGTGTTGTTTGATTTATTGAAATTGTCATCTTTGACAAGGGCTTGTGTAAGCCAAAAGCTTAGATTGGATTTAAACATGTATCAATATGGTGTTTTCCTTTTGTCTTTCAATGATAATGTGATTAAGCTTATCAGACAATATGAAAGGAACTTACTTAAAATAAATAGACAAAGCTTGTCTATATTATTTAATGAAACATGCATTAAGGAATATAATATACATAATATATATATATATATATATATATATATATATATATATATATATATTTATATATATATGTTTTATTATAGATATAAATAAATATTTAAGTAAACAACATTTACCAACCTGAATACTGTTTATTATAAACAGAGCATTTACTTAAATATTTGTTCTATAAAAAGAATGTATAAACATAAATATCTTAAAATAATTGTCGGACTTTGTCCATTTCATAATGTGTAACGTCATATATATATATATATATATATATATATATATATAAAATAAAATAGACAATCAGAAAATACTTAGTCCTTACTGACATGTTTCCTTCTTTGAATTTATCAAGGCAAGTGATGATAAACAAAAGTGAAATGTTGTGTAGTTACATGAAATTCAAAAATTTTAAAAAAGACTCTCCTGTGTAAGCCTCTTTTTGGATATTAGTAACTTTTTCTTTTCTTTTTTTTTTTGACTAAGTGTATGTTTTATTCAGTTTGTCTTCTGTACAAACTTATTCTAAGAAATTTAATACACTGTTGACATAGAAAACAAAAACACACACTTAATCAAAAAATAAAAAAGAAAAGAAAAAGTTACTAATATCCAAAAAACAGGCTTAATAGGATTGATAAATTTGTAAAAATTTTTGAATTTCAACCTATTAATACAACATTTTGAAGAGGTTTATCATTCTTGATTTTGATGAAGTCAAATGACAAAACACATCACCAAGGACTAAGTACTATTTTCCAATTGTCTGTTTTATTCAATTTGTCTTCTCTATAGATTTATTCTGAGAAATATAACACACACACACACACATATATATATATATATATATATATATATATATATATATATATATATATATATATATATATGTATGTATGTGTATCCATGCATTTGTATGTTCATGTGTGTCTGTATGAGTGTGCATGTACATACATCAGGGTATCCTATAAATAATATCTGAAATCTGACAGTGATAGATTGGATGATATTTTAACTATTCTAAAATGCATATGTGATAGCATTATGTGTGAGTATGTGTGAGTATAGATTTAAAAGTGTAAGTTATGGTGTCACAGTAGGATCAGTTAACTTAGTTACTAATGTGACACTCCCAAATACGAATCCGTCTGCAGAGCGCATTAGACATATAAAGCACAATGCGTTTATAAAAGACAGTAAATCTGCTGAAGCATACTGAAACATTCATGGTGTTTGAGGTAAATTCTATAAAATAAAAAGAAATTGCCAAAGATACTTCAAAAGATTTAGCAAAGGTTACTTTAGCTTAATAAATGTACCACAAACATGTTAACCGGTTGAGTTTAATAATGACTTTTTTTTTGAATTTGGTAGAAACAATTCTGTTATGGTTGAAGAATTAGCTCAAATACTGAATTAAAACCATTCCATAATTCACTTTGAAAAGTGCTTAAACTTGGTAAATGGACTCCAAAAGTGGTTCTCTGCACTCTTTGAATGCATTATACCATTATTGGACAGATTAATGATTAGTGATGAAAAATAGATATTTTCAAAAAATATAAAATGATTCAGACAATGGCTGATTAGAACGAGACAAGCTAATGCACAACCCAAAATGAACCACGATTTAAAGAAAGTTCTGGTAAAACTTTGGTAGGATTGCATTGGCATGTTCCACTCAGTTACAGCAGACAACTGTTGTCAGCAGTTAATGTATTTACATACTGCTTTGAAGGAAAAAAGGTTCAGTTTGATCATTTTCAAATCTTTGGTGATATATCATGATAATGTATGGTCAATTGAAAAGATTGAAGAACTCAGTTGGAAAAGAATTCTAAATCTTCCTTGTCCAGATCTTACTCCATCTTAATAACTTACAAAAACATTTTGATGGATGAGTTCTCAAGACACAGAGGGTTGAAACTATTCTCTCTAAATTCTTTTCTGTAAAACCAAAAGTATTTTACAAAAGCGCTAAAATTAAACTTGTGCATCATTGGAAAGAAGTTATTAATAGTAATGGGACCTATGTTAATGAATAAAATCTAATTAAACGTGAATTTTTTTTTTCTGACCCTAAGTTAAGACATTGAATGACTTTGCTCTCACTACACAGACACACATATATCTTTTACTCAACAAAACAAAATGAAGCTTGAATTTCTTAAATGAATGTATTTAACTTCATCTGGCTGGTTGGTCTTCATATTGTAATCAGTAAGACATCGTCATCTATGTAAGCTACCAAAGATGCAAGATACAAGTTCAAGTCTTGTTGGCAGCTACTTTTTTTTTTAAATTTCTAATGTTTGCTGCTTAAAATATAGAATACCAATCTGTACATTGCAATAAAAAGCAACAAAAATAAAATGAAAAATAAAACTCATCAGGAAACAGTAATGGCTGTACGCTAAAGAATTCAGAATATTTTAAGACTATTATATCTACTACTACTACTATGTTGTAATGTGAATAAATACAATAGCAGTGTGAAAAACTGAAAGAATGAAAGAACATAGCTATATAACTAAATATGAATTTTGCCTTCTGATTGACCTCCATAGTTAAATCAGTAAGAAGTCACTCACACCAGATGGGCTCCCAAGCAGTGTAAGTTCAAATCTTAGAGCTTACATCTTTATTTCAGATCCTTGGCGATTATTATATCTTTATTTTATACCCATGCTGTCACAGAATGTAAAATAATCTGCTGCATTGTGATAAAAAGCAACAATAATAAAATGAAAGATAAATTAGTCAAAAAATTAATAATGAAAACAAATTGAGTTATAAATGAAATGATGAATCTATTTTATTGGTTTCAGCAAATATCTGTCTATTATTTGTGAGATGAGGTATTATGTATATTATTTACATTATTGGGATCCAATCCTCATTTTGTCGCCATATTTATCACAATGTTTTGGCCGTTGTTATCCAACCTTCTTCAATTGGTTGTAATGACAATTTATTTTATTTCGCTCACTGGGAAAATAGTTCTAATTCCACTTGCCATATTTAATGGATGTCAGTTATTAAAACATGGCAAAGTGGAACTAAATTCCTTACCCCAGTGAGCAAAAATAAAGGGTTCAGTTTGACATTCCAACCAATTAAGAAGGCCGGAGTTACAACAGCTGAAAAATTGATAAATATGGTGACAAAGATGAGGACAATAGTCCAAATAATGTAAATAATATTCAGCAAATATATTTGTACAGAAATATGTTTTAAGCATTTTGTTTTTAATATAGGGGATATATGATAATTTTTGAGAAAAATATTTTCTGATTGAATTTAGACATATATATTTATTTGAATTCAAGTATATATATATATATATATATATATATATTAATCTGACATTGGTAAAAAGTTGGTTTACCCTAAGGTAAAAAGGGAATACAGGTTCAATCCCTGCTGAGAGGTACATTTTGTTTAATAAGACTTTTGATGCTTTTAGTCTGGTAGATATTAATTTTACAGTTTGAAAAAAGAACAAGGACATCTACTCAAAACATATGTACTTACTAAAAATAATATTTATAGTAATATATATATATATATATATATATGTGTGTGTGTGTCTGTAATAAAGGCTACAAATAAAAGAAATGATGAAAACATTTTATGCCAAGGTTATATATATATATATATATATATATATATATATATATATATATATAAGAATTAATAATAAAAAAAGAAAAAAGCCAACATTCAATAATATTGTCTATGAACATGCCCACAACTTGCTCACTGTGCTTGGGAAAATAAAAACATTCCCATCACTATAGATACACAATCTAGATATTCAGTAAAAAAAAAAAACAACAAACAAACAAAAACATCCTTGATAAGGGCTAATAGAATTGAAAATGCTCAGATATATAGAACATTTGAAAAGTTTTTACACTAGGTTGAGAAAAGAAAATACTTGCATGAATGCAAGAAAAATTTAATAAAAAAACTTAATTGCAGTACCTTGTCAGTCATCATTAGGGAAACTTGTATAAAAGAGGGGTTGCTGCCCTAATACACAAAATATATTCTCATATCTCATATAAACTCAAAACCTAAAATAAAAATTTGCAACTGTAAAATTGACTTTTACTTCTTGGCAGTTTTAAAGCAGGAAATAATACAAATGTAATGGTAATATATAACTATTATTATTATTATTATTCATTTTTTGACAAGTATTTTTTTTTCAACTCACTTGCTAATTGCATGTGTTGTCAGTCTACAACAGTGAGTAAACAATGAAAGATCAAAAATAAAGTATAAGCTCTTGATAAGATTTGAACTCCTGTTCTTTTTGCCTTTAGGAAGGTTAGTTGAACTTACCAGATTTTTCACCACTAAGCTAATAAAGCCTCAAAGGATTTACCAAAGATCAAATCTAACATATAAATCCATCACTTCATTTAATGATCTTTATCAGTGCCATATTTTTTTTTTGTTTTTACACTAGTAGTATTTGTAACAGCAATATTATCTTCATTTCTCTTTTTGTTTGCTGAAGTATTGTCAAACATAACTATTAATTTTTTATTACTATTTACTTAAATCTTAGCTCCAAAAATTAATAATAATGTTTTATAATTCTTTATTTAATAAAATACAATGAAGATAGTACTGATGACAATATCTAATTTTATTTAAAAAGAATTTTATTTCTGATAAGTGCCAAGTGTTGTTTCTAATCCAAAAGATCTGAAATATATTCATATCTATACAAGAAAAGTCATTATAGTAAAAGCTAAAATAAACATTCTTCCTTTATCAACTGAGCACATCAACTTGAAAAAATACTTCTAAAATATATATTTTTGCAATTATATATGAATTCAATAATTCATTCAAATATGCTACATATATATACTCATTAATTCCTTTTAAATACAAAAATATATACAAATGCAGCAGGAAAGTTTATTCAGAGTTTGAATAGAAGACTCGTGTTACTTTAATAAATTACAGAATTGTGGCTCATAGTTTCTGTAATTTTTGATGAATAGAAAACAGATTGTAGTGCTTGTTTTATCCAAGTTGGAAAGCATTTTCTTTCCTGAATTTGAAACTTAGACTTTGAATAGCACTTTGTATCTAATAAACACCAATCTGCTGCTCTGAATTAATTTGATCAGTACACCTGTATCAAGAGAGTTTCCTAATAACATCTAACATAACTGTCAGCAAAAACTGATCAGCTTAACAAACACGTGGATTCTGTTAACAACTGATATTATCAGATTATGTCAAGACCCAATTACTTAATTGGTTGATTAGTGCATCTTGTTAACTTCATTATATTAAAATATATAATCAGATGCAGCAAGCCTGAAAACTGAACTTTTAATCTTTTCCTGGGGTCTTCTACAAATAAAAAATGAATTCAGTTTACATTATAAAAAAATAGAATAGTTTTTCCTTTCGTTTTCTTTTTTACTTAAAAAACAAACAAACTGTACCTACAGTCTTTACAACAAAAATCCATTTTGGAACTAACAGGACAGTAAAATACTTTGATTTCCTAATAGCTAGGATATGCCATGGAGTTGAATCACCCATATTTCCTCCATATTCCAATTGTAAAGAAGAAGTTCTACTCAAAAAGCTTTTTTTTTTCAAAAACTGCTACTCTGTGGAACAAAACCTAGTATGGATGCTTTCTTGAACACTAGTCTTAACCTCTTCAAGTCAAACGTAAATATACTATCTATTCTACTTATCCTTATAACTTTAACTTCCTTCTACATTTTCTAACATACATATCACGCACTTTGTTCAGCAACCCTCTACCATGAGTGGTTCTTGAGCCTTTTAAGCAAAATTTAGTAAAAGAAAAAAATGAAACTAAATTCATAATATTAAACATATTTTTTTATTTTAATTACACAATGTTTCATAGGCAGAGTTAAATGACTCAAATTATCTTTTAATAATCATATAAATGTGTCATCCAATACTAAATAAAAATAATGATTATATTAGAAATTTCATCAAACAAAATATCTATGAACTGAAAATAATCCTTAATCTATTTCTGATGAAATACCAGAAAATTAAACCAAATTATCCCTTACCAAGTAGATTGTTGATGATGGATTATTTGTGGCATTTTTCAGGGTAATGAAGTTACTGAGTCGTAACCATATTCTCTACAACTGGTTATACTGGGTTGCATAGTACCAGCAGCAGACAGTAATCTCTGACCTGATGTATATAGAAAGGTTTGAAGCTTACCTTTTACAAGAACATCACTACAAAGTGAATATAAGCTATCTCAGATTGAAGTTGAACTTGTGTCAATATTTCTGTTTTTAGTGTTGTTAACCATTGGACTTACTTCACATTTCCCTTTGAAGTATAAGAACAACCAAAAACTAAAACTATAACCATATCAGATTTTATTATCCAAGTCAATGTTTTCACAATGAATTTGGTATTAATTAAGTTTATTGTGAAAATATTGACTTGCATAGCAAAACCTGTCATAGCGTATATTATCTTTAAAGCATCACTAAAGATGAAAAAAGACAGCTTCAGGCTCTCCATATAGAGAGACTGATCAATAAAAACTGAATACTCTTTCCTCTTTTAGATAAGTTGCAGCTTACTTAGGAAAACCAAAGAAATCAAAAAGCCATCTGAGATAGAACAACTGAAAAATATCAAATATAAAACAAAAATATGTCATGCATTTGGAAGGATAGGATATGTAGGATAGATAATAATTGACCCAAGACTACAAAGGTTAAGATTGTAGTGTTCAGGAAAGCATCCTTTCAGGAGTCTGTCCTACACAAATATACCAGTTCTAGAGAAGAAATTTTCTGAGTAGAACTTCCTCCTTACCAATGGAATATGAAAAGAACAAGGATAAGTCAACTCTGTTTCCATGTCATGGTAGAACCTAGCTGGGAAGGTCTGGATTGTTGGAACTAACAAATGTAGCTCATTTGAACATCTACCATGAAATATGGATTGTATAAGGAATGAGATAATAAAAAAAAAATAATTAGGAGAAAAATACATCTGATGGCATATAAGACCCCCTGTCATTGATATTTAATATTATGTCAGCCAGATCAAGAAGAGATTCTCCTACAAAAATTTTGATGGTTTGGACAATTCTTCAGATTTGGGAAAGCAGGTCAAGAACAGCACCCACTAAAACAGCATTACAGACTTAGTTATTGTTGTAGCATACCTACGGATGATAATGGCTATGTCTTCATTCACGTAAATACAGTAGTAAATACTGTATGTTGGTCTGCAGTTCGAGATACATTGTAGAATTCACTTGACTCACTTCTAGCAGTTGGCAACTTCTACGTGCTGCTGGAGAATCTTATATGCGTTGTTCTTGTCCTAAATATCATCATTCATTACCAACCTTTGTTTGACTATTCTATTTAGTAAATTTCTCTAGGCTGCAACAGTTATGTACAAGTACTAGTAGTCCAGATTGTAGATAAATGTTTACGTAGAAGACAGGAGAAATATTATTTTAAGTGGAGAAAAAGGGATTATATATGAAGTTATAAATAGTAATGGAACTTATGTTAATGAATAAATTCTAATTAAACATGAATTTGATTGGCTTTATAGTAGTAAAAATAGAAACATTCAGCATTCATTGACCAAGCAGTCAGTGTTACTGTCAGTTGAAATTTATAAAATATTTCTCAAGTAGCTGTTATTGCTCTTTCCAGTATTGATGGGGGCTTCTATCCTTACCTTTTGTTTGAGGTAGTGTGGAATAGCAGCATTTTGATTCTCATTATTCTCTCTCCTTTTATATATGCAATCCATTTTAGCTGTTGCTGCTGCTGAAAGTCCACAAGTGATATAATTTCTGTTATTTTGTACAGTTCTAAAATAAAATGCATAGAGGAATAATGAATAAAATGTTAAAATTTTAACATATTTATTTCCTTAATATAATATTAATTTTCTTTTATTTATATATATATATATATATATATATATATATATATATAGAGAGAGAGAGAGAGAAAAATGAAATAACAACAATGGAGATTAAGATACTAATTTGACTAATTTGTGAAATAATATATAAGGTGGTGCAAAAGTAATAGGAAAGTTATTAATAATACAAAATATGAAAGATATTGTTTATTTTTGTGTATTAATTGCTGGAATATTATGTAGAGATAGATCTAATGATGTAAAAAAGCAAGTCATTAATTGTATTAAAGCAAATTGCCATTTTCAGCCGCTGAAGCAAATGTTCAGCATTTTGAACCACTGAAGCATGTTTAAAGAAACAATAGCACAAACTGTTAAATGAAGATGCAAAGATGGGATATATGAAAATGATGAAATTGACATGAGACGTGAAGACACAATATTTGAAAATAATGAAACTGACATAATACAAAAGGCAAAACTCACATGGCACAGTGGATAAAGGCATTAGACCCATTGACAGGACCCAGAGAGTGTGAGTTCAATATCCGATTAAGGCAGTGGAGAACTTGGAGAGGGGAATTAACAGGAGATAACTGACAACTGACATCCATTAAAAGATGGCACATGGAACTAGAACAGTATACCCCAGTGAGCAAAATAAAGGGTTCAGTTCGGCATTACAACCACCTAAAGAAGGCCGGAGTGTACAATGGCCAAAACATTGTAATAAATATAGCAACAAAGATGAGGACAATAGTTCAAATAATGTAAATAGTGTGCATAATACCTCATTTCAGAAATATAGACAAATATTAAAGGTAAAACTCTTTGATAATGGCTTATGAAAGTTGAAAGTACTCTGATGATATTAGACAATTTATATTTAAATATGTAAATCCAAATCTAGAACAAAAGCTTAATAAAAAAAACTTTTATTAGTCTTTAGCCAATTGTGTATGAATGAAAAATGCTGTCCAAATAGACCCTATATATATATATATATATAGTAAACCTCTATACTGAACATCCAAGGTGTTCGGTATTGAGGGTACTGTTCGGATTTGAGGAAGAAAAGACTACTGTGGCAAGCTTAAAATGTTTATTAAGTTTTAGAGTTTAGGATACAAAAGATAGTTTGTAATATTGATTTGTTTTTATTTAAAGTGTAGATTGAATATATAAATGTACAAAAGATAATTGACAACCAATGGTAATGAAAAAAATTTGTGCTAAACAAATATTGTAATTTGTGAAAAACTTAGACACTTTATAAAATGTTAAAAATTATGGGCAAGAAATATTTTATTCAAAAACAATTACAATCTGTAAAGGAAGTCAAAAATAAGGATATACAGTACAACTTCTCTAAAGTGAACATCTGATATGTTTGGTATTGAGGGTACTGTTCTGATTCAATGAAGAAAAGGCTTCATAATTATGTCAATACAAAAGTTTGGATTTGAAGATGAGTCCAAATTCGAGAAAGTCTACATTATGCTGTTTGGATTTGGGGAGTTCTGCTGTACATATATATATATATGTGTGTGTGTGTGGACATTGAAGTCAACATCCAGAGATGACTGTTGCCTCTGGGTGTTGACTTCAATGTCCACTTTTATATTTACATATGTTCTATCTTTGATATTGATCACTTTAACCCATCAATATAGCATACCGTAAAATTATATTTTATTTTATATATATATATATATATATATATATAAGTGAACATTAAAGTCAACACTTAGAGGCGACAGGCTGTTTCATGCTAGACGGAATAGTGGCCTGATGATTGCGTCTAGCACGAAACAGCCTGTCACCTCTAAGTGTTGACTTCAATGTTCACTTTTATATTTACACACACTCTATCTCTGATATTGAGCACTTTATCTCATAAATATAGCACACCTTAAGACTATATTTTGTATATATATATATATATAATCAAATATGTATAGTTGTTTATTTGCAGATGTGTGTATGTCAAGTTGTCTATGACAAACAAACTTGAAATCTATAAATATATTTGCTTTATATAATTTTGAGAAGAATCCTTATCAGTCAAAGAGTTGTTTGGAACACATTTGTTTTGCTATTTTCATTGTCACCATAGTGTCTCGGCTGATCCATTGTACTGCCTGGTTCAGGTGTACAATCCTTAAGAAAAATGAGAGACTGTCTTTTCTACAGAAATAGGTGACAAACAGAGAAGAAATGGCGACAAATATACTGAGCGGATTAGTTCAACCCCCATCAATACAGATGATTCTATTCTCAGCAAACCATCCATCATAAATGATTCCGTATTTTTATATGCAGAGATGCACTCCATTTTGTTCCCTGCAAAGATATCCAAGCTGCATTGAAATCTACACTGGCCTGACATACATTTGTCTTTTAAGCTGACGTATACTATTCCTTCAATTTTTTCATCTTCCAGTAATGTTCCTTATTATTTAAACTACATTTCAGAGAAGGTAATAGAAACCCTTGTCTCCCCAGATATGGTCTGCCATAAAGCAAGTAAAAGAATTAATTCAATAATCCAAACAACTTTTGAAATAATAGTTGGATATCTTTCATTGAATCCTGCATGTTATATGTAACTGAAATGTTTTTAACAGAAGACAGTAATTTTTTTTTCTTTTGGACCAGAAAGAACAAGAATATGGTGGATGAAACTGAGAAGTGGTCTATTTTATTGGTCAGGAAGAAATCTCAGCATGCATCTGTATGATTGATCTATAAATTTAAGGAAGAAACTTTTTTAGTGATCATTCCATGCAGACATTTTTAGTGATCATTTCACACAATTTGAAACCAACATCTCTCCATTTATTTGATTCTGTAGTTTTTTTAATCTGTTTATATCTATCATATTATCTTTCTCAGTTTGTCCATATCTATCAACCTTTGTCTCTTGGTTTCTTTATTTCTCTCTTATTTCCTATCTATTAACCATTCTCTTTGTCAGTTTCTTTATATCACTCTTAATTCCAGTCTTTCTCAGTTTCTTCATGTCTTTCTTAGTCTGTCAACCTTTTTCTCTCAGTTTCTTTCTATCTGACTTATTCATATCTATCAATCTATTTTTATGTGTACTTTGTTCTACTCAATTTATCTAATTATCTAGACATGTATATATCTTAATCATATCTATCAATCTATTTTTGTGTGTACTTTGTTCTGCTCAATTTATCTACTTATCTAGATATATCTCTTATATATATCTTAATCATATCTATCAATCTATTTATTTTTATGTGTACTTCTGCTCAAATTTTCAACTTTACTTATTTAGATATATATCTTATATATATCTTAATCTTTTTATTTATTCATATCTATATCATATCTAATCTCCATCAGCATTGCTATATCTACTTATTTCTTGCCTCTGCATTCACTTACACTCCTTTTTTTTTTGAACTCCTGTTGTTTTTCCATTATGAGATCACATCTCCCACTGAGATTTTTCGAAATGTGACAAAATGGCAAATCTGACAAATCATATAAAGGTCTTCCCTTCAACTGTTTATCATCCCACCTTTCCTTTCCCCATTCTCTCACCTTTGACACGGAAATGCCTTTACTCCTTTTACTTGCAATGTCCTAACAGCTCTCAAAAGCCTACATTTTCTTTTTGCACCTAAACTTTTGAGAATTCCTAGGTTAGCTCTGTATCTCCGAGAAAATGTCAATTTATGTAATTATAATATGATGTCATGCACATTTAGAAAAGAAAGAAGACTAAAAGATGCATGTCACCATATTTGTGTAAAGCTGAGTCTTTATCTTGCTACAAGTAGAGGTTGGCCATTTTTAATCTAGCCAACTTGTAATCTAGTTCTGTTATTAATACTGACATAATTTCTGTCAGCATAAGCTTAAATTCCCTAGATTATTGTACTGAACTACCACTACTGTTTTGGTGACATTAGTAGCAGTATTAGCTGTTGGTATTATTTTCAAACATTATTTTTGTTTTTCATGCTCATTTGGCCAAAATCAAGGTTCTAATGAATAAAAGAAGTTCTTCTCATTTAGCAAAGTGCTGACATTTTACATTGTTCATAATAAATAATCTTGCCCTTGTTTTTATCATAACATTTTGATCAGTATATTCTTCAGCCTTCCTCAAGTGTATTTTGAGTGTCACCTATATAAACCTATCCAAATTATATAATACTGATTCTTTGAACAATATTGAAGAAAAATGTATGACAAATTGAAAAAAGTTTTTTTGTGATGCATTTTGTCCTTTAGGACTTCATCAGTCTAAAAAAAAAAAAAAAAAAAATATAATTATTTAAAATTCCCAACATGTCACATTCATGCACATATGTAGTCACACCAACATAACAAATTTAGTTTGAAGTCCTAAATAATGAGACGCGTCACAAGAAACTTTTTCCACTTTGTTATACATTTTTCCCAAAAATATATATATGTAGTTTAAAAATTAGGAGATCAGCCAATTACAGTAACTTGGTTTCAACCTTTTAGTATCTTCAGGCAATTGAAACCAATATTAATATTACTGTTTCCTGGTCTAATTCAGCTCTGACCAATAACTGTTTTATAATTATATATATATATATATATATATATATATATATATTATATATTATATCTTTTTTTTTAAATAATTATAATATTATGCTCTACTATGTATCGAGCACTGTTTTTTTTTAAATAAAAATAAATGCTAAAGAACTCTGGATTATAAATCTGACTGTTCTTTCCTATTATTTGAATATATATATATATATAACTGTAGTGCAGTGGTTATTGATAATGAAAGTGGGGTCTGCTGTGTTCAAATCCCAGCCAAGACCATTGCATTTGCTTTTTGCATAAATACCCTTGGGATGGTTTGAATCAATCTCTTCTGCTCCCAGCTAGGGGTTCATAGCAGGGCAGATTGGTGAGCATTACTGCTACATGGCTTTCCAGAATCTAGTCTACAGATGTAGGAATATTCATTTCATCACTCTTCACAATTTTAAAGCAATTTTAAAGCATGAATGATGAAATACAACCAACAGGCATAGTAATTCTTTGAAATGGCCATCAAAGGCTCACAATCCAACTCCTCTCAAATGGTTCTAATTGAATAAAAGGAGTATGTAGCATGATATCAGCTTGAACCAGATTCTTTCACTGTATAGAAACTTGTCACAGAACGCATCACTGTTTAATACTCAGATACAGACAATGCACTGGTGTGAGTGTTACTACATCACAAGAAAATTGAAGACTTAGAATGTTTAACTAGAATATCAACTAATCCCAAACATGCTTTTATTATAGCCAAGTCAAAATCAATATTGTCCTTTTGGATGTTGCTATTATATTTTTTGTGTGTAAGTGGTCATATATATAATTTGTATATGATGAAATACAGGGTAAAATGATTATGATTAAAAATGTTCTGGTATCTTGAATAACATTTTTAAATTGCATCATTTTTACTGGATTTCATATTTGCAAAACACTTGCGAACATATAAAACCAGCTTCTAAATTATAACACTAATAGAAAATAAATATCAAAATACACATTTTAAAAAGAAACAGTTAAAACTGCTGGAAACATTAGTTTTTATTTGGAGTAGGCATAAAGTTAGATGACCTTTTTTCATGGAAATGAAAAACAAATCTTTGTTTTTGTACCTGACCATTTTTCCACTTAAATTTTGCAGAGACTTTTGTCTCTTTACTATTTTCCTTTTCAACCTGGAAAAGACTTATTTCCATCAGAAGTTTGAAAAAGAACACTTGAAAGATGAAATCAGGTAAAAAAATTAATTTGATCTCTGTTTTTAAACCTGTTATGGATGTTAATTATAGAAAATTATAATTACTATGCTGCCATAGTTTTTGTGATTATTAATTTTTAACATGATCATTTGCAAATAGAAAAATTATTCTTAATAATTCCGGGTGTGAGGACTAAAAGTGGAACATTAAACAAAAAGACTGAAGTCTTTAAGATGTTTTCTTTTATAGTTCAATATGAAATTTGTTATTTTTATACTGACTGGGTTTTTGTTTTTATAATTTGTTTCAACATTAATTTTTCCTTTAGTAGCATTTTATGATTTAATGAATAACTGTCAATTTATTCTTTACTAGACATTCTATGTTTAACCAATACTCAATTGAGTTATTATCAGGAGTCACTTGGATGCTGGAATTAGATCATTGGAATGGAAATTCTGAGGTTCATAGATTGATTTTGTTGAGGAAGAAATAAAAGTAATTACCTAAACCTCAAAGGGGAAAAATGTCATTGATTGAATAAAATAAACATTGATTGATTTGGGTATTATCTTAAGTATCTTAAGATAATAGATTATCTTAAGTAAGTTAAATGCAGGAATTAGATAAAAGGATTAGGAGTTTTCAAGTTCATGATTTGAGTTCACACTTTTAATGTATTTTACTGAAAATTAAAGAATCACAGCTTTATAAATTCAAGAGAAGTGAAATTCATTAGATTAGAATTGCATCTACTTGTCTCTATTACACCTGATATTTAGATTTCCAGTTTAGTATTTAAAAAATATGAGGATTTTATTTGAGGTTCATTGAAGTTTACTTTCATTGTAGATATGAGAGTTGATTGAGAAGCAAGATCTTCTACTGTAGGGCATCAGTAATAATAAAGATAGAAACATGATCAAACAAGTATTCATTAGTATATAAAACACTGTTCAAATGTACTTAGTGTCAGTTTACAGTGTGATGGCACTGAGTAATAGCATTCATTTGTCATGAGTACTATATCTGAATTAAGTGTCAGTATAAAGCAGTGATAGAATTTTTGACACTAGAATGTTGCGTGCCAATCAAAATTCACAGAAATGAAAGCAATGAAACCTTGCAAGCACTCAAATCCCACAGCCACAGAATAAGGTCTGAAGATTTTTTTGCTTCCTGACAATGCAAGGCCACATTGCCGTCAACAAACTGTGCACAAATATGAAGAATTTGGCAACATCAGATTTCTGGTTGTTTCTGAAACTGAAGGAGGTTTTGAAAAAATCGGTATTTTTCTTTTGATGCCAAAATTTTAGTTGTTTGCCGTTGACCAAAAGGAAACCAGAATGAAAAAGTGAACAGAAAATTTAGAAAAATGTGTAGCAATACATAGTGACTATATTGAAAAGTAAAGTAATTATGGCAAGAAATAAATTTACCTCATTTTTATATTGGTTCCATTATTTTCTCTGGTCTGAAACTTTTTTTTTTTTAAAGACCTTATTTATCAATCAACCTTCATCATTTTGAAGGAAAATTTTTTTTTATATCAGTTCTATTATTCTATTTTGTCTAAAGTTTTTTTTATTTTAGGACTGTAAACCTTATTCCTCAATCAATCCCCATGTGTTTGCAATTGAAATTTAATGCTAATTTAAAAATGTATATGTAGAGAATTGAAATTTAATGCTAATTTAAGAAATGTATGTGTAGAGAATTGAAATTTAATGCTAATTTAAAAATGTTTGTGTAGAGAATTGAAATTTAATGCTAATTTAAAAATGTATGTGTAGAGAATTGATTGAAATTTAATGCTAATTTAAGAAATGTATGTGTTGAGAATTGATTGAAATTTAATGCTAATTTAAGAAATGTATGTGTTGAGAATTGAAATTTAATGCTAATTTAAGAAATGTATGTGTAGAGAATTGATTGAAATTTAATGCTAATTTAAGAAATGTATGTGTAGAGAATTGAAATTTAATGCTAATTTAAGAAATGTATGTGTAGAGAATTGATTGAAATTTAATGCTAATTTAAGAAATGTATGTGTAGAGAATTGATTGAAATTTAATGCTAATTTAAGAAATGTATGTGTAGAGAATTGATTGAAATTTAATGCTAATTTAAGAAATGTATGTGTAGAGAATTGATTGAAATTTAATGCTAATTTAAGAAATGTATGTGTAGAGAATTGATTGAAATTTAATGCTAATTTAAGAAATGTATGTGTAGAGAATTGATTGAAATTTAATGCTAATTTAAGAAATGTATGTGTCGAGAATTGATTGAAATTTAATGCTAATTTAAGAAATGTATGTGTAGAGAATTGATTGAAATTTAATGCTAATTTAAGAAATGTATGTGTAGAGAATTGATTGAAATTTAATGCTAATTTAAGAAATGTATGTGTAGAGAATTGATTGAAATTTAATGCTAATTTAAGAAATGTATGTGTAGAGAATTGATTGAAATTTAATGCTAATTTAAGAAATGTATGTGTCGAGAATTGATTGAAATTTAATGCTAATTTAAGAAATGTATGTGTCGAGAATTGATTGAAATTTAATGCTAATTTAAGAAATGTATGTGTAGAGAATTGATTGAAATTTAATGCTAATTTAAGAAATGTATGTGTAGAGAATTGATTGAAATTTAATGCTAATTTAAGAAATGTATGTGTAGAGAATTGATTGAAATTTAATGCTAATTTAAGAAATGTATGTGTAGAGAATTGATTGAAATTTAATGCTAATTTAAGAAATGTATGTGTAGAGAATTAATTGGATTAGAAGAAAGATAATGCTTGATGAAACAATTAAATCTTTCAAATGAATCAGAACAGGTCCTACTGAAGCATTACTTAGATGGGTGACCCCTTGGGAATACCAGGTGCTGTAAGCTTGGATGTGCAGGTGGTGTAATGAATAATGGCTCTCTGCTCAGCTCAGGACTTGTATCAGTAAATCATTATAATCACAAAAAAATTTTACAATCTAAAAATATTTTCTGGCTTTAAATAACCAGAAAAAGATTGATAAGCCATAAAAATCAAATCAATCAAATTACAGATATACAAGATCTAAATCAAATACATGAGATAGATGTGTATAATGGGTGCTGGAAAGTTCTTGGCTTAAACAAATAATTACAAAATTAGTATTTCAGTGACCAAATATCAGAATACTGATTTTAGAAAGTATGTCAGGCTGAGAACTTTTCATCACTCCATTGCATGTAATATATATGTGTCAGCATGTCTCACTTATTGTCAGAATCCAAATATAGTTTTCATACGAACTCAATTTAATTTTACAAGTCATCAGGGAATTGTGTTGTCAGGTCGATATAATGGTGGAAGCAATCATATAACATCCTCAAATTAACTACCTTTCATCAGCTTTTTTCCCCAATTCAATCGTATTTATTTGAACACCTTCTTAGAGTTTCATTGAATGTGCTGTTAACTCTTTGAATACCACAACAAATACTCAAAAAAGATAAGTGGAAGGTGATTTTACATCCTTTTCTTGGCTAAATTAATTTTTCATGTTTGTTATTATTATTGCATTTGTTATTGCAGTAGTAATAATAGTGGAGCTAATACTAATGTCTTAATAATAATTATAACTAGATTGGTAAACAGGTCTAATCATTTTACTATTGAAATAGCTAGATGTAACTGTAAGTTCTATTCTACTGGTTTCTTTTCTTGCACTTCTCACTTGTGGAACTCCCTTCTAGATTTTTTGCTTTTCTGCCACCTATGATCTCCAAAAATTTAAATGCAACATCACTTGCCATCTTCTATCCTCCTGAAACTTGTTCTTTTATTGTCTTTTCTCCTCACTAAAATCTCATTCTCTTTCACTCCCAGTAACCTCTTCATTTTAATGGCATTACCACCTTCCTTCAAGTGAAATGATTATATATATATATATATATATATATATATATATATATATATGATAATATTGTTCTCATTATAATCAATGTACTAGGAGGCATGGTGAAGTAATGGATAGTGACTCTTTTGAGGAATTGGAGAGCCAATTTCAAATTTCAGTCAAATCCATTGCATTCACTTACATGCTAATACCCCTGGGAAAGGTATGAAGCCTCTTATTCTTCCCCCAGCTATGGATAAATAGCAGGACAGACCGGGTTCTATAGCCTTGGATGGCAACTGGTCTACTGCAGAAAGAAATGACAACGTATTGCAGGAAAAAATCAGCTTTGTCAGTTATGTATTTAAAGATACAAGATTGCCTAAGTGTATATCATGCATGGCACATAACTGACTGACTAGGAACCATTCTAAATATTTTACAAGTAGGATTAGAAGAATTAGACTCTTGAGAAAGAGATTAAACTGATGAGACCATAAGAATGTTAGAGTCAGCAAGAATTCTGACTGAATAAGGTACTACAGATTTCAGGAGATTTGCTGTCAGTTGCCTACCATACATCTGATATTAACATGCAAATACATGAACAAAAATAATAAAAATAATAAAACTAACAGACAATAGATTACATACCCAGTTGGTAGATACAATATCTAACCAGGAATAAGGGAAGATTCTTCATTTATATGTCTATTAGTGCCAAGAGCAGACAACCAAACATGTCTTTTGGTTAAGGGCTGTAACTCATCATAAGACGTTGCCTTCTTTTTAGTTTCACTTGGAACTCAGTAATGCAAGGCATTTTTATTTTAATTATAACAAAAATCTTTTTAGTTCAGACAAATATCTGAGAATCTTAAATGAGCTTTTTTCTTTGTTACTCTGCATTCTGTTTGTCAATACCCATAATATTTCCATTATTGTGCTGTTATTTAACTTGTAAGTATGACAATTTCAGTTTGTAATTTCAGGTCTAGAATTTGAGTGACAAAATACATTGTGTCATGAAGAGAAGAATTATTGGTCTGACACATTACAGGGCACATTTGTAGCTTCATCTTCCAAACCAAAAATTTTAGTATAAGTTTTCCTTTGCTTCTGCAAAGTCAACTATGGTTAATGTTTCACAAACTGAAGTACTTTTGACAACTCTCCTAATATTGTTTAGACTGCTACAACATGGGCTTATACATGCCACCATCATTACCAACGGAAAATAACATATATCCTCCATGTGATCCACTATCGAATAGATTAGCAAATGTGGAATTATTATAAGCAACAATCTTTACTTTTTCGAAGTTATCCAAACCAAAGATGACCGAGATTTTTCTCTTGCAGATTTCTGAAAAGATTTTGTTGTAGGTTGTTCCTATGATGTGTCAACTTTGTCTGAATATACTTCTTTTTTTTATATGTAATTTTGTTTGGGGCTTAAATAGACATCATCAGCCCCACAACAGAAATATATAAATTACAAACTAATCATATACAAGATAAGCATAAACAAAATCGATAAAAGAGAAAAAAATTGTATATTTTAGAAAGCATATATACATAGAAAGATAAAATATTTGTATTTATCTAGTTGTAGGCACATGATATGTCAGAGAGCTGTCCTCAGACATCTATTCCATTTGGCCATCAAAGATGAAGAGAGAGAAAATTTGATTCTGTTTCAATTGGCACCAAAACACCAGTTCTGGTGCATGATGGGAGTTTCCAATATTTATTCAAATATTTTTTTTATAATCTAATTTTTTCTTTCTTTATTGTTAATTATCATTCTTATTTATATTTTAAAGTAATTTTATTATGTAACTTTTTTAAATTTTCATTTATTAATAATTATTTGTTATCCTACATAGTCTAATACTAAGGGTTAGATGTTATTTAATGATTTATTTGTTGCTATTACTACACTTTACTGACTAGCTTAATGCATTCAGCTTTTCCCTGTTTCAATACTGAACTTAGTTTACTTATGTCATAGTTCAATTCTATTCTCATTTGACTTACCAACCATTTTAGTTGATCAATCAGTTGCCTTACTTTTTGTAACCTTTTGCAATATTTTATCTTCAACATTTCAGTTAGCTCTCAATAGAATAGGCACCATATTGTTGATATATTCATCTTGCCCCAGTATTATACTATCCCAGAATTTGTTTCTATTCAACTGAATAGAATTAAAATTACTTGATTCTTACAATTAAAATTTGAAAAATTTAGAAAAATTGGTCCATAACAGTGCACTAAAAGATCCCTGAATGGATGTCATCAACATGGTCGGTGATAACCTCATATAATTTATGGTTATGCCATATAAAAATGACTAGGTCATATTTTGAAGGATGTTCTTCCAGCTGTATTAGTTCCTTT
This sequence comes from Acanthosepion pharaonis, assembly GCA_903632075.3. Lineage (NCBI taxonomy): Eukaryota > Metazoa > Mollusca > Cephalopoda > Sepiida > Sepiidae > Acanthosepion > Acanthosepion pharaonis. Next base: position 40,910 of record CAHIKZ030003320.1, on the reverse strand, counting down.
CTGAACATTAAATACCATGCATGAGTAGCATCTGACAACCTATATACAAGCTTTGACAGTTTTCAAAGCTAACCTTCTACATTGGCCTCTGAAGGAAGACACAAGTATACTTCTCTGTCAAATGTTTCTCTTTGTCAGAAAGCAGTTTTAATATCTGTTGATTTGCAATCTTTGAATATATTATGTTTGTTTTGTTTTGTTTGTTTAATGGTATATCAACTTCTTATGGGTCATTTAATGCTGAAATATAAATTTCTTGGTAGCTTTGAAGCAATAAAAATATGATTTTATCCTGCTTTCACAATTGAATACATGGTAGATGATACTCAGCTTTTGTGTATATAAATGTTTGTGCAAACATGATTACTAGAAGTTATACATGTGTTTATGTAGTAGTTTTGTTGAGGTTATATTTTGGAATCTAAACATTTTTAAACATAATTTTATGGCTTCGACTATAGATAAAAATGTATTGTTGGTAATTCTACTATAAAAATGTATTGTTGGTCATTCTACTATAAAAATGTATTGTTGGTCATTCTACTATAAAAATGTAGTGTTGGTCATTCTAGTATAAAAATGTATTGTTGGTCATTCTAGTATAAAAATGTATTGTTGGTCATTCTAGTATAAAAATGTATTGTTGGTCATTCTAGTATAAAAATGTATTGTTGGTCATTCTACTATAAAAATGTATTGTTGGTCATTCTACTATAAAAATATTGTTACCTAGTATTCTATTGTTGGTCATTCTACTAAAAATATGTTACCTGTCATTCTGGTAATTTTGTCATTCTACTATAAAATATGTAATGTTGGTAATTTTACTATAAATATGTACTGTTGGTAATTTTTTTATGTAAAAATGTATTGTTATTTTTACAATAAAAATATATTTTATACTTTCATAGTGTTTTGTTTTTGCTTGGGGGGGGGGTTCACTATTTGTCCATAACTGGAACTAACAAGTGCTACCATCCTGGGTCAGGGTGGACCTGGGAGCAACAGCAGTTAAGTGTTGGTGCCACAGTCTACACTCCTCAACAGCTCTAATCTCTCAATCAGTTATCTTGTTGCCAGATGTAGTTTATTGTCATACCCAAGACTAGAATATAATATAGCAGTCATAAAATCTTCCTTGGAACATGTAGAGAAATCAATTTTAATGTAACCTTCAAAGTCTTTAGCTACAAGTATTACCTTAATGTCTGTTTTTTTATAAGATTCTTTGTTTCTACAAATTCATTTTGTATACATTCTTGGCTGACTATGGGATTTTATTCTCTTTCATCTACAAAGTTTATTTGATTACTCATTCCTTTATTGTATATCAGTTGTGGTAGTGTAAGAGTTTATCTGAGGTAGTCGTTGAGATAGACATGTGGAGAAATCAGCATCCATTATTGCATTGTAGTAGTCAAGAGTTAGTCTCTGCTGCTGACACTGGTCTCATTACTGGCTGAAAGCATCATTGATGATGGATGTGCCTTGGTGTCACTGCTGGTTAAGTTTACCTGCCTCCCTGCCTGCTATGGTGTTCAATTGCTAATGCCAGCCTGGTCAAATCTGGCTTTGTGGGTGAAATCATCATTGGCTTTATAGTGAGTCAGTGGCTACTGTGAATAAATGTGGGCCTTTTCTGATTGATGTTTTATGACCCTGTTATTTTTTGGGGTATTCTGGAAGTGTGTGTGCAGAGTTATTTTCAAAGTTCAATATTGCAGAGATTTTGCCAAATATTTTGAAGTCATTTTTTGAGAACTTATTTTGAATCAAGAAAAAATTAATCCTCTTTGAGTGAAGTATTAAATTTATTTTATATTTATTTTAATAAAATAAAAAAATAGAAAAGTTTTATTTTATTTGGCCAATAAATAGATCACAAGTAAGAGCTTTCTGTTTTATAAAAAGAAAATGAATTGTCTAATTTTATTTGTTAAATAGGTTATTATTTGTTTTAGAGAAAGAAATGTGTATCACTGTTCTTCATTAGGTTTTTCAATGTGTAAGCAAATTGTTATGACCTATGCATTTATAACACATTACTATGAATATCGACATCTCCAGTTGCCTTGATCTATCCACTACCCTCCTTCTCATCCTTTCTTCTATCACTATCTGATCTTGCTCTAAATTTTCTGTAACCCCTTGCATCCTAGTGGCTTCCTGCCTTGCTTGGGGTGAAATGTTTAAAAAAAAAAAAAAAAAAAAAATGTGGAAGTTACTCATAAATTTAAGTAGGGATTGTTCCTTTCTTCCATTTCCAAAGTAATGTTCCTTTTAAATACATTTTGCTACCAATGTAAAAAGGACAGACTGTAAATTACAGACCCAGTTAGTACACACAATAACTAACTGATGATAAAGGAATATTCTGCTTTTATATGTCTCTTTGTGCTAAGGGCAGACAACCAGACATGATTTTCAGTCACAGGTCATCAGACATCTTAATAATAATATTATATAATCTAGAAAAAACTATGAAGAAAAATATGAGGTGGTAGATGATGCCATAAGATAATGCAGTGAACTGGTTCAAAACAAATAAAATCAAACACTACAGAGAAGATTGAGAATTGTGTAAAAACTGTATTTTCTTATGTAAACAAATTTTAAGATAACCACCAGTTAAACTATGTAGACTTTACTAAGGTTTCACTTACACCAATTTATTATTTATATGAAAAACACTGTTAAGAGCTTTAAAGAATAGGAAGTTGTGGAGAGCTATGATCGTCTACGTCCTGAAGGGACATAGCACATAAAAGAAGGATCTCTGGAAAAAGCATTCATTGATTGCCTTAAGTGATTATTTTCCTCATACCATAATTATTAAAAAGTGTAGTATCTGTTTCTCTTTACCTGTTCTAAGGTTTCACTTACACCAATTTATTCCAACACAAATCCAGTATCAAGTTGATAGGATGCAAATTGTGGTCTGCAAAAATGTCAAAAAAAATCCATGAGCAGTGAATTTAGGAAGCAACCTTGGAGTATTACATCTCCTTCTCTATTCTAAGTTTCTTTGGAAGAATATAGTTCTCAGTTAAATATTAAAGAATTATGGCAGACTCAGAAGGAAAACTGTAAAAACACTGAGACAAGGTAGTAAAGGAAATGGAGAAGAAAGGATTATCAAATGTAAGAAAAGAATGTATAGTCATCAGCAAAAGTAGACAACCAAAGGCATGAGCTTTGAAAATATCAGCATCAAGCAGCTACATAAATTCAACTCTCTGGGTAGTGTAATAAAAGACAACAGAAAATGTGATGCAGACAGGCATACTAATACAGCAAAAGGTGTCTTAGAGAAACTAAACAAAGTATTAAGAGATAGGAAAATTTCATTATAAACAAAGAAAATATCACATGAAATTAGCAGTCTTTTTCAAAAGTGAACATTGCTTCTTTTCATTAGCATGTTTAATTTGCATTTTTGCTTCTTTACTTGTTAAGCGTCATTATAACAAGTAAAGAAGCAAAAATGCAAATAATAAAAAAAAGTCATATTACTTCTTGTATTTGCCATTGCAGTTCAGTACTCTTTTCTTTATTGAACTTGGTTTAGTCTGGCACAATTCCAAATGCAGTAAAATTGGTGTCAAAATATTCCAAGTGAGAGATCAATTGACTTAGAAAATCAGCATTGAAAGTCATTGTCTTTGCCTGGATTTGAACACTGGCCACTTCTGACATTGGTAGATATTCAGTTTTCTAATCATCACAAGCTTTTTGATTATTTCTAAAATGAAATGTTTGATAGATTGATATCTATTATATTGCAATGATTGGTTAATGTATGTATATCTGTCTGTTTGTCTGTGGGTATGTTGTGTACTAGATTAATTATTAATATAGCAAGAAAAAAAAAAAGAAGCTAAATGAATGGATCCAAGAAAATAAAGTTAGGAAATTTCTCCCAACTTAAAAAAAAAAAAAAGTAAATAAATAAATGGGATTTTAATTCATTATTGCTTAACAAAATTTTCTCCTGTTGCATTATTTGATTATGTTATTGTTTGATGTCAGTGAATCTCTTCTTTCATTTCATCAAAATTTTTAATTTATTTATCACTTCTTTTTGACACTCTTTATTCAAATTGATCAGACATTGGCCAGAAGTGTAAATAATTATCTCCTCCAAAATGACATCAGATACTGACAAATATTTTAAGATCTAATTTTACAGATGAGTTATCTGCACCTGGTAATAAAGTGTGAGTTAAATGTAAAAGAGAAAAAGAGATAGGGGAACTGTTGAATTGAATTTACCTGATTAATTTATAATTATTTTGAATGTGAATCGCATTTAAAAAGTATGTAAAAAAAAAAATAAAACAACACATTATCACATTTTCTTTTCTTTTTCTTTTATGAATATCCAAATAATAATGAAATTGACTGAGTTAAAAAAAAATAATCTAAGAAACTGTGATAGCGATTAAACTTTAAAGTGATTACTGTATTCTTGTTAAAATAGAATAAAAATTCAAATAAAATGTTAAATTTAGTTTCAGTTATTTTAAATGAGTTTAACACATCAATATTCTTTGAAAAATAAAAAGAATAAGTGACTAATCTATACTATCAAAGAAGAGCTGATTCTCTGTCCATCACAGGCTGTCTTCATGTGACTTTCCATGTACGTATTATGTAATGTATGTATGCGTTGTGCATGGGTGACTTACATGTGCCTGTGCCATTTAATGTACATACACAAACATACATAATTTGACATAAGGTACTGGAATAATACATTCCCCTCCCACTCAGTCTGGAAAATGCCTACACTGAGCTGAGCAATAAAATCATAAAGTTGGAGACACACACAACCTAATTTTTTAAACCTGAAAACATCAGATATTTACAAAATTTTACTGAACCTTACATAAATTTTACTGTAATAAGTAGAATTATTTTTTCAAGTGTTTTTTTAAATTTTGTAGAAATATTTTTAGGTCTGTCATTGAATTAAAATGTACATGCACAAACACACACACACACACACACACATTTTGAATAGAATTGAAATGGAGACTTTTGTATTGCAAGTGCTAATTTACTTTTCTGTCTGACAACAACCCCTTGTTAACAGGAAGAGTATAAGCAAAAATGTGTGACCCTTTAAATCCATTTTTATGACTCCTGTATTTAAACTGAATATGTTTTTAATAAATATAGTATTTTAAAAGTATAAACAATTTAGATTTGAAATTTTATTTTCAATTTTGAAGAAAAATTTGAATGGAACAAGAATTAATGAGAAAGACATCTTTTAAAATAAATTAGGTTTTGATTTTAATTTCAACATTTAACATTTTTTTTCAGTTGTTTAAATTAAATTTACATTTGTTGAGAGAGTTGATTATTTACATTCAGACTTATCTTTGTTGTTATCAAAACATTTTGGGCATTGTACCCTCTGACTTTCATCAGGTGTATATTGATTCCTACTGGAAACTTCAAAATGAATCTTTTATTTAATCTGTGTCAGTAGATTGTTCTCGTTCCACTGCTCATGTCTAGAGATATACCATCTAGTTCTTATTCATTATTGCTCAGTTATTACTCACCTCATTTCTACTGAGTACAAGTACACACTGCCTGGCCCAATTATTACATCACCTTTTTCTCAAACCAATGGTTATTGTCCTGTGGGACAATTTTCTGTGTGGAGCCTTAAACCTAACCTGCTGCTGTTGAGTGCTACTAAATGCTTGTCATGCTTAACTGCACTCACTGAAACTTTTCTTTTGTTACAACTGCTGTTGCTGTTGAAAACCTACTGTCATTTGTCTGTCTTTCTTTATTACCAGCTCCCATATCATATTTATTTCTATGTTAGGCCTGCTAGGGAGGTCCTCATAGCATATGTGCTGATTCTTTCAAATGTCTAAGTCACCAGTGTTCCTCCTTATTTAATATTTTTACTTCATTCCACAGGGGTGGAAGACTACCCTTTTTCCTCCATACATGTTCAGCCATGCCTGATTTCATTGTCTCTCCACTCATTATGGCTTTTCAATGTTCCTCCAGCCTTAGTTTTAAGGAGTGGCTAGTTTAACCTTGATATTCTTTGCTACAACTCCAAGGAGTGAAGTAAACACAATTCTTGGTCATGTTCTATCCCATGTTAGGCTTAACTTGGCAGAGATTTCTCTGTAGAGTTGAGCTGTTTCTGAACATTGTCCTAATGTTGTATGGACCACAAATATTTTGAATCTTTCTGACAAACTCTCAAAGAAAGACAGACAGACAATATTTCCACCTATAGACACTGATCTTATTTTTGCAGAGTAGTTGTTATTCTGAAGAGTACACTTGATACTGATCATTTCTTGTTGGTATGTGTCTGGGTCACCACATGATTTTTGCACAGTGTCATAGACATCAGATCACCCCTTTCTTTACACTGTATGGATGATGGGGGTTGGAATTGAGGCATTGTCTGGTGATGGTTGGCTTGTGATATGCCTTGAACCCATTCTCTGTACAAGTTATTAGTACATCCAGGAAAGCTAGTTGATTATTATTTTCTTCTTCCATTGTGAACTGGAACAAAGATCTTATTGAGTTCACATAGTCCAGCAGTTATGGTACAGCTTCCTAGTATTGAGTATTGAACTCACACTGTCCTTGAGGTGGATAAAGGCGTTGGTTAAATCCAGTGACAGGACCTAAAGAGTATGAGTTCAATACCTGGTTAAGACAGTGGAGAACTTGGAGAGGGGAATTAACAGGAGATAACTGATAACTGATATCCATTAAACATGGCACATGGAATTAGAACAGTCTACCCCAGTGAGCGAAATAAAGGGTTCAGTTCGACATTCTAACCACCTGAAGAAGGCCAGAGCATACAACGGCCAAAACATTGTAATAAATATGGCAACAAAGATGAAGACAATAGTCCGAATAATGTAAATAATGTATTCAATGAATTTAGCAGATTTCCATTTGCATTTCCCTGCAAAGACTTGACCTCTCAAACAGTTATTGACTGTTTGCAAAATATTTTACATCTATTTGGAATAACAGCATATATTCATTTTGACAGAGGCCAGTCATTTCTTTCTAAAGAAGTCAACCACTTTTTTTGAACATGCAATGTGTAGCTAGGAATCATTCAACTATTTATAATCTATGTGGGAATGGTCAAGTAGAATGTTACAACAGGATAATTTGGTGAACCATAGCTCTGTCTCTGCACCTGGAACATGCTGTGTACAGCTACTTATGAAACCCTACATGAGAGAACAGCAGATAGGCATTTGCTCTCTTCATGGTAGTCTTAACCCAGAAGTGTTTTAATGAGTCATCATACATGCCAAGTAATTTATCACTTTTTTGAACATGCAATGTGTAGCTAGGAGTCATTCAACTATTTATAATCTATGTTGGAATGGTCAAGTAGAACATTACAATGGGATAATCTGGTGAACCATATCTCTGTCTCTGCATTCATGAGGTCTCCAGGTCCCCATGTAGGAGACTGTACTCCCCAAGCTCTTTATTGCATCTGGAGCATGCTGTGTACAGCTACTAATGAAACCTCCACATGAGAGGACAGCAGATAGGCATTTGCTCTCTTCATGGTTGTCTCAACCCAGAAGTGTTTTGATGAGACATCATGTGCACCAAAGTAAGTTTGAACTGCTGGTAGATGAGGCTGAGCTACTCAAAGTTAACCCTAATTATGTATACATACACCTTCAAAATAGGCATGAAACCACAGTTTCACTAAGAGACATGGGCCCCTTAAGGTGACAGGTTAACCGATCAAAATTCTGTTGAGGGTTTCAGCCTGGTGCCTGAGCAAGAAAAGGAGAATGTTGGTATTGACCAGATGCACCCAATAGTGGAAATACCTAAAGTTCAAGAAAACCCTTTGCCTGAACAGTGAAGACATAATCCAGCCTTCTTCTCCAGTCATTCACCATTTTACTCATATCAAATGAAGACCCCAGTACTTACATGATTATTTTGAATAAAACAATTTAACCTAATCTTAATAACACCAAGCACTGTTCTTAGTTGCTGGGGAAGAATGTTGTAGTGACTATTATTCTACTATCACCACCACCTCTACTTACTGATACTATTCCTAACACAACCTATAAAAGCTGTTGTTTAATTGTAGAAGACTTCTTTCAACAACCTAGCAATATTCTATGTTGAATAAAGCTAAACACTTCTTAGCTCACAACAACTAAATCAATTAATAATGGAAATTCCATGGCACATCTTTGTTGCTGATGAATACAAATTCCTATATTTTAATAATAAATATATAAAGTTATATTGTTTATAGCTCTAAGAAATATTGCATTAATTTATATATCTTTAGTAAAATACTATTAATTTTGATTTCCTTTAGGTATTTTAATAATAATAATAATAATAATAATAATGTATTAATATTGGTAGGTATAAAAATAGAGATTGATTAATATATATTAATCAATACTGCTAATTGTGTAATATTGATGATTGATTTCAGTTCTGGGTAAATTTTAATGAATGAATAAGATTGTCATTGTACAATATTTGATATTAATCAATTCAATTGATTTTATTGGATTTCTTCTCTTAGAGTAGAAAATAAATATAAAAAAAGAATTTGCCTGCTTTTGCAGAGGTTGATGATCATGCAGAGAGAAAATGATTTGTACAGTCACCTAATCTATCTTTTCCTTATCCAACAAAATAGCAGCAAATGGAAAAAAAAGTTTTATATAAAAGTTGACAAGGAATTGGATTGGGTGCATGGAGAACTAGGCTCATGAATTTCTCAAGGATGTCAGCAGAGATAATTGCAAAAATATTTTTGAATTAGAAAACTTTTCTGTACTTTGTTATTTTATTGGATATTTCATAAATACAAGAGTGTGCAAGTTTAAAAATTGTATTGTAGCATAAAACTGAAAGTCACCATACAGTGTTGCTTCCTATGTCCATACTTATATTTATCTATAAATGTGCTATCTCCAATATTGAGTATATTTTTTTTTAATTGAATTCACCCCATGTAAGGAAGTAAAGCCACAAAGACACTGGTTGTGAGAGAATTAAAAAGCAGGAGAATTATTGAGGAGTATGAACAATAGAACAGTAATGAGAAAAACAGTAGATAATGGTTAACATTGCATTTAAACTTTTGAAGATCAAATTTTTCTGGAAAGCAAGATGCTAAAAGATAGTTCCATAAGCAAGAAGTGCAAGAGAAGAAACTGTTAGTGTATAACTTACAGTTACATCTAGCCATTTCAACTGTAAACCAATGAGACCTTATTGCTAATCTAGTACTGCGCTTAAATTCATAAAGTCTGGGTACCATAGCAAAGAGCTCATCTGAACAATTACCATGTAAGTATTTTTAGAAAAGGCACAGGGAAGAAACTGTATGGCAGTGGGAAAGTGACTGAAATCGACATGCCAGGTCAGGACCATTAATATTGCTCATTTGTCTTTGGATTTTATCAAGAATCTTTAAATATAAAGCAGAAGCACTGGACCATAAGTGGCAGCAATATTCTAAGCATGGGTGAATGGTAGACTTATAGATAGGTAAGAGAGATTGTCTAGCATGGCACAGTGAACCAACTTTTTTGGCAGCAGACCTAGCAATAGATTCAATATAGTCTTTCCACTTCATGTCAGTGAAGAATGTTAGTCTGGGAAAGTGCAACTAGTTACTCTGATGGAGGATAGCATCAGCTAGGGGTCTCTCAGATGATTAATAGAGAGCAGTTTTGTTTTAGAGGTGTTAAAAAAGACTGGGTCATTTTTTTTGTTTTTTAAATCAGCTGCCAATTTTACCTTATTGATCTGATCAGATTTACTATTGAGATACAAGTAAATGGTTGTGTCATTAACATAGATACCAAGTTGAGAGCTGATGCCGTTAGGAAGATAATTGATGAAAATTAAGAACAAAGTTGGTCCAGGGATAGCGACCTGAGGGGGGACACCTGCATTAAAAACAAATTTTAAACTATACATATATATAATAGTAATAACTAATTTTGACCCATTATAATTTCAAAATTTTCTGATTTTAAATTTCTGATGAATCTTAATTCTTCAGTTAATGATTGAATAAGCTCATGGTGAGCTCTGTAACAATAAGATATCCATAAAGATTCCCTATTGCACCATTAAATATTTGAGCTTAACAACTTTAACAAAATATTGCAATAACAATCATAAATATGAATTCTGGTCATTATTTTAAGAAGTAAGGGGGTACAAATGAAAAGATTTGAAATTGACAATTTTTTCCATTTCACTGAAGCAGGCATTAAACACTTCTATACTTCTTTTTTCTTTCATTTTCTGACTGGAACCAAGTACTGTCTTTGATATGTTTTTGTCTTTTCACATGATTAAAATGGAATAATCTGTTATTTATCAGGTATTGGCAGGGCATAACAATTGTGCAAACTATCAAAGAGAGAAACAAACACAATTATTCTATGATGATAATGATGTAAAATTTAAAGAATTCAGAGTAAAATGTACAAAATATACAATACAGAGCCAAAATTTAATAATAACAGCAATCATGCAAAATTTGCAAAGCTGTATACAAAATGTCATTATTGTTATTCAATTTTGTCTCTGTATTGTGTAGTTTTTGCATTTTATATTGAGTTCTCAAAATGTTGCATCATTAGTGTTCTTTATATATATATATATATATATATATATTTCTGAAGAATTAATGGATTTATTTTTAATCTGACATTTTTATTACTTCAAATGTTATTTTTTAGTGGATTTTTTTTATTTTTAGTGTTATTTTTAGTGGATAGCCATATTTGAAATAGATGACCCTTTTTTTTTTATTTTTATACAGTGCATTTTGAATCTATCATCCAGTGCACTTGAGAAATCTTAATAAAGAAAATGTGCTATCTGGGAGGGTTTGAACTTGCAGTCTCTTTTGTAGGAGAAACAGTTGTTTGATCTGATATGTATTTGATCACTCAGCCACAGAGAATGAACAGCCCAGCAAGGTTCTATTTTCCCTTTTAAGGAAAACACATTTCCTCATTCAGTTAATGTATTTTTTAATTCAACATTATTTCTTATTACTGTAAATGTTATACAAATAAATACAGATGCCTACTCAAACACTTGAACCCACTAAATATAATGTATATAGTAATAATATACATACATACATATATATATATATATATATATAGTTATGGTCCAGGTCCTTGTACCACGGTGATGGTCCAAGGTATAACCAATAAAGAAGAACTCGAACACGGATATGGAATAACACAGATATATTACAAATAGGAATATATACAGAGAAGTAGAAAGTGTTAGGACGAACAATCAGGTTTAGTAAGGAGAACAATGTAGTCTTGACCAGTATCACTATTCCAATGTCTTGTAGCAATTGTCTGAAATACTTGTTTCGGACTTTTCTGACCTGACTGACTGAACGGACTTTAAACTCGCACGGACCTCAAATCCAGACTTCAGACTGAACTCCCTTCTTCCTCTTGAGGTGCAGTATTTATTACATATGGAATAGTCCATTATGTTATTATGGGTAAGGTCCCATAACATATATATATATATATATATACACACACACACCGGCTGTAACAGCAAAATCGTCCAAATTGTGTAACAGCAAGGGATAATTATCAATCCCACAAAATATTTAATATCTTAAAAACCACTAAACTAATTAAGTTTCTTTTTTCCAGGTTTTCACATAAGACGTTTACCAATCTTGACACCATTTGTCATGAGAATCATAGAAAAACCTTTTGAGTTATCCAGCTAGAAAGAGAACAGGTTAAAATCATTTTGTGTCAACCACACTGTGTCTTCTTAATTGAGAGGAAAACAATTATTCAGATCTTCATTAATGGTACCAACATTTATACTCTGGCTTCCATCTTCAGAGTCCATTTAAGAACCATCAGGAGAACGGTGAATAAGTTTAAAAAATTGGGTAACTGTAGAAAGGAAAATTACCTCAGGAGATCACAACAGCAAGAGGGATCATCATTTCAACTTAGAGCTAAATACATTTTTATTGTACAAAGTAAAGTTCAATAGTGTTATAAAAACCTTGGAGAATTCCAGTAAGATATCTTTAATCATTTCTAAAATACAACAATTCAAAGCTTAATATAACAATTTGACAATTTTGCTGTTACACCTGGTATATATAATGAATATATATTGTATATTTGGGTAGTAATCTTTTTCTATAATTGTTTCATTGAATATGACAGATGAGGAAAATTTTTTATTAATTTTTTTCTAATGTGCTTACAGTTTTTATTTTGGGGAACTTAGGGTGTAGAAGCTGTCTGTAATGATTATTGTCCCAAGCACTTTTAGTCAATTCATTTACCATTTTTAATGGATTCATTCTTAATGTTTTCTAAGTTTTTGTTCTAAGTTGTATTGTGTGGAAATTCTAGGCTGTGTTAAAAGAAATGTGGTTGTGATTTCATTTTTTTAAAATAGGAGGCATGGTGGAGTAATGGATAGTGGCTTGGATTGAGGAACCAGAGAGCTGAGTTCAAATTCCAGTCAAATCCATTACATTCACTTACATACTAATACCCTTGGGAAAGGTATGCATCCTCTTCTTCTCCCCCCAGCTATGGGAAAATAGCAGAACATACTGGGTTCTATAGCCTTGGTCGGCAACCAGTCAAGGAGAAAGTAACTGAATTTAAACCTATAAATGGCCTTGGTGTAGCATATATTATACAGCTAAAGAAAGGATTGTTTGCATTAGCTCAATGATCTTGACTACAGTTGACAAATGATGATGATGATGATGAAAAGACCACCAATACATTATTCCCATTGTCAAATAGAGTTTAACTTGAATTGATTTATATAAAGAATCTCTATTATCTTAAGATGTTATATACAGTTAGATTTCTTTAGAATGATGATGTTTTCTAATGAGGGCAGGCAGATGTGAGGGGGTGTCTAGGTGCTTTTTTATGGCACTGAGATCACTTAAGTAGTTTGTCATCCTTCTACTGATTGTCATCAATGTATATCCAATGTAGATAATCAGTTTATTACAAATGCTGTCTTGTATTGAGAAGCAAAATTGATATACTACATTTGCGGTCTTAGACTAGATTTGACAGGCAAGTTGTTATTGGTAATTATGAGGTAGGCAGTTTTTAACTTGCTATAGTATGTAGTAAGATTTACATGTTTGCTTGGGTCAGAAGGTGGAATATATTGTTTAATAATTTGTTGCATAGCAAACTCATCTTGTTAATAATTTTTGCACATCTGGTTGTAGTAAAATATATTAATGCTCTGTTGTAGCATATTTATATTGTTGGTGTCAACTACTATCATATATATATATATATATATATATATATATATATATATGTGTGAACACTTTTATCCTTATTAGCTGCAAGCAATCTACCCTATGCTTTGTAAGTTAAAATTAGTGTGTGTGTGTATGTATATATATATATATATATATATATATACATACACCATCACTTGATAAGATGCCAGAAGTGTTGAAACAAAATGGCTATTTTTGTAGAGATTTTATAACATATTTATGTTATAATTTTCAAATAAATTATATAATGTGTGTGTGTTTGTTCAAATATTATTTTTAGTGGTTACCCATGTTTGGAATTGATGCCCCCTTTTTATTTGAAACAATGTGCATTATGTCTATTGGTCTGTACTCTTGAAAAATCTTAATAAAGAAAGTGTGCTTTTTGATTGGGTTGTAACTAGTGTTCCAATTTATAGGAAATTGATTCAATGTGGTCAGATTCAAACCCTGCTGGAGAGAACATTTTCTGTATTAAGATTTTTCAAGTGAGTAAACAGATAAACAACATAATACACACTGTTTAAAACATAAATGGCGAATTTCAAACACGAGTATCCACTAAAAATCATATTTGAAGTAATAAAATGTTGGATTAAAAATAAAATCAACTAATTCTTTACAATATTTGTGTATCTATCTATCTATCTATCTATCTATCTATCTATCTATCTAGTGGGAATATGTGGCTGTGTGTATGAATATATATATATATGTGTGTATGTATATATATGTGTGTGTATGTATATATATGTGTATGTTTTTGTGTGTTTTTATATATATATATATATATATATATATATTGTTTAATTTATGCAGTTTATACTAAAATTTTGTTAAACACTCACATCATATAAAATAAATATATAAATATATATATATATATATATATATATATATATATATATATATAGCCATATATAATTTTTATATATCAAACACAATATTAAGGGAAAATGCATGACAAAGTTGGAAAAAAATTTTTATGTGATGTTCTTTTAGGACTTCATCGAACTAAATTTGTTATATTGGTATGACTATAGAGGTGCATGAACAGTGGATGCTGGGATTTTTAAATTAAATTTTTTTTTTTACATATATAATCTATCTGATTTCATTTAGATTCTTCATCTTTTTGTTTCCTTCATTTTTGTTATTAGAAATCCCACACTGTGATAAGAGAAGATCTACCAGGAATGGTGAAATGTTATGTGTGCATAATGCACTTTTATTTGTAATGCAATTCCATTTTTCTTTTATATTTTTTAGTAAAAAGCTTGACTATATCTTATTCATGCATATTGAAATTTCTATTTCACAACAGTCTGTCTCTTGTGAAAAAAAAAGTATCATAGCAAATAGATATTTTTAAAAAAATGAATACTGCTTTTCTTGTTTTAACAATTTTGTTCTCATCTCATTTCTTGTTTATGTTAGAAATTTTGAAATGAGGAATTATCATTATTTTATGCCTTTCCACCCAGACTAGTATACTCATCTTGGTTGTTATGCTCATGTTACTATAATTTGAGGGGGGATATTGGGATCAGGCATAGCAGATCTTATTTGGAGTGGGGAAAAAGGTGTTCATGAAACCCTGTGGAATGAAGTCAAGTTCTGTTTCCTTGCTTCCCTGATAACTACAATCTTCAAAAATTTAAATGCAATGTCAATCACCATCTTCTATATTCTTGAACATTGTTCAGTGTTTATCCTTTCCTTGGTCCCCCCCTATTTCCAATATTTTCTCTCACCTTCAGTCTCTTTAACCCCCTGTATACCACTGGCATTCCTGCCTTGCTTCGGGTGAAATGATTAAAAAAAAATATAGAGAATAATACTGTACGATAAGATGACAAAGAACCAGTGCATATGCTAGGCACTGACAACCTCCTCAGTAGACCTGGCATAGAAATGAGTTATAATGTCTGTATAGTGAGGCAAGAAAACTATTATGATATTTTTGTTTTGGGCTGACATTGATTAGATGGCCTATATCTTCAGCACTAGTTGAAATGAAAGTTTTTTTTTAATTTTTATTTCAATAAATTTCTATATCATGTTTCTGTTTAACTGTTTGTTTTTTACATTTTAAATTAGCCACCATTATAACAGTACTTTTTGATGAATGCTTGTAAACACTATCAGAATAACATGACAATTTGTTCCTCTGTAGTAATCAATCACTATCAATGAGACAAGGGTATTTTATTGCTAGCAAAGTCTCCATGTGCTCATTGAAATATCTGAAAGAATAATGATATTATCTGTGAACAATAGATTCCAGAATTTTATTAAAAAAAAAACTAAAGACTAACAGCATAGTAGTAAACCATTTTTTAAAGAAAAATGTTGGAAACTTTTATATACACTTAATATATCATTTTTATTTCTTTATTTACCTGTTTGTTTGTCTGAGACAATTTCAGAAGGTATAATCACCTTGAATGTAATTTGAGGTGCAATGATTATGTTTATGTCAAACTTTAGTATTTATTATTCATAATTTTGAGAAAAATCTTTAAAATTCCAAGATTTGTTTGGATGATTGTGCTCATTCTTTATGTTGCTGATGTTGTTGGCTGATCCTTTCTACAGCCCTCAGGTGTATAATTCACAAAAGGGAGTTTCTCTTTACAGAACAAGATAGCAGAATCTTAGCTAATGTACAAAAGCTACAGAGGGTTGGTTGCTGTAGAAGTGAATAATGGCTATTCTACAAAGTATTAAATGGAGATTATGTATTCTTTTTTGTATTGTACAAATACTTTTTTAACCCATTAAAATGGATAAATCAGATTTATTTCTATTAAATCAAAAAAGTTTCTGTTTTCTATGCATATTTAGTTATTATTCATCTGGGTACAGTTAATTATATGAAAAGTATGTTTATTTATTACTTGGAAATACAATAAGCTACAAATTTGTATGTGTACAAATATTTGTTTCCCCATGACTGTGTGTGTATGTGATATATATATATATATATATATATATATATATATATATATATATAGATTGTCACTTCTTGGCAGAAGAATGCTATCTCTTTGAATTTGATTGAGTGGCAGTGAGCACATAGATGCTTTACTGCATATATAGAAGATGAAAGATTTGTGTTTATATCTTTCAGTTTATTTGGTCCTATATATATGTATGTGAATATGTGTATTTTAAAAAATCTACAGAAATATGATTTTGAAAACAAATAAGCAAAATAGATATCTTTGGGGATATTTTCTGTCTATGGTGAATTAAGTAAGTTATTCATTCTAATAAAATGTAAGCAAAATGAAGGATGGTAAATTACAGCTTAAGAAAATTAAGTAAATGAATCAGAAAACAACATATGCAACCATTTCTTTATTATTAACCTAAAATGTATGAATTCCTTTAATAGTAGAAAGCTGAAATCTGATTAGCGAATCCCCCTGTGTACTTTATGGAACTTCTTAACACCTTTCCCAGGCTTAATTACATTAAGTGTGGGTAACAGAGAAGAAGAAATGTCAAGATCACTGCCCTGAAGTGAAATTAAGATGAGAATTGGTGAAGCAAATAGTTAATCATGTTTCTTAATAACCAAAAGAAAAAAAAAGCCAAACATAATTACTGCAAATTCCATTTAGATTTTTGTTTTGATCCTATCATTTGAAGCTAAAATGGTCACAATGACACCATTTTGCTTAACAAACACATTTCAGTGTCAGCTAACTTTATTAAATCTGTGATTGGTTCCATATCAGAGAAATAGTAGGTTATATTGACATACATAAAAAGTATTTTCATCTTTTAATCAACTCTTTTTAATTTTTGAAGTTTATGTAATGCTCAGTATTTGATATCTTTTGATGATCAGATTCTCTTCTACACTGTATTTTAAAGCATTATAAATGGCAACAGATGTTCATTCAATTTTGGGCTTTATTTCAAGGGAAAAGTCACTACCCTTAAAATGTTTGAAACAATTTTGTTAGTAGGGTCATATACTGATTGGTTTCCTTTCACTTAATTCTGTGATTAGCTTCTGCAAATTTGAGACTGTTGTAACCTAGGGAAGGTTACTGAACAGTATAATCAAATGAAGGTTAGTAATGAATGATAATGCTTAGGGCAAGAACAACACATATAAGATTCACCAGCATCATGTAGAAGTAGTAGTCAACTGCTAGAAGTGAGTCAAGTGAATTCCACAATGAATCTCCAACTGCAGACCAACATACAGTATTTACTACTGTATTTATGTGAATGGGGTATACCCATTATTGTCCATAGGTATACTACAACAGAGACCCAGAATAAAATAATGCATTAGAATTTCCAGAACCTCAATACTTTCACCTGCCACTATAAAATAACAAACAGTAGAGATAGCTGAATAGTATGGATAAAGATATAATAAATAATAGTAATAAAAATATTGTATAATTATCTTTAGATGTGTACATAAAATAAGCTTTGAAGTAAAGGCTTATAAAAAATAAAAAAACTTTTGATACACTTAAATAGATTGTAGGGCGGAAACTGAAATCAACAAAATGAGTGTAACAATCTGAAGAAAAAAAGAATCCTAGAATTATAATAATTCTACACATCCATAATAGAAGCATTTGATGAAGATGTTTATCAATGAAAAAGAAACTTCTTAAAAACAATAAGAGAAAGATAAAGCTGCCTATTGTTGCTCTTATCAACTTAAATTGTCTTTAATTATAGTCCACTGAAACTACTTTTGCCTGTTTATCATTAATTATTTTCTTTAACAACAGCTTCTTCAATAGAAAGTGCAGAGCGTAGACACCTTCGATCAGTGTATCTGGCCTTAATGCTTTTCAACTGCACAATTTGAAGCCAGTGATTATATCCATTGACAATTACTGTTTACATGAATTCATTAATACACTTAAATGCAGGTGTCTAAAGTGTCTAAACTCTTTACAAACACTATTATATATTAGTATGTATGCATGTATACAGACACATATATATGTTTTAGCATGTACAAACACACATACACACACACACACACACACACACACATATATATATATATATATATATATATATATATATATAATAAAAATATAGTTTTAAGGTAGGCTATATTTATGGGTAAAAATGATATTGGAGATAGTTTATGTAAATATAAAAGTGAACATTGCAGTTGATACCAAATAGCAACAGTCTATTTCATGCTTCAACACAATCTTCATTATTAATCATATAGAACAAAGATTATATTGTGGATTTCAGATAGCAATCCTTCATTTAAATATGATTTGTTAACAGCATTAAATAGAATGGACAAGGAACGTCTGTTAAGCCTTTTGTTGATTTTTCTCCTGATGTGGCATCATTTAATGTCAGGTCGTAACTTGTAAAGGAACTTGCCAAAATTGTGCGATATTTTCAAGTTCTTTAACCATCATTGGTCATTATCAAGGAAAGAAGGAAAAAAGCAGTGCTTGTGTTGTTTACAGTTTCAAATTTAAGATGAACACAGGTTTACTACTATGACTATGAAATAGATTTAAGCATCATATGGTAAAAATTGAAAGGCATTTTAATACACAAATTTGAAACAAATTTTTATTGGTTGCTTTCTTTTAATTTAAAGGATCTCCAAGATTTTTAATCATTTTTTTTACAGTTGGAGTAGCAAAAAACCATTGTTTTGGTGATCAAAATCTACTGGAAATTAGAAGAGGTGTCGTGGTTTTGTGTTATTTGCATTTTGCTGAAAGATATGACAAGTCAATCTCAAAAGAAATGTAGCATAACATTTGATATCAGGAGAAATCTATGAAAATATTCATATATAGTGTGTTCAGTTTAATGAATCATATTTAAATATATATGTACCAAAAAATACCTGGCAAGACTTGGAAAATCCTGGATATATTGACAGATGAGTAAATTAATCAATCTGTTCAAATTTACCAATATTTTGGTGCATTACCTGATATGTATTTGTTATTGTTTCCTAAATTGATTCCAGTCAGCATATTTATTATTATTCCACATTCATTAATCACTAGTTGGGTAATTTTTTTTTTTAACTAATTTGTTTTAGCAAATCAATAGGTAAGGCTAATTGTAAAATGTTGTTCATCTCTCAGCCATTTGTCTTTCTTGAATTATCATCATCATTCTAAAATTACATATTATTTACCTTGTTCCTCTCATTATCCTTCATTTCTTTTTAATTATTTACTGCGTTTGAATTAAAAACTGTTTTGTTGATAGATTCTATTGAAGATATCTTGACAATGATTCTTTATATAATAACCCCCGTCCTATCTGTCAGTAATGCTTCTTTTCTTTCTTCCTTGATTTTCCATGTACAGTAAATAGATTGAATTTTAAAACCTGCCCAGACAAACTTTACATAAAATGTTATAAGTTCAGTGGTTAATTACTTTTTGAATTTCTAGGATGAAAAGTTATCACATCTTTACGATATTTGCAGTCAGACTATTATCTTCATCTTTGTGGTTATTATCACAATGTTTTGTCCATTTTGACAAATAACAAGCATTCAGTAGTTAAATCATCAATTGACACTTTTAAGCTCTAATTTACAATGGTGGTATTCCGTGAGGAGTGTAAACTTAAAAATTATATTTTATCATTTCCAGTTGAATCCATTACATTCACTTACGTGCCAGTACTCTTGGGAAAGGTATGAATCCTCCTCTTCCCCCTCCATCTATGGGTAAATAGAAGGACTGACTGTGCTCTATAGCCTTAGATGGCAACTGGTCTCGGAGAAGGACAACTTTGAATTCAAAACCTGCAGAGGGTCATTTGGGGACCTTGTGGCATGTAGTGCACCAGGTCTCTGTATTTGTCCCTTCAAAAAGTGTAGATGGTTCTGTACAAAACCTTCACCACTATAATCAAATCTCATGTGCTGGTGCCAAGCTGTTGGTTTCCTAGGAACTGATCTGCTTGACTCTCATACATAGAATTCAATAGGAGAGTTGTGTGTGTGTGTATATATATATATATATATATATATATATGTGTGTGTGTGTGTGTACATGGCTGAGGGGTTAGAATGTTAGGATTTTGACAATGTGACCCAGGTTCCAATTTCACTATGGTTGATTTGTCAAGGAGGTAACTTCTTGGTTACATCAGCCCCGGGAAGCAATCTCAGTGAGTGACACTATTAAGAAATCCTTGAAATATCACACCATTGGTTGATTCAAGCCTTGTGAGTAAAATTAGGTAGAAAAACTGTTTGGAAGCTATTGATGGTTCTGTTAGCACAAAGTTATTAGTCATTGTGACTGAGGGTTGGGTGTATTTGTATTGGTCTTATTCAAACTATTGTTCATGTCAGATTATGTGCTTTCTTTCAGAAACACAGGTTTACTCAACATATTTTCAGTATAAACCACAGGTTAGCTTATGGGTGATGAAAAACACAAATGTGCCTGAGCAGGCGTCTGAAACAGGGATTAAGTAGCTACCCTAGCAGACAAATATACTCAGAAATGAGCAGCTAGCCATTATTGTTTTTGAATCCCCCATGAGCTTCTGAATGTTTTTTGATACTTATGTATATAGTGCTCAACATAATAGAATCCTTTGATGATGAATAAAGGAAAATGAATCCTGGTAAAATTAAGTTTTCTTCTACCAGTGCCCTCTTGGAAGTGAATCAATTAACTTGATAATCTCACAAGCCATTGACAGTATTCCTAACCCTCACTGAGAACCCAAGAAATGTGTTAACCTTATCTCTCAACATAATAGGCACATTTATGAAAGTGTATGTGATAATAGTTCTTTGTTATGATTGAAAAATTGATTTTGGAATTAAAAGAACAAGGTACTGATCTCTTGGAGAAATCATAAATAGAGTTAAAAAAATCTAAATATGAGGAAATTTATAGAAATGAAATGTTTTAATAGCAAAGTTAGTCATTTGTTTTTCATGAAGAATTTTCAGGAAATCTAAAATAAAGAATATTCTTATTGTATTTAAGTTCAGCATAGTAACTATTTGCTTAGAGCAGATTTTGTCTTTAGATTGGAGAAAACTATAGATTTCTATGGAAGAAAGTTTATCTAATTGAAGATCATAGCAAATGGGATCAAAGATATCACAAAAGTCCAGGAGGATTAGGACACAGTGAAGATCAGAATAAATTATTGTGAACTTATAATATTAACAATGACTATTGAAGTATTTTGGAGGTTACAAATGTCTAAATTGAAATGTTACTTCAGGACATTTCTATTAAATTTTGATGTGAGTGCTTCTGATACAAGACAAGATTACTGTTGTTAAGATCAGGTGGGTTAATATTTGATTAATTGGTTTTAGGTCTGTGGGCATCAATCTTCAGAAATTGTATTAGTACAGCAAATATACACAGAGACATATATAGGAGAATTTGCCAGTTTATTTTTTTGAGTACTTCTGAATGTTGCTATATTAATTTTCAAGTATTGTTCTGTGTATGTTTACATGAAATATATATATAATATAACAATATATAATTTTGTATAATTTTATATATCAACTAACAGTATTTAGAAAAATAGTATGTCTTTATTTCAAATTTGTCATACTATTTTTTATATATATCATGTATATGTATATATATATATATATATATATATATATATATATATATATATATATATTATAAATTGATTTATTTAAAATATGTTTTTTTCGCTACATTTTTTAATAAATCAATTTATAATATTAATGCTCTGTAAATTTACATTGAGCACTATTTTGTAAAAAATAAAAATATCTATAAGAACATCGGATTATATATCTTATATATATATATATATATATATATATATATATATATATATATATATATATAATATATTAAAATAATCGTATTTTAGAACAATGAGATTTATAATTCAGAGTTCTTAGCATTTATTTTTATTTAAAAAAAAAACATTTCATGATACAACTGTAGAGCATAATATTATAACTATTTTTTAAAAATATATTATTGCAACACCAAAATTCTCATTTTTCAAAACTGATTCTTTGCATCGCTTGATAATGGAATGGAACTTTGTCTCTTAAGTTTAATTTTTATGATTGAATTTGAATTGAAGTTTCAGTTTTGAAACTTGTGAATTTCAGTGTTGTGATAATATATTTTTAAAAAACAATTATACATATTTAACGTGTGTCTGTCTGTGCATGAAAAGTGAAAGAGACTCAGGAAAGGAAGCAAGGAAGACATAACATTTTATATAATAATGTAATATATTCTTCTTTTTCTCTGTGCCATGAACCTTCAGAATATGAGTGATTATGGCTCGCCACAACTTTCTATCCATCGCAGCTCTTAATAAGATTTATCTTTTCACTTTTCCTTCCAATTCCTATTCTGCTATAAATTGACACAAGCACATTAGGTAGGTTAGGATGCTGCATTTTTTCTCTGTCCCTCTTACCTTCAGTATGATATGTGAGTGTCAAATTCTCCAAACCCTCTTTCCTCATTATATGACCTAAAAATTTCAACTATCTTTTTCTGATTATAAGTATAAGTTTCCTTTTTGTCTTTATTTTCCTTAAAACTGGTAAGGCTAAAAATTATGTGTAGCTATACATTACTTTCTTTTGCATTTAAATGCAACAGCTGACAGTTATGCTTTATCGTTCATTAGCTCATTAGTTGCACCCTTGATGATCTCAGATAGAGTTGGAAAGTACTTGGGAAATAAGTGATTTTCACTGTTTTTGATTGTAATATATGGAAAAATATTCATGAATATGAAAGGATTATGATAAAAATAAGCAGTCATAACGTTTGTAATTTATTCAATCAGACATGTCTAAAAGAGAATTTGCTGCCTACATACACAAATATATAAATATATATATATATATATATATATATATATATATATATAGTTGCATTGATGGGAGTTTGTAACCGTGGGTTTCATGTCCTTTGTAATTGTCGTCAGACAAACTGATTAATGTCTGTGCATATGTATATGTGTGTGCAAGAAAAAATTATTCCATGAACAAAATAGATGAATGATCTATAAGTTGACACCGCTACTTGGAAAAAAAATTTGAACACAATTCCAACATTGAATACAGCAACCAGTTGCATACGTATGCACACAACAATGCATGGATGTGCTATATGCCCAGTCCCACACTGTTCATGTATGTTTATGTTTGTTTGAGCTGCAATGCATGAACATGCGTGTATATGTGTCAGCATATTCAGGTATTTGTCATTATTGCTTTATTTTCTAACATTTAGGAGTAACCGTCATTTACGCTGACGTGCCTTAACCGACTCGGTTCCGTATAGGATGCAGGTTCGAATCCTGTCAAAGGACGAATATTTTCTATGAAAATTTCTTGGACATTCAGGCCGGTAAATGTTACTTAATACTGTTTATTATAAACAGAGCATTTACTTAAATACTTGTATCTATAAAAAGAATGTTAAACATAAAAATGTCTTTAATAAATTGTCAGACTTTGTCCAATTCTTAATGTGTGTGTATATATATATATATATATATATATATATATATATATATTAATTTAGTGTATTGGGGCAGCAGATCATTATTCAAACATATATTGTTAAATATAACAGATAATGAATGTCTATTATGCTTGATTATGAGCTGTTCTAATGGTATATGTATGTTTATATTTCCTGTTCATATAGATCTTCATTAAGAAATCATTGCATCTATTTTATGCTTTGTTTTAATTCTTAAGAAATCATTGGATATAATACGAAATGTAAATCTACCCTTTTTTGTCTTTAAACTATTCCATTTTTTCGAGAGATCTTTGAAAACAGAATAGACAACAGACTTGACTCTGTCAGTAATATAGTCTCTGAAGACTAAGTCTCAGACAGAAGTTCTTAATCCTTTTAAAAGTTTAGTAATTTGTTAGTGACTCATTTTTGCCAATGATATTTACATCATCGTCTTGTGCGAAAAAAAGTGCTGAAATATATTTGACTATCTTCTTGAAATAAGGGCAATTAAGATAAAATATATAATTTTCTTTCTTTTTTATATTTTAGAAATGCCATGTCAAGTTGGCTAACAATGTAACTGTTCAGAATCAATGTTTCTATACCATGCCATAAGAAAACATTACATATTAAAGCAGCTGAAACTACATTCTAAATTGGGCAACAAGCAAACACTTATGATACATTTTTAAGAGAAATAGATGATGAAACATTGCTTTTTTAACATCCCATATAAATATTAGGGTGTATAAAAAGTATTTTCATTTTAACAGACCTTGACTCCAAAAGGCATATATGAATAGTATAATTGTTATTGACACAGAAAGTGGAATTGTCGAGCCAAGTTCAAATTTGAGTCTATTCTGTACCATTCACTTTTGCACTTATGCCCCTGGGAAAGGTATGAATCTATT
Source organism: Acanthosepion pharaonis (assembly GCA_903632075.3). Lineage (NCBI taxonomy): Eukaryota > Metazoa > Mollusca > Cephalopoda > Sepiida > Sepiidae > Acanthosepion > Acanthosepion pharaonis. Next base: position 16,113 of record CAHIKZ030003320.1, on the reverse strand, counting down.
TGTTCTTTCCTCAACTATGTGTTAAATAGCACGGTAAACTAGGACAGTAGCCAGTATAGGAGAATGAAAACTGAGTTTGAAACTGTGGAAAAGGCAACAGAAAACCCCTCCAGTATTTTTTTGAAGAGGTTATAGGAAATAAACAGATAATAAAGAAAAGGAATCTAAGGAACCATGATTGTTTACATTCTAAAAGGACATGGCATTACAAAAAAACCTTAAAACTTATTTCATGAACAAATTATAACTCCACTATATTATTGCTATTATGTGATTATTAAGAGTCTTACAATTTCAAGGTATTATTTTATCCTGGGATTAAAGCTACAAGAGATATTTTTTCTTTTTTCTTTTACAGTAAGATTTGATCTGTGTTCAGGTGGGGACCATCAGATTAGAGTGTTACATTTAGGTTGTTTATATGGATAGGAGGGGAAGATAACAGTTGACACTAAACTTGAACAAGTCAAGATTGTTGTGATCAGGGAAACATCCTAAGGGGAGATTACTGTATTATTATTCCAACATTTTCACTGTTCTATGGTTAATAAAATGTTATTTATTAATTTTTTAATAGCATTTTTCATTATTTTTATTTCTTTTTATCCCCAGCATTCTCAGTTAATGCATTCTTAGACTATTAATATGAAAGTGAATAAAAAATAACTTCCAACAATACTTGAACTCACCACTCATATCTTGTCATGTGGTATAGAGAAAGTTGGGTGTGATATGGGCCTGTAGCTTATTGGTAAATATAATATTCTGCTTCGAGTTACCAGTTTATTAATAAATGAATTAAGTTGGGTTTGAAGAGTATTTGCATGAGAAATGTAGATGTACCAAAAATCAATTGGTATTCATCTGAGAAGTTACAACACTGTTTTGTAGCATTTCATTATAACATTTATGACAAGGGTTTATTTTCTTGGATATATTCAGAAAGATCATTAAAAAAGGTGCAGTAGCTTCTTTGGAAATAAAAGCATTGCAATATAATTCTTTAGCAATCATCATTAAAGTTGGTGCATTGTAACACTTAACATTAAATGGTCAGTAAATGGAATACTGCAACACTTATTGTGCCTGAATGCCAACTGTTTTAGAGCAGCTTCTTTAAGCTATCATTATGATTTTGGGCATATTTTGTCACACACCAGTTTATAGTGGTAGATCATAATATTTCAGTAGATGATGTACAAGAAAAGCACCAAAAATTGGAAAGAAGAAATTGCTGAATGATTATAGAGAAAAGCTCTGTATAATAATATAATAATAATATATAATAAATATATAATAATACATAATAAATGATATAATAATATATATAATATAATAATGTAATATAAAATAATATTATAATAATATGTAATAAATAATATAATAATATATAATAATATAATATATTATAATATAATAATATAATAATATAATTTAATAAATAATATATAATAATATATAATATATAATAATATATTATAATATCATAATTTAATCATATTATAATATAATGTAATAAATGATATAGTAAATATATAATAATATATAATACATAATATATGTAATATAAAAATGTAATATAATATAATGTAATAGATAATATAATATATAAATAAATATATAATAATATATAATAAATTATATATGATATAATAATGTTATATATAATCATATTATAATAATATAATGTAATATAATAATATATATAATATGATAATGTAATAAATAATATATAATATAATATAATGTGGTTTCTGTGGCTTTATTGGTTAATATCTTGTCTCTGTAAAATGAACATTTGAGATAGGAAAATATAAGCTTAATATAAAGGTTTGTTTTTTTCTATTGCTTATTAATCTCTGTAATTATTTAAAGCTGAAACTTATTTTAGAATAATTCTTTTTTTATTTTTTGCAAGTGAATAATGCATTAATTTTTTTTTTAATAACAGCAATGATTTTTCCAGATACAGATCCTACTATTTAACCCATAGATGGGGGAGGAGAAATTTAAATGAAAAAAAAAAACAAAGTTATTAAAAATTTAATAATGAAAATACTTCATTTCAGAATTTTGAACAACAATTTAACCACATTCTTGAAAACTAAACATATACTTGACACCTTCCACAGATTTGAAAAGGATTTCTCTTTCAAGTAGCAGTTAAGTAATTTTATTAAGATTAGGGATAATTTCAGGTTGATATTTTTAAGGACAACCACTGGGATTTGTCTGGGCCTTTCTTAGGGTCAAGACTTTTGATAAGTCTTGAAATTTCTCGAGCGGTAATACAAATACTATTGAGATTGTATTCAGTGAGGCTAGGGAAGTTATAATGGATTTGATATGTAATCTATTGTTTTTATAGAGGTAAAGAGATTGATTCAAATTCTGGTGATTTTTTTGCAATATTGACAAATTTACCTCTATTCAGAATTTGGTTGGACAGGTAAAACTTTTGTGAAGCATGTTTCAGGACAGGATGTGAGGAAGAGGTCAAGAAGGTTCACCTTATGTCCTGTTGCATCAGGAATGAAATCAATAGGTTCTTCAGTGATCTGAAGTTAGATAGGATAAAAAAAATGTCTCTACAGTATCTGCCTTCTTAATCAGTTTGTATTGAACTCACCACAGATATGAAAGCTAGCTGAGGGAAATTCAGTGAAGATATTATCAACCCTCTCAGATATTTGGTCAAAAATTACCATCTCATCATCCTGAAGAAGATAAAGAGTTAAAATGAATGTGGCACTGGATGTGCTATGCAGAAGCACATATATGGGAGGTCAGGGTCCTTGTTTTTTGTGTCTCTTTTTTTATAAATAATTTTTTTATATTTTAGTTTTGTTCATATTTAGGAAATTATACAAAATAATATATATAATCCAAATAGTCCAGTTATATATTTAAATATATATATATATATATATATATTTATATATAAAAATTGAATAAATTAAGACATTATGTTTGCTAAAAATTTAACAAAATTTATTCATATAAAATATCTGACCTTCCATGTATTGATGTTAAAAATATGAGAAATATATATATATAAAATTTCTTTTATTTTCATTTATAAGTACTTTAAATTTTCTTCAATTTATGTATATAATTTTACAATAGTAGTATTCTATTATTAATGTATATATATATATATATATATATATATATATATATATATATAAATTAAACTGATTTAAAATATGATTTCTTCACTACACAGGAATTACCATGTTTCAAAAAAAAAATAAAAACTTCAAATTTAATTATATAATTAAATTAAAAGCATTAGTTCTGTTTCATCTTCAAGCGAATTTTGGAATAACTTATTTTTAAATTTACAGAGTTTTAAACGCACATACAATTCATAATTTTTTGTTTCCAAGGATACAGAGAAATCCAATCATTTAGACAGGGGCAGTAGCATGTTCATTTTTATTAACTATTGTATCAATTATGAGTTATGTTCGAAAAAGAAGTTAAGAATAGGTATGGTAGGGGTGCATTTTTCAATGAATTTTGACATCCGTTCAATGCATGTCATCTGGTTTTCTTTATCAACGAGAAAAAGTTTTTCAGCATTTTTTTCTCTTAAATTCATACTTGTATACATGAAGATTTTTTTCTAAAAGGATGTTTGGGTTAGAATACGTTATATTGAACTACAATTTTAATATCTTATTTTTACTCTTAATTACTAATAGACTATATTTCTTTTTAAAACAAATAAATGTAATAGAATTACTTAAATTATTCAAAAATTATTATTACATATCAAATATAAGTATGTATATTACCAGCTCCCATTTTTAAAATTTTTTAATTATTTTTTAAAATATTATTTAAGGAAAATTTTTGACAATGTCAGCAAAGAATAGCTATTTCATTCCTTTGATTCAGCAAATTTTTATTTTTTATAAACTTAGTAATATATAGTTTCTCATGTATGCACAAAGGACATGGGTCATTTAATGACCTACATATTCTAGTTTTTTGTAGTAATTTCCATTTTACTGTAGGTGTTTTATTGGTTTCTTTTAAGTATAAGTTATATTTCGATAGGGAAGTCTGATTTCAGTATTTATTTATCCTAAATGAACTTTGATGTTGATTAAATCTCTTTTTGAACTCATGGCTTTTGCAACCTATATAGATTTTTATGTTAAAAATCTCTCTCTCTATATATATATATATATATATATATATATATATATATATATATACACAAATTTAATGGAAAAAAAAATAAAAAACTTTTTTCATATTGATAAAGAAAACCAGACGACATGCATTGAACGGATGTCAAAATTTGTTGAAAAAAATATCAATAAAAACACCAGATTATATATCTCACTGTTCTTTCTTTTTATTACAAATATATATATATATATATATATATATAGTGTATTGGGGCAGCAGATCATTATTCAGACATATATTGTTAAATATAACAGACAATGAATGTCCATTATGTTTGACCATGAGCTGTTCTAAGCTTCATATAGTGGCTTTAATTTTTGAAAAAAATAAAGACAAAAACTCTTCAACATTTGTATAATTTTTTTATTATTCTATTCCACAACCATTATCATCTCAGAGCAAACTTCTATGTAAACATAACAGGGTATCATCTTTGGTGAACATCTCTGTTGTAATGCCCTTATAACCACTTAGATCGACAAACACCATTATAAAAAAAATATTCAAATGTTGGACAGTTTTTGTCTATTTTCTGCTGAAACTAAAATCACTATACAAAACTTAGAACAGCTCATGATCAAACATAGTAGACATTCATTGTCTGTTATATTTAACAATATATGTTTGAATATATATATATATATATATATATATATGCATCATTTAAAATAGAAATAAAATAAATAAATCAAACAATTATAGTGTAAAAACTACAAAAAAGATAGAAAGTTTGTAAATTACTTGCATGTAGAATCATACTTTACTCGACGGTCATTTTAAGTCTAAGCTAGTTAGATTCTTTTTGTGGAATTGTTGGTGACTCTAGAAATGATTATCTTACTCTTATGGAGAGACAGACCACCTCACTAGGATGAGGTGAGGTATGTGTGTGGAGGAGTAATTTCTCTTATTTTACTTTCATTTGTTTTTTTTTTTGTGGTGGTGGTGGTGGGGCTTCCTATCAAGAATAAAAAAAATCCATTCACACTATAGATATGCTAGTCACCAGGAGAAATTTACTGAAAATGGATGTAACAATAATTTGCTCATGCAGTGAATCAAATACACATTTGCAGATAAGGAAAAGAGAAGTGAATTAAAGTTTTACTTGTTAGCTGTTTTCACTGTATCTTGTGTCAGTGATTTTGTCTCTGCCATATCAAGCAATAAAAATAGAAAGCAGGTGTACACATATTGTTGTTTTGATGGATTTGGTCCAACTGAATTTTCACACTTTAAGCCAAACAGTTGAGTGATGTATTTCTTACCCTGTGTTCATAAATTGTGGCTGAGTCAAGGGCAGACAACCAATTTTTGTAACATTACATTAAGAAAATATTTCAAAATTTGATATGTTTCAGTATTCTCATTTAGGCATAAAAATCTCTGTTTGATCATGTGCTGTTTTTCCATTCTGTCAGCATTCTATCAAATAAATATAGAACACGGAACAGCATATATATAATTTAGCAAGCAAATCTCAAAGACATGGCAAGTTGCAAGACCACCACTAGATATAACCGCTCACAATATGGATTCCTCAAGATCATGTGATGCCCTGGATGGGGTTTCAGAATACACTGATTACACCTCTGCAGAGGGGTAAGACCTTCCCCAATGAGGTGTCCTGGGTATGACAATAAACTACATCCAGCAGCAAGACCTCTAGAGGTTTTGAGGATCATGTAACCACCTCTTAATTGCTGTTGTGCTCAGGTCCACCCTGGCACTGGGTGTTAGTACTTGTTAGGGTACCATCTATGGGCAAATAATTAACTCCCTCCATGCAAACTGGGGTCAAAACACTATGAAAGTGTAAAAATAGGTAAAGTGTAAAAAACCAGTATAAAAAAAATACATTTTTGGAAAAAGAAAATAAAAATATTTCCAGCAATACATTTTTGGAAAAACTTTTTTACCAGCAATACATTTTTGGAAAAATATTGCCAGCAATAAAAGTCTTGTCAGCATAAAATAACCTATTGAGGTTGATATGCTATAAAACAAACCAAACCAAGATCATGTGAAATTATGGCTGGCAGAAAATAAGATGGAGTGATAATCAGAATTTTGGTACTGTGAAGCTGAAGAGAGAAAAAAAAATGACAGGCTTTTAAGAAAGCCTGTGTCTAAAAATGGACTTTGAAAGTTGATTTTTATTATTATTATTATTAGTTGTTGTAGTAGTATTTGATGGCACTTGACAGATAGACACTTGTGACCCTCCCTACATTCATTAGAGAATGTTCAGATTGTGCAGTTGTCAAGACTTTAAAAAAAGAACACACCTTTGCATTCAAGACAGAATGCTTTTTCTTGCAATATTTTTGATAAAAGAAAAATGTGTTAGTGAGAATGATAATTAAAATGATGAAAATTACCCCAGGAGAGATGTGGCAGAAATGAAAAAGGCATTTATTGACTTTAAATCAAGTTGATGCTAGATTTGGCGTCGCCTGGTATTTGTAACAAGTTCAGACATATTATTTGGTGTTTAATTTGGAAATCAGTGTATTTTTATGTTCAAACATATGTTTCAGATTTTAATTTTAACTCTGCTATTTATTTATTTAAGTTTTATTTATATTTTCTTACACTTGGAATGTTATCCTCATCTTTGTTGTTATTATCACTATCATTATTGTGACAATAACAACAAAGATGAGGATAATAGCCAAAGTTTAAAAATGTTAATAACTTTTCATTCCAAAATTTCAGACAGATATTTAAATTTTATACTGTTTCTTAAGTAATTATGTCATAACAGCTCAACCATTATAATATATGAATGGTCCCTGAGAAGATTAACAAAAGGGGGTATAGCAGATTTTGGGACTTGGCAGGTAAAGTAGTTATGTGAAAGTGGGTGAAAATGCTAACTCCTTTTCTATTAGTCAGTGATGAGATGTTTTGTTTTACTCTAGATAATTGGAAATGGTGTGGAATTCAGGGATAGTTTCATGCCTTTTCACAAAGTCATTAGTGTGAAGTGAACAGACTTTGAGATTAGTCTGCTGATGATGTTTTCTATATTACTAACTATTCCACTCACACCAATTGTCTATAATATAATAGCAACTTAATAAGGATTCACATAGAACATAAATTCTTAACATACATATAATAAACTTAATATTTTTTTGATGTCATATCCCTTCAAGACATATTTCTTCTTCTTATAGAGTTGCAAACACCATACCCATCCAGTGTTGCACACAGATTGTTGCCTGGGGTGTTAAGGTTTCAAGGACATTAAATGTATATGGATCTTCAAGATAAAGGCAAACTAGAAGATGTTCTGTAGTTTGTGATTACCTGTGAAAGGCTGTTGGGATTATCATTAGTAGCATATCATAATTTCTGAAGGTTGACTCTACAGCAATCAACAGCTTTTTGGAGGGCATAGGTGATCATGATTCCTTTTTAAATATCTGTGTATTGACATAACATCTTGGAAAAGATAGTAGAGTGGTTTCCTGTTGCTTTTTCCATGGTTTTTGAATTAAGAGTTGTCCTTCTCTTAGAGTAGCTACCACATTGACTACAAAACCCAGCCTAATTTGCTATTAAAGAAAGAAGAAACAAATTTATATCTTTCCCAAGGGCTTTAGTGCAAAGTAAATGCAACAGACTAGACCAGAATGTAAACTTGGCTTGCCAATTCCATTTTCCATACTGATAACCATTATGCTACCAGCACATAAACTTAAAATTTCCTAACTTTATAATTTGAGTTTTATTCAATTTTTGTGTAAAACTTACCTTTGCTCTCCTTAGCCTCTCCCACTAAAAATTAAATAATGACCAATTTAAAATCTTTTTTTAAAATTTTTACCAGTGAAGAAATAGATCTTGGCTCATTGTTGACTGCATGTTTTACATATTTGTTACTTTTAATAAAAATGTATATCTTATACTACTAGATATTACTTCTATCATCTGATGACACAAATATTCCTTGGTTAAATTACATTAATGCAAATTTTTTCAGTATTTTAAAAAATCTTTTATTCATATAAATTCATAACATTATTCAGTCATCAACTTATTTTCACTTTGTTTTCTACATAACCTTAAAATAAACCATTTATTTTATCATAAAAGAATAAGACTAGTTTCATTTCAATAAATTCTTCAAGGAATCTTCAGTCATCTTGAATGCTTCTATAAAGTAGGGTTACATTGAGGTGTTACAAGTGACATGTCTAAATGTAGGTCTGCACAGTAATCAGAAGAAGTTCCTATTCTATCTCATGGTTATTGCACTGCATCTGCAACATAAGAACAGGCATTGGCATGCAACAAAATCAACCAGCTGAATTCTTTGCTCAGGTAAAAGAATAATTTTCTTTTTCAGTGTATCATTCAAACAAGCCAATTGCTCACTGTTCATAGTAACAGTTTGTCTGGATTCCAGCAGTTCATAATAAAGAATTCTTTTTGAATCCTACCAAACAAGATCTAAAAGTACTTATTTTTTATATAATCTTATATTTATATAAACTCATAGCATCATTATTCAGTTAATCAAAGTATTTTCTAAGGATTTAGGCCATCTTCTAGGTAATGATTATTCCTTCATAAAATGAGTATTCCCATTTTGATTTTATGAATTCTTCAAGGAATTTTCAAATATCTTCAACTAGTGAAGCTGCTGATCCAACAAGGAGTGTTATAGTAAAGTAACTGTAAACTAGGCCACATGCAGAATAACTTCCCATTCCATCTCAAGTATGTTGCATTGCATTTGCTGCATAAAGACTGGCATTAATCATCCAGCAAAATCACTAATTGAATTCCTTACTGAAATAAATGATCGTTTTACTCTTTCAGTGCATCATTCAAATGAGTTAATTGCTTTCTGTAACATTTTGCAGTAACAATTTATCCATGTTCCAAGAATCCATAATAAGAAATTCTTTTTGAATCCCATCAATTACAGAAACATTTTTTGCTAGATGTTAAGATGTTGAAAGCCATCAGTTTCTTCATTTTGGATTCTCATAAAAAAACTTTTATTGCCAGTGACCATCTTGTCAAAATTACATTTTTTTCTGTGTTTAGCAAGTAAAGAAATGAAAGACAATTTTTTAAACAATGTCTACTATTTGTTTTGTAAGTTTACATGGAACCTATTTTTTAAAGCTTTTGAAATGTTCTAGGGCTTGAAAATGACAAACAACTGTTGGTTAATTGTATAAGCAATAAAGAGTCAAAACAATTTTAAAGACAATTTTAAAATTTTCCTAAAATTTTGCAAAAGATGTATTGTGAATTTCAGCATCAACTGAGTAATTCTCCAATTATTAACTTTGTCTTTTCATAAAAAAATCTACATTTAATAACCATACTAAAAGAGAGATAATTCAGGTAATATCTTGGTTTATTTCAACTATTGTGCTTTTCTACAAGGAATTCTGTCAACTGTAGTTAAACGTGTATATTTCATTATAATTTTCTACTAACTCCATTTAAAAAATGTATGAAATGTAGTTTTATGCAAAAATGAAAATATCACTGACATCACATTTTAACAGATCTAGTTACCAAAAATACACAAAAATATCTTGAAATACTAAAGAGTAAATTTATTCAATAAAATCACCATTGGTCTCCAGATTACTTCAAAATCTCCTGCAACTCTTCCTAACAGTCTCCTTGTTTAAATTGGTGAATGCTGCCATAATCCTTACCTTCAGTTCATCTTTGGTGTTACAAGAAGTTTTATTGGTCTCTTACTCAATTGCGCTCCACACATAATAATCAAGGAAGTTGCACTCTGGAGAGTTAGGTGGCCAGATGTAAGGGGTGAGGTGGTTGCTGAAATTGTCTGAGAGCTATGACTGGGTTCTCCTGTTTGTGTAGCATGGTGCAGAGTCCTGTTAACAGACATAGTCTTTCAGCAGCCACCCTCCTGACCCAGGGCAGCACTACCTCCTCAAGGCACGATGTAGGCTTCTGTGTGGAGTCTGAAGCCCTCACCAACAAATTTGGGAGTTCTTTTCTCATCAGAATGATCAGGGTGAGTTTTCTGAGCTTCAATACAATTGTAATTACCGTCAGACTCATCCAACTCTTACTAAATTATCTGCACTATTCTCAGATTGACACCGAAACACTCTGAAATGTCTGTATTAGGGCTGCCAATGTGAATACCAAGCAGTACAGCATGCCGTTTCCAAATTTCTGGCAGCGTGAATTGTGCCATGATGCTCTTTTTCTCACAGACAGTGCCCAACTTACCCTACTATACTGTGAAGTCAAAATCAAAAACAAACAACCTACATGCACAAGATTAACAATGGACAATTTACCCATCTCACTATATATATATATATATATATATATATATATATACACACATTATTAAACTGACTAATGAATAGTTGTCTACCTGATCTGAATTTAGTACTTGATTGCGTTCCGGAAGAAAAAATTCTATAAATATGAAAAATGTTTGTAATAAGACATTGAGTAAACACTAATAACACATTTAAATTTGTTTTACTTACATCAAATGCCAATGTTATTAAACCATCTCCTCTTAAATTGTTTTTTTTTTATATTTCCCTTATGGATAAAATGATTTTTAGTATTAATTAGCCTGACCTTTAAAGTCTTATTAGAATTCTTATAAAAAGAGAAAATGAAAAAAAAAAAAAAAATCATGAATATTATTATTTGCTATTCTAAAAGCCTTAAAGGCTTGGATATACAGTAAAAAGAAACAAATCTACTAAGATCAAAAGTACATTGGATGTAATATGAAAGAAAAAGATAAAGAATATTTTACTAGTAAATAAGAATAGATTATTATTTTAAAATTGATATTGGCTATTTTTCTTTTTTTCTTGTTTCATAGAAGAGGTAATAGCATTGTAATCATGTGATAAAGATATTTGTGAGATGAAGTCAATAAGGTCACAGCTATGAAGCATTCAGTGTGGAAGTAACTTAATAACCCTGGCTTTACAGGTCAACATGCTCAACACTGCTCTCTGCTTGATGTTCTCTAATCATATGATAATATAATACATTCTGCTCAAGAAGTAAGGAAGGTTAGATCATAATAATTTTGAATGATGATATTTCTATTTTAAATAATCTATAATCTACTATAATATTTATCAATAACCATAAATATAACAAAATCTACAATATTTTCATCTTATTCATAATCTTCTAATCTGTAGCAATAATAATAATAATAGGGGGCTAGTAAATATAGAATGTGCAGAGACAGAGATAATCAAATGATAAGGGAATAAAGTAAGCTGTCTCAAAAATAGGTACAAAAATAAGCATGACTGATTGAGGCGGGGATATACTGAGAACTGTGCAAGCAACTAGGATTTGATCATATAAGCCAATGAAGCTGCCTTAGAAAGTAAAATGTATAAAATTACCCAGAGGTTTGAGATAATGAATGCATCCATACTAAATGACTATATCAAGTTATAAACAAAAAAGAAAAGAAAAAGAAAACATACCTGATCATGGATTTTACGTTTCCAGTAAATTGTAGAATAAGGTTGAAAGAAAGTGAAAATTTAGGCAACTATCTAGAATAGAAAAAATTGTGAAATATGAAAATTACAGTTGTACCCATTGTTGTTGGAGCATTTATAATGGTTCTAAAAAGTCTAGCACGAAGGTTGGAAGAAGTGAAAATTTGAAGAACAATCAAATCATATGACAACACTACTAAAAAACAATTAGAAGCTAATGCTGGAATATTGGGGAAACTTGTTACCATTCAGTCTTCAAGGATAAAAACTGGATATTTTGTGTGAACATGAAAATGCATGAAATAGTAATAATAATACCGATAACTGGTACTAGCTAAATAAAGTGGTCCACTTGTAAAAGATTTGGGAAAATTTTTAGAGGAATAATTTTTGTAGATTAGCATTCATCAAGTCACATTTGCCAGAATCAAAAAATATTGATGTTTTTTCTTTTATCAGCTCAGAAGAGGGGCCCTGTTCATAATATCTATACAATGTAAAATCGATTCTTAACTTATTACAGTTATTGGACTTGATTGTTATTTATAAATGTCAAGTTTGAAAATGTGCTTATGTCATTGATATTTTTTCTAATTTTTTGAATTTTTAAAATTGTTTTAAAAGAAATTTTTGTGTGTAGCATTTTTTGGAAGCACATGCACAGACATTAGGGGGATAATAATAATTTTTCTTAAATGATGAATAAATGGATATATACTTTTATTTATGTAATCTTTTTTACTTTGACTTCATAAATTTAAATGTAGTACTAAATTGGTAGTTAGATTTCATTTTACTGTTGAAATTACTAGTTGTAACCGTAAGTTCTATTCTAATAGTTCCTTCTCTTGCACTTCTCACATGTGGGACTCTCTTCTGGATTCTTGCTTTTCCTGCAAACTACAATCATCAAACATTTAAATGCAACATCAATCACCATCTTCTGTCTTTTTGAATCCTGTCAGTCATATTTTCTCAGTCTCTTTCTTTTTCAAAACCACTTTAATCTTAGTGATTTTATTGTCTTTCATGGATGAAATGATTTAAGAAAAGAAAAGGAATTGACACTATGTAGAGCATTATATTTACTGAGGTCCTGCAAGGACACTGAGAAAAGTTCTAGCGATTTGAGGAAACTTAATGTTACTCAGATTATAGGGATGGTGATCTGTTGTGATTTAATGAAAATAATGAAATAATAATAATAATAATAATAATTAGAAATATTTGGGGAAAATTTCATGGTTTTCCTATTTGAATTTTCTAATTGTTGTGGATTCTGGGATGAAATCCGGTCTCAAATGAATGACAAACGCAGGAATGAAATATAGCAAATAAATGTATTGCCGTAATAATACAATTGGTAATACGGTTAGTAGATCCAGAAATGCGGTTAGTAGCAATAATAATATATATAGTCTGGGAAATTCAGTATCAAAGTGTGACTTCCTTCTGAGTCTACGTGCTCACAACTGTGACTCCTACCAAATGGTTACCTCACACTCTCACTCTCTCACTTTCCCGGGTATTCACCAGCAGCAGTACAAGTACACACTGGTCAAGTCCACTTGTATAAAAAGGGGTGGACCCCTTAACACTAATGAATCATAATTCTTAAGTTAATGATTGAATAAGCTCCTTGCGAGTTTTACAACTGAAAAATATCTGTGGAAATTTCTCTATTGCATTGTTAAATATTTGCACTTAACAACTTTAAGAAAATGTTGCAATAAAGTCATAACTATGAATGCAAGTCATTATTTACAGAAGTAGGAGTGTACAAATGAAAAGATTTGAAACTAAGACGTTTTTCCATTTCATTGAAGCAGACCTTAGACACATGAGAGCTTTATCACCTCCTCTATCTTCTATCCCTCTCTTTCTCTCACTGAAACCAAACAGCATCTCTGATATGTCTTTTCCATCTTTTCTCATAATCAAAATGGAATAGTCCATTATCTATGATATATTTTAAGGATGTAAATGTACATGCTATGAATGAATGAACATACAGTATTATAATATGATAATACTAATCTCCTATTTGTCATAGGAATGATACCACTGAACTATATACTAAAGAAATACAACCAAGGTTATAGATTCATAAAGCTGTGAAAAAAGATGAACCAACTCCTGTTCACAGATAATCTAAATATTATTTGCCAAGAATGAAAAGGAACTGGAAACTCTAATACAAACAGAATCTTCAGTCAGGATAGAGGAACAGAATTTGGCATTGAGATGTGTACACTGCTAGCATTGAACAAGGGAAAAATAGAATCAATGGAAGAAATTAAATTTCCCAACTAGAAAGCAATGAGGACATTCAATAAAACTGATGGCTACAAATATCGAAGTATTCTAAAAATAGATCCCATCAAGCAGAAGTTATTGGAATTTAGAATAATCAATCAGAAAATAAGACATTGAATGGCTTAAGAAAGGACCAATCACTGCCCCTGTAATAGTCACATGTCCATAGCTATATAAATGCCAAATTCAAAAACCCACCCTCTTCCACCACATTACTGAAGCAGCACAAAGTAATAGTGCTCCATTACCATAAACCTGATTTGTGGTATCGGGTTATGGAAGAATGGGGATGGGACTACAAGAAAAATTGCTACTAGCTAAAGATACTAGCCAGAGAATGAAAAGGATTTCTCCTTCAACAAGGATTGTTGACAAGATGCCTTTCTCTTAAGCTAAGTCTGCAGATGCATGTTGTCTACAACCAACATTTTCTTTTTTTCTAGTTGGAGATGAAATATATTTAAATATTACAGGTTGCTGTGTTCTTTCAAAAGTTGTCACTCAGTTCCTTCCAGTACACAAGGCCACTAACCCCAATGTAAATTTGGGATTGTATCCTGGTATAATATTTTGGATATAATCACCACAAAGAAAAATCATTATCAATAGCTCAGAAGAACAAAAAAAAAAATTAGCTACCAAACTCTGCAGCAAAAACCTAATTAAAGGAATAAATGCCTGGATAGTTTCCATTATAATATACTGTGGACCATTCTTCAACTGGACAATTGAGGAACTCAGAAATCTGGATCACAAACAAGAAAACTGATGACAATACATGAGGTACTCTATCTGAGAGATGATGTTGACAGGTTGTATATTAAAAGAAAAGAAAGAGTAAGGGATTACTGTGTATTGAGCAGTGTCAATCCTGTAATGAAGGAACTGAAAGTATACACAAGATAGAACAAGGAAAGATTATTACCAACAGCCAAAAACTGTAAAATAGAAAAATGAACAGAAAACCAGGAAACATAATTGTGAGACAGAAAAGTACTAGGAAGAGGAAAAAAGTCAAACAATTATGTCCTGGCCCTGAAAAGAAGAGGTATTGACCAAAATTTAATGGGAAAATTAGCTCAGGGGGAGGTGTTGTCCCATACTCCCTATCACCTATGTGGACTGACTATATCAGTAGCTATATATAGTGAGCACAGGATATACCTGGGGGCTTGTTTCGGGAATTGCTAGCCTGCCACCCGATTCCCTGTCTTTCAGTAATGTATTCTCTTTTACAATAAACCTCTCTTCTTTCATCTACGCGCATGTTGCTGTTCCTTCACTCAAGTACCACGTTTGTCTGTTTGTAACCTCTTTAAGGATACAACACATAACAACAAGAATCCTAAAATGAGAAGGAAAACAATTATATGGAGAGTTCAGACGATAAAGGAAAGGCAAATAAATTGACATGTGCATTGCAATATAGAGGGAACCTTAAGATAAGAATTTTGTCACATTTAGTAGCAGCCTAAAATAACACCATAAGAATCAGATATATAAAGGCAAAGATAAAGATATGTAGAAAATTAGATTAAGCCCATAATCATTAGTGCCCTGAAAACAATAGCAAAGACTCTTGCAAGGGATAAAGAGAGCATAAGGCCATATACCTTTGTGAAATCTATTTCTATTGAGTTCAAATATATAATGACAGATATTTCCCCTGAACTTTACTTTGTAAAATAGACACTTGTGTGGATGTTCCCTGAGCACTACAATTTTAACCTTTTCAACTAAAGGGCCAATTGTTACCTCATTCAATTACCCTCTACCTTGAGTGGTTCTTGAGATTTTTATTGGATGAACTTTAGCAAAATATATATATATATGTATTTCTAAAGAAGTTATGCGATATCATTTACTAATCTTTCAGATTAATAAATACATAAACTTTAATCTTATTTAAGATAAATATGTGCTGTCTGTCTGCATCCCCCTTGGCAGGAGAAACCATTGTTAGAAGTGACATACTTTAGGCTGTCTCAGCCATGGAGTGCTTTGATGATGGATGTTTGGTCATTTGATCAGACTTGGAAAAGTGATTTGGAATAAGAACTTTTCAGCACCCCCTCATATATATATA
>CAHIKZ030003319.1:90000-106375 GCA_903632075.3 Acanthosepion pharaonis | reverse complement strand
CTTCTTCTTCTTATCTTCGACTTGGCTGCAACTCTGCGGCTTTCCAGGCAATCTTCTTCTTCTTCGACTTGGCTGCAACTTCTCTGAGGGCTTGCGGCATCTTCTTCTTCTTCGATTTGGGCTGGAAGGATTTCTTGTCTGAGGATTCTCTTGCCCGCAAAGGGGCAGGAAGTCGGGCCGCATCTCTGCCTTCAGGCTCTATCCCCTGCCCGCGGTCCAGCTGCAACTGCAACTTGATTTCTGTCGACTGGGGTCCTGCTTTTATTGACGCCGCAACAAACTGGGGTGGGTCTGTCGGCGTCAGGGTTTTCTCGATAATTTCAAAAGTCGCATTATTTCTGTCTTCCATTATCGCTATTATTTTCACCCTACTTCCTCCTTAGTGCCTTTGGTGGGGAGGCACCATTCGCTTAGTCTCTCGTATGTCAGGTGACCGCTTTCGACCAATGGTTCCTGATCGAGCATTTCTTTCTTTTCTTTTCCGCAGCCACGTGACCGCTTTTCGGCTAATGAGACTCTGGTTGGGCGTTTTCCTCCTCTCAATCAGGGGCGGGCTTAATATCGTTCTTCCGGTTCTAAAAAAAAAAAAATCTAATTTGGCCTTTTTTTCGCAAAACGAAAATGATAATCTTGGCTTTTTCTCACCTGGGTTTTGTCAAAACAGCCTGCCGCTAATTAGATGTGACTTCAGGAAAGAATATTGGCGCTATCCCTCACCTCTTTTGTTCTTTTTTGTCAGACCTGATAGTCAAAAATCTTAATTATCTACATTGAAAATGTCCCCACTTTTGGGTATCGTTCAACTTTCCAATTCTTAACAGGTCAGAATCTGTATACCGTTCCACCGGTCCTCCCCTCAACCCAAAAGACACTTTTCTCTGATTAAAAAAATTTCGTTTCTATTTGTTCTAAAATTTCCCTTTCTCCAAATTAAGATTTCGTTCCCATTGTTCTAAAATTTCCTTTACTCCAAATTGATAATGAGTCTTTCTACGCAAAAGTCGGTCATTCGCTTTGACCGATTTTCTTATCAAAATGACTTTCCCTCTAAATGATTTTTTAAACTCATTTCAAATAACAATTTCCCATTGTCCTTTAAAATTCGGCCACACGCAGGCCAAGATATCTTTCTGACTCCTATCTCTCCACCATTGACTGGGTCATGCATCATCCAACTCTTTCTTTCTTTTTTTTTTTCTTCTTTCTTCTCTTTTCTTTTCTTTCCTCTTCTTCCCTTAGGATCGTCTAAAGTACAATCTTAGTGAATTATTTTCAACTCAATTATTTTCCGTTTTAAAAAAAAAAAACAACAACCTGTTTAATAAACCGAAAAAAAATTAAATCATATTTCTATGAATATTTCTAATAATGCAAGGTGCCACAAGAGGTTTGAATAAAGATAAAAGGAATACTTATCTTAGCCGAATGTTTTTTTTTCACTGAGGGACTTTATCAAGGCAAATGTGCATATTTACCTTGACAAATTTATATTGTCCTTTTAAAGATATACTCAATTTTAAATTTATATATATATATATATATATATATATATATATATATAAATATATATCAAACACAAATAAAATTCCATGGTTATAATTTATTACATTGGAATCGTAATCACGATCCAATTCATCAGACCTACAAATTCATTGAGTTCTACCTGGATTCTATCCTTGTGAAAATTTATAAATGCATATATATATATATATATATATATATATATATATATATATATATATGTCAGTATGGAAACTGAAATATCAACACTGAAATGGCAACAGATTTTTTGGCTTTTGGGGGAGTTAAAATTATCAAGTTATTCTTTGCCTCAGTTAACAACAGACTGTAGGTCGTTTTTGCCATCAGTTGCTAATTTGACTTTATCGAACCGATCAGACTTATTATTGAGACAGGAGTAAATGGTTACAGCATCATCATAGATGCCAAGTTGAGAGCTGGTTCCATCGGGAATGCCATTAATGAAAATTATAAAAGAAAGTGGGACCAAGTATAGAGCCCTGGGTGTCACCTGTGTTAGTACAAAAGGATCTAGAATGTCTGTTCAGGATAACATTCATTTCATGATTTGATAAGAAAGACTGAATCAGTTCAGAAATTCGTCTGGATAATATTTTTTACGCATTTTAATTACTTTTTCCTATATTATTCTATAATTGAGGATTTTTTTTTTTTGCAGGAGGACAAATCTCTGCGCTATTTTGTGCTCACGTTTTCGACTGATATGATTTGGAATGATTATATTGAACCAATTGTTAGGTCTACTACTAGAAAGGTTGGTTCACTGTGTCGTGCCAAGCAATCTTTCTAGTAAGTATCTACCTTGCTCATTTATAAATCTACCATTCGTACGTGCATTGAATATTGCTGCCATATCTCGTCTGGTGCGCCTACTATATATCTTGAGATTTTTGACAAAATTCAAATGTAGGGTCTATAATGTAATTCATCCTCGACCTGACCTTAAGAATTCACTCAATTTCTCACCAATTTTACTTCCCTCTGTCTTTTCCACATATATTTTCATGACAATGATTTTGATGAGTTCGGTGACACGACTGCTAGAATTTAAGCGTGCTACTAGATTGGCAATTATGTTCCACCATTTTACTGTTAAACTAGATGCAGCCTTATGTTCGATTCTAAAAGTTTCTTTTTTTTCTTATGCCTATGGAAATGCCTTTCGATTTCTTGCTTTCCTGTATCCCCAAATCTTCAAAATTTTAAATGCAACGTCAATCGCCATCTTCCGTCTTCCTTTTTTCTGTTCTTTTTATTGTCCTTTTTTGCATTTGCTTCTTCTAATTAGTGTTTCTTCAATCTCTTTCACTCCCAGTAACACTGCTCTCGGAAAGAATTGGGTAAGGAATGGCTTACAAATTTGAAAATACCTGCAAAACGAAACATTTCATTTAATCACCATAGATAAACTTTTTAATTATGTCATCACAAACGGCTGATGCTAACCTCCAATTCTTTTTATGACTGGCACATTATTCAATGTCATGAAGTGGGGTGATTATACTGAATCAATTTATATCTACTGCTAGGAAACTTGATTCACTCTATCGTACAAGACAATTTTTTCTCGTTAGAATCCATCTTGCACATTTATAAATCTATCATTCATCCGTGCATTGAATACTGTTGTCATATCTGGTCTGCTTCTCCTGTCGTACATCTTGAGATTCTTGACAAAATTCAAAGATGGGTATATACTGTAATCGATACTTATCTGGCTTTACGACTTCACTCACTTTCTCACCGAGGTGACGTGGCTTCCCTCTGTCTTTTCCACAGATATTTTCATAGCAACTGCTCTGATGGGCTTTTTTTCTCTGGTGTAACATGAATTCAAAGTGCTACTAGATTGGTTTGAATATATAAATAATTTTAATGTTGAACTAGAAGATTCAACTTTTTTTCTACGCTAACATTTTCTTTTTCTTTGAAAGCCGTGGAACGGCCTACCGATTTCTTGCTTCCCTGATAATTACAATCTTTAAAACTCTAAATGCAAATTCAATCGCCATTTTCTGTCTCCTTGAACCCCGTTTCATTTTAGTCTTTTCTTCAATCCTCCCAATTATCAGTTTTCACATTCTCTTTCACGGTGGAGCAATGGATAGCGGCTCAGAGTGGGGAATCGGAGAGCCGAGTTCGCATTCCACTGGAATCCATTACATTCACTTAGGTACTTCGCTTTGGAAAAAATATCGATTCCTTTTTTACTCCCTTTTAAAGATTATGGGTAAATAGCAGGACAGACCGGGTTCTATGCGGTAGACCAGTTGCCATCGAAGGTATCTTTCTACCGTGAAATTGTGGCTTAATACATTCATTGAAAAAATCTGCCTCGTCAGTCATGTATCAAATATACATGATCGCCTAATTTATTAATGTATAAAATGGCACATAACTTTGATTTTCAAATATTCTGTATTACGTAAAGACTAAATGTATTACCGCCTTGCTTGGGGTGAAATGGTTAAAAAAAATAACATTATAACATAAACTTTTTACCATCATAGGTGTTATATTTTCTTATATATTTCTGCACCAAATCTAGCAACTATTATCGAAAAAAGTACTTCATTATATTATAATAAAACTACTGTCCCATAATAATGTTACATTTGAATAAATATTCCGCACTAAATGCAACAATTATTATAGGGCAATGATAATAGGAGTAGATAGGTTCGCCTATGGTCCGGTTCACACTCCTCCTATTTCATTCGAACAGGAGTAGCGGTTTATATCTTTTCCCTGTTTAGAATTCGGTTTCCGGTTCTTTCTAAAGATTTTCGGTTTCTTTCATTCCCAGTATCCCTTAGCATCTTAGTGGCATTAACGCCTTGCTTGGCGTGAAATGATTAAAAAAAAGAAAGAAAAGGGTAAACACAACTGTATGTTCTACTCTAATAGTTTCTTTTCTCGCACGTCTCGGCTGTGGAATTCCTTTCCGATTTCTTGCTTTTCGTGGAGGATAGAACTAGTGGAACTAAGGATTGTAGCTCGCCAGAACATTTTCCATGGAAATAGTGATAGAGAGGCTTGGAATTTTGCGTCTACGAGAGAGGGGTTGCCGATTGGAAAATAATTAATTACTCACAAGGTCGAGTAGATGTTTTTAGACTTTATCAGGGCTGGAAAATGATGGCTGAGCAGACATTTAAGGATATTTGTCTATAATTGGTAACAGAAGCCATTGGTTTATACCAATCTCCCATTCTTAATATTTAAATTAATTCACTCCTCGCGTGGTCATGTGTTACGTCATGAGCTGCGGTGCGATTTTCAATTCCAGCGTCTTATATGCATGAATTTATCGTTGTTGTAATAATCATCCATGTAAACAGAAACAAACTTATCATCACATTGTTGTCCATGTATTAATATATATTAATAATTAATTGACAAATTTGATAATAACAATGTAAGCCGAAAGTTTAGATTGGATTAAAAAAATATGTATCAATATTGTGATTTTCTTTCTTCGATTAATGATAATGTTATTAAACATCAGACGTTATGAAAAAGAATTTACATAAAATAAATAGACAACACTTGTCTATATTATTTAATAAATAAATATGCATGAATATATATATATATATATATATATATATATATATATATATATATATATATAAAGTTAAAAAAATTAAAAAATAATAATGTTTTTTTTTATGAAAGTATTTATTTAAATATATATTTGATATTTCAAATTGGCCTCAATCTTTCTTCAGAAATAACTGTTTGTTTACAAGTAGCGTCCGTCAGATTCACTAGATGCAAATTCACGTGATATGGAATGAATATTCCTAACGTAACTCTAAATGTAATAATATTTTAGATGTTGTTTAAAAAATTAAAAAAATAAAAAAATAACATAAAACAATAAAAAAAAATTTTTTAACTATATCTAATAAAATGTTTAACTATTGAAATATTTATAAAGATTTTAAATACCCAAGTCTTTATTCAACCCTAGTTTATATGTATTTAATTATTTAATTTTTATAAACGGACGCTATTATTTCTGAAGAAAGATTGAGGCCAATCTTAAATATCAAATATATATATATACAAATAAATAAATACTTTCATAAAAAAAATTATTATTTTTTTAATTTGCAACTTTTCTATATATACATATTAAGAAAGTATACGTGGCTTCTCATTATGATATATATATATATATATATATATATATATATATATATATATATATATATATATGGATGAGTCCCAATTCTGATCTGGGTAGGCATCAGTCCCAATAGATATTGAAAGTGGTACAGGGAACCAACCAATTTTCTTTAGCGATGGATCGTTCCACTTAAGTTCTGGGATAAACTTGAGTCCTAAGGAGCCCCATTTAAAGTACAATCATTCATCATAGGTGGAATAAATTCAGGGTTTGTGCGGTAATAACGAAACATTACTATTAGGTTGTTCGGAAAATAATGTCCGATTTTAGAATAAATATTTTGTATTCTAATATATTATTATAATAATTACACAAAAATATATTATCCATTCCTAACGATTAATGTGGCACCTTTGTTGATTTGATGACAATCCTTTTCAGAATTTAACTATCATTATATACCCCTCATCTTGAACACGGAAAAGAAGAAATACATTTTTATTTTTACAGGAGTTCAAGTTTGCTCGTAATGCTTCTCAAACTGTTGTCAACATTAATAGGTCTGCATAATAAGTTCCGCAGCGGGGATACGAGCCTTGAAAATCAAGCTGGTAGAGGACGTCCATCTGCAATTGACAATCAACATCTGAAAACACTAGTCGAACAAAACCCACGTCATTGTGTGTGCGAGAAAGAATGAAAAAGAATAGAAAATAAATGCAAACAAACAAACGATGAAATGAAAAAATAATGAAAATGCTGTAATTATCATTTTCTGATTTTTATTTTATTTTAATTTTTTTTTAATTCAAGAATTTTTTTAATTTTAGGATATTTTTAATTTTAGGATTTTTTTTAATTTTAGAATTTTTTAATTTAAGAATCTTTTTAATTTTAGGATATTTTTAATTTAAAACTTTTTTTAATTTTAGAATTTTTTTTAATTTAAGAATTTTTTTAATTTTAGGATATTTTTAATTTAAGACTTTTTTTAATTTTAAATTTTTTTTAATTTAAAATTTTTTAATTTTAGGATATTTTTTTTTAAGACTTTTTTTTTTAATTTTAGAATTTTTTAATTTAAAATTTTTTAATTTTAGGATATTTTTTAATTTTAGGATTTTTTTAATTTTAGAATTTTTTTAATTTTAGGATATTTTAAATTTGGAATTTTTTAATTTAAAATTTTTTTAATTTTTTAGGATATTTTAATTTTAGGATTTTTTAATTTTTAGAATTTTTAATTTTAGAATTTTTAATTTTAAGATATTTTTAATTTTAGAATTTTTTTTAATTTTAAATTTTTTAATTTAAATTTTTTTTTTTTATTTTAGGATATTTTTTAATTTTAGGATTTTTTTTAATTTTTTTAATTTAAAATTTTTTTTTATTTTAGGATATTTTTAATTTTAGGATTTTTAATTTTAGAATTTTTTTTCCTTAAAATTTTTTTAATTTTGGGATATTTTTAATTTTTGGTTTTTTTAATTTTAGAATTTTTTAATTTATGAATTTTTTTAGTTTTAGGATATTTTTAATTTTAGGTTTTTTTAATTTTAGAATTTTTTTAATTTTAAGATATTTTTAATTTTAGTTTTCTCCTTTTTGGATCTTTTTCATTAATGACTGGATTAGTTTCATAAAAATATATTACTCATTCCTAATGATTAAAGTGTCCTATTTGTTAATTTTACACCAATCCCCTTCAAAATTTAACTTAAAACATTATATATTCGTCAAGCTGGAAATGAAAAAAGAAGAGGTGCGTTTACTTTTTTGCACGAGTTCAGGTTTGGTCATAGTACTTTTCAAACTGCTGCCAACATTAATAGGTCGAAGGATTCACATGTGATCGGACATTACGGCGCTGGTTTCTGAAGTTCCTCAGTGGGGATACGAGTCTTGAAGATGAAGGAGGTAGAGGACGTCCATCTGCAACTGACAATCAACATCTGAAAACACTAGTCGGACAAAATCCATATCAAAGTGTCAGAGAAATGTCTCAGATAATGGATGTGAGCATTTCAAGAATATCGAAACATCTAAAGAAAATTGGCAACGTGAAGAACCACAATAAATGGGTTTGACAAGAACTTCATGAAAGTCAAAGAATTTGACCTTTTGTTATGTGTTCGATGTTGCATCCGTAAAATTCGAATGATCCGTTTCTTGATCGAATTGTAATGAAAAATGGCTCCTTTATGAAAAATGGATCCTTTGTGATAATCCTAAACAATCGGTTCAATGACTAGAACATGACGAAGCATTCAGACACATTCAAAAACTAGTAATGTTTCATCACCATTGAACAGTCCCTGATCTGATAAGTTTGTGTAAGACAAAGAAGCTGCAACTAATAATTCTATTTTCAGTTTTTATGACCCTACCAGGATGAGAGGAAAACCTTCAAAAAATGTCCTTATTTCCTGGGATACATTTATTTAACATATACCAATTTCTTCAATTAGCTATGAACTTTTCAACCAAGTTTTTTCTTCAACAAGATGCATCAGCATACATGAACAATGAAAATGATTATAATAATAATAATAACTATCAAAAAATTAAAAAAACACCTAAAAAGAAAACAATCAAAATACAAGGATCTTGAAGTGGAAATCTCAAGAATATGGCACATGAGGACATCAATAATTCCACTTGTAATTGGAGCCCTTGGATTGATTGGAAAAGGTTCTGATAGACTCACTGAAGAGATTCCTGGCAGCCATGCCTTAACGAAATACAAAAAATTGTATTCATATGTATAGCTCATACATTATGAAGAATTTTATCTATGTAAAATGTCTGTGATTTTTTTTTTTACACAAAAATGATCAGTGGAAAATGTCATGAAGCCATTTCTGACCTTAGGTCTCTTGTTGGGACTAAGAAGGAAATGTCTATACAACAGAAATCCAAGGAAATGATAATAATGTATTATCTGGCCTAACTTGAAATACGAGACTTTTTCACATCCACCATATTCCCTTGATCTCTCGCCCATTGACGACCACTTTTCATGCATCTTGACAATTTTTTAAGCCAAAAGATATCTCGTTGTAAAGATTCAGAAAACTGCATTCAAAGATTTCTTGGCATCCAAACCTTTAGAATTTTATCGTAAAGGCATAAGTAAACGTGTAACTCGATGTCAGAAATGTATAGATGTCTAGGGTTCTTATTTTGACTGATTTAGACACTGTTTAAATACATTAATTCAGAAATAAATCTTGATTATGAAATAGGGTATAATATTCTGAACAACATGATAGCTTGTTTTAAGTTTCTGGAAGAGAGTGGGGGAAAAATGGCGTCATTGTTGGACAATGCTCCTACTTCGGTCATCAAATTTGTGCTAAGACAACATTCGACGGATTTCGAACAGTTTCAATTACCCAATTTCACCTACAAGGCTGACGTTAACTATAATCGTCAGGCAGTCCCCAAACGTCCACTCCCGACCGGTATTATCAAGAAGTCAAATTATGGTGAGATTCGAACCTCGTTTTCATGTTCAGTTCTCTAACGTTCCAACCATTCAGAAATGCGCCAACTTTGTTCTTAATGTATACTACTGATATTTCTGAAGCTTAGGCCTGTCAGATGTAAAGCTACAGTTGTGGGCCACTTAGTGAGGATCGAACTTACAAGCTTAGATCTGTGAGACGAGTTTGTTACCCATCGGTATTTACAAGCATAGCCTGGTACATGTGATGAATCTTGAACTCACAACATTCACTACTTCGTTTGCTGGTGGAGGCACCACTCAATTTATGATATTTATTCATAGGAGAAACCGCGGGCGACATTATTAATCGTCATTAGTTGGACAAAGTAGTAAAAAAAAGAAAATATATATAATATCCAGTTTTCCTTGAATACGTTTTGACCTTTTAAGGCTTTGATATATCAAAATGATTTGTTTTCTTATTGAATTCTCAAATGGCGACCATGCATTCATATGTCACACTTAGAAGGGAATACCGTTTTATATTATAAAACGTAACATAACATGACACCAAAACGCGTTTGACAGTGATAATATGTGAGCTTTAGTCATTAAAAAAATCGGAACATATCTCTCTGACTAAGCAACGAGATCTTGGAAATATGAGACATTTTTTCCTTTTTCGCGTTACGCTTCCAGGCACGCATGCGCACGCATATATATATATATATATATATATATATATATATATATATATATGTGTGTGTGTGTGTGTGTGTGTGTGTGTGTGTGTGTGTGTGTATGTATCCAGTCACGCATGCGCACACGTACACATTAGTAGATACAAGTTCATAAAACATGCCGAGCGCATAAAAAGTCAAAAAGAAACTCTTGCCTAAACAACTTGCTCAAAAGACAGTTTATTTGCGAACAATAAGATTAGAATTTATTGTAAGAGCGAGCTTTCGTAGTTGAAGCATTTTGACAGTTGAAAATAAAGATAGACAATGCAGCAAATGTGATCCATGGTTGCTTGTGACAAATACACAATATATACGTGTGTGTACGTGCATTTTTCTGTGTTTACGTATGTTAATCTGTATATATTGGTGTGCGTCAGAACAAATAGAGGAAGAGAGAGGTAAATCAGAAAGTTGAATCTATCTATCTATCTCGCTCTCTCTCTCTCTATCTCTCTCTCTCTCTATATATATATATATATATATATATATATATATATATATATATGTATATATATATATGTATATGTATATATCATTAACTGAAATCGGAAGGTCGCTACCATCTGTTACAGTGTCATAACTCACAAAGTCGACAGTTCTGATTGATGATCTGATATTTCAGCTTAGACTTCTTCTAGTATCTCAGTTTCAGTTTTCTTTCAATCCTTTTTGCTTTTAGAAGGCGTAAAGCAGTTAAACTAATAGTTGAATAGATATAACTAGACAAAAATGCTAGAATTACATCTATAGCTTAATGGCTTGACAAATGTCATTTGCGCACAAAGTGACTCATATTCAGTAAACTGGAAAGTGACTTCATGGTTGCATTATACGAAATAGAGGAAGATTGAAAACAAAATTGCCGAAAAGATTTTTGAATGTATTTTGAAATTCCGTGTGTACCTAAGTTTTATAGACTATGCAAGGGCGTTTGACAAAGTACGCCCCAAAGATCTTTTGGAACTGTTCAACAACCTTGATATAATTGGGAAAGATATTAGAATAATCAAGAACCTATACTGGCATCAAATGATCAAATGAGTTCAGCAGATATACAAAAATAGAAAGGGGTGTAAGGCAAGGGTGTGTCGTCTCACCGGACTGATTCAACCTATACCGCGAGGTAATTCTTAGAGAACTACCAGGATTCATCATTGGCGGCCATAACAAGGGCCTTAACAACATATAATACGCAGATGATATCGGATACGGAAAGGAAATTACAAAATCTCCCACAGAAGATAGCGAAGGAGAGCGAGAAGAAGGGACTAACTACAAGAAGACAGAATGGATGCTCGTCAGTAAAAAGATGATCCCGAAATGCGATTTACAGATCGGGGTCGCTAAAATCAAACAAGTGCGGAAATTTAAATATCTGGGAAGTGTTCTGACAGAGGACGGCAAGTGCGACGCTGAGATCCGAAGATGTATTGGTATGGCCAAAGACGCATTCTAAAAGTTAGACAGATTATTACGAGACAGGGGGATATCTTTGGTAACAAAGAAAAGAGTCCTGAGCTGTTAGGTGACATCTGTCCTTCTTTACGGCAGAGAATGTTGAACGGTCTCCTCAAAGATAAAGAAGAGACTCGGAGGTTCTACAGAAGGATTCTGAGGATATCATGGACCGAGCGTGTGAGCAACGATAAGGTTTTGGAGAGGATGCAAAAAAGGAGGCGGCTTATACTTAACATCAGCTGAAATTTCTGGGATACGTAATGAGAAAAGAAGGTTTGAAAAATCTAATACCCATTGGGCGGATAGAGGGAAAGAGAGACAAGGGAAAGCAACACGTGACGTACCTAGCTTAAGCAAGTGGATGACAGAACAGGATCTGGGAGAAGTAGAAAAAGAAGAAAACATAAAAACACTACAAGAGATAGTGGGGAAAGTGAGAGCCATGATCGCCTACATCCTGAAGAGACACGGCATATAAAAAAAAAAAAGAAGAAAAGCGAAGGTAAATACGCTTTTGAAAGAACTGAAGAATTTCCGTCATTTGTTTTGGCCTTTCTCCAGTTTTCTTTGGCAGTGAATCGGCTGGTAATTCAAGAAAATTGGTTCCCTAATGAAGTAATTGTAATGAATGTTAGTTCTGGAGTGGTTGAATCATTTTGTCATTTCTCATTTTAAACTGGGGGTCTCCCAGACTGTGATTCAAGGCATTGTGTTTGATTTTGATGGAATGACAGCAACGTCTAGTTCTGGGTGACATGATGGTGCGTACATGCCTAACATTTCTCCGTCCTTCTTTCAGGTTAGTAGAAAAGTATATGTACAAGTCTCTCAAAAAAGGAAAGCCAATCATATTATATATATATATATATATATATAAATTCTAAATCTCTCTCTCTCTCTCTCTCTCTGCTTTCCCGTATTTAATCATTACAAAGAACCTCTCTGCCTATCTCAGCATTTAATGTTCCACCTACAGGAGGCAACACTTTTTGCCTTCTTGGCCGATGTTTTTTCACTGATATGAAGTGTCTCTTGAATCAATATCCCACCCACGAGGCTACTGCTAGAAAAATGGGTTTCTTCACTGTGAACCCAGAAAATTCCCGTCAGAATCGGGTTTCACATTTATAAACCTCCCATTCATCTAAACCTTGCCCTTCTGCAAAGCCTCGTTTAGGTTCCTGATGCTCTTACAATATATCGACAGACGTCTTGACTGTCTTCAAAGAGTTTCGGTATTTAATCCCATTCATCGACATATTGACTTCAGGCCGAGTTTAAATGGGATTCTCCGACCCGTAAACTTTCTATAAATATTTTCATGGCAACCCGTTTTGACGGGTTTTCTCCTTTGCTTCTACCTCCCGGACGAAATTTAAGATTCGGCAAAGCTTCGTGTCTCACTTTTTTTACTGTTGAACTAACGTCGATGCAACCATCACGGATCTCAACTAAGGTTTCTTTGTCAGTATAAGTTTCACTTTGGACGATTCGATCTTATTTAAAAGGGAGACCCCCAATAAACTCCAAAAAATTTGCTAATAATATCAAAATAATTAAAACCACATCTCCAAGTATTATGGATATGATCAAAACCAATAATGTTCATAATAACAGTAATTCTGAAACATTTAGATATAAAATAGATTATTACAGCTGGTGACACCTGTAGAAATAAAATAAAAATGTATTTATGAACATAGGAAAGATCTCTTACAGAATAATTTAAAGTAATACGTTAGTTATTCATGAAGAAGTTCTTGAGGATTTTTTATCTTTTCAGTGTTAATATTAAATTAAGCTCTGGCTTTTTTTTAGAATATATCACCTTTTAAAATAATACTTCTTTCTAAAAAACAAAATAGATGAAAATAAAAAAAAAAATTAAAATTAAAAGAAAGCAGTTAACATAAGAACTTTGAATATTTGAAAAAATAAATTAATACATAAATAATTAAAGAAAATAAAATAAAATAATAATACCGTTACATAAATAAATAAATATTCAACAGCAACAATATTTGCTCACTTTCGTTTATTAGGTAATACGTTACATCCGTTAACGTCCTCCATAGTTAAACTTGCCTTACACAGCTTTAAGAATATTTTAAAGTGTTCGCAAATTTAAAACTTGAAAATGCAGCATTTTTCAACCATTTTACTTCAGTGTATAAATGCAAGTTGCAAAATAAGATCTCCATATTTACCTTGATAAAATTCCTCGAGGAAACGCGTTGGTAAAAAAAAATCCTTTTGTCTTTATTGTATATATATATATATATATATATATATATATATATATATATATTATTTCAAAGTAAAAATGAAATAGAAATTTTTTGGTGTTATAGTTACATTACAAAATCCAAATTTAAAAAAAGAGAGACGCCTTTGTGTAAGCCTCTTTCTGGTTAATGTAAATTTCCTTCATACTAAGAGTTTTTTTTCTTTCCATATCGACAACATAATTAAGTTCCCAGATCAATTCCGTGAACAAAACAAATTGGTATAAGATGACAACTTTCTTAAAAAAATGGGATTAGTTTTTTTCGCTTGTGTTTCGTCTTCCGACTTTTTCAAGGCAAAAAATGAAATCGAAATGTTTTTGTTGTTATAACACATTACAAAATCGAAATTAAAAAAAAGAGAGAATGTTTCTGCGTAAAAGGGGTTTCTGGTTAATGTAAATTTCCTCTATACTAAGTTTTTTTTTGTCATCTTATGCCAATTTGTCTTGTCCACAGAACTGATCTGCTTACGCTGATCATATGGAATATAGGTGACATATTCAACTAAAAAAATTGAAAATAAAATGTATTTAAAGAAAATTAAAGACCTGTCATAATACAGGTTGCGATGAATAAATTGTCGTCTAAATTGTCATTAGGTAGTATTCACATAAAATACAAATTTTATTGTAACCTACTCATGTACAATAATGGATCATATGCATTATATGTGACCAATTCAACTAAAAAAATTGAAAATAAATAAAATGTATCTAAATCGACCGGAGTCGGGATAATCTTGTCAATGCGAACAAGCCTTTCCTTAGCTGCATATTATGTGCTTCACTGGGGTTACGTACAGTTTTGAATTCAGAGTATTCTTTCTCCTAGACGGGTTGCCACCCAAGGCTATAGAACCCAGTCTGCTATTTATCTATAGATGGGAGAAGAAATGATGGATTCATGCCTTTCCCAACAGATTAAAAAGTGAATAAAAAAATAACAACTGGAATTAAAAACATGTCATAATAGAGCCTGCCATCTTGAAGAATTTTAACACATTCAACATTATGGATAAAAAATAGTGAATTTTCTATAGTTTTTTTTTTCGTGATTTAGCATGAACAAAACAAATTCACTGATTTAGACGCAAAATATAAAACCTCAGAATGACGTCAAAATCCGCGAAAAATTTTCATCCTTTAATTGTCAGTTGTGCTTAGTTTAATTTGTAACATATATAAATGTAGGTAAAAAAAAGCAAAAATGATAAATTTTGCGAGGTCATTTTGGAATCAATTCCAGTTGATCGCCTTGAGGCAGCTGAAGCGGCTGGGTGCGAATGTCCCATCACAGGGTTGGAAATCTTGGAAGCAACTGAAGCAGGTTGGCCTGGATAAATCTCCGGGATTAGATGGTCTTCCCACGAAGTTTTCTTTCAGGCACTCGCCCATTTTTGTTCCTTTGCTGGAGCTGATTTACAACGACTGGATGAAGGGTCTATACCTGAACGCAGAATTCACCAGGGGTGTGATCAGTTACTCTACGCAAGGACAAGAACACATCCGATGGGTTACACCAAAATTTTCTCCCTTTAACCATTTTAAATACAGAGTAAAAATTTTGACAAAGATCTTAGCCAACCGTTTTTTCTTGTCCTGTCTAGTCTGATTGGCTCCGAACAGACTTGTGCTGTGAAGGACAGGCAGGATAACCTTCATATTCTTCATTTTGATCACCGAGAAAGTCGACAGTGAAGTCGCGTTGATCAATTTAGATAAGTCAAAACCTTATTCCATCGATTCCTGGAGGCTGTCTTTTCGGCGGGCGGTTTCATTCCGTTTTACGTAAAACAATCCGACTTCTGCATGCGACTCCCGGTGCGCTGGTGGAAATGAATAGGGTACATTTGATTGGAACCTTTCGTATTGTCTCGTCCCATTCGTCAAGGTTGTCCGCTTTCGCCTATGTTTTACGTTCTTGCGTTGGAACCTTTTCTTCGCAAGCTAAAAGCTATCCCAGAATTTCCATACCTGGTGCTACCACCTCGGCCAGGTATTCTACTTATGTTGACGGCGTTTCGGTTCTTGTGTCGAGCAGGGCCGAGATTGACGAAGTTAAAAAGAAATCAAATAATGGGTAATGGTGACAGGGGCCAAGATCAACCGCGATAACTCTGTTGGTATGCGGTTGGGTGCGTCAATATTCTCTCTTTTGAGACCTTTCCTCTGGACGGACGGTCCGAAAATACAAATAGTCTGGTTCGGTCCTGATATCCAGTTGGAAATGAATTGGTCGGAGGTACAAAATGGTCGAAATTGCATTTAAAACTTTTTTTGTCCCGGAAATAATTTTTCTTAAAAAATAAGGGCGAAAGTTTGTGTTTCACAACCCGATTCTCCTTTACTGACTCTCTGTTTCTCCCTCTTCCGTCTGCCAAACTAATTTCATTAGTAAGGCTCTTTTTTGTTTCAAAGTGACAGAAAAAGGAAAAGAAATGGTAATTTTTAAAATCTGTTGCCTCCTTTCTTCTGAAGGCGGTTTGGTTATGCATAGCATTGAGATTCGTCAATATATGCTTCGCATCGCGTTCCTTGATTGAATGTGTCGCGATTCGGATGAGGAGAGCGCCTTCTGGAAGGAAGACGCCCGTAAACATCTTCCCATCCCTGAGAAGTATGCACTCGTGCGAGGAGGAGGCCGGCCGTTTACTCCGAGCCGAGTGCTCCTTCTATCGTGAATGCTGCCTTGCTCTGAAACGACTCTTGCGGGCGTCGGATGGCCTCTCGAACGTCCAGGCGTTGTCTCGTAGGGCATTGTA
>CAHIKZ030003319.1:0-87500 GCA_903632075.3 Acanthosepion pharaonis | reverse complement strand
GTGAAGAGTCTAAAGCGCCTACGTAATGGAGGGAAATGTTAATTAAGAAGATGTTAATTAAGAAAATGATAGGTTGTTGGATTTTATGATATATTAAATCTTGTCATGTTATTTAATGCTGGCTTTATACTTGAGTCTATAAGCAAAAGTTGGCCTGGTTTATACTTGAGTCTATAGATAAACATTTTCCGGGTTTATACTTGAGTCTATAGATAAACATTTTCCAGCTTTATACTTGAGTCTATAGTTAAGAATTGGCCGGGTTTATGCTTGAGTTTATAATTAGTAAACATTAGTCGGGTTTCTATTTGAATCTATCGGCCAACGTTGGCCGGGTTTATACTTGAGTCTACAGGTAAGCATTGCCTGGCTTTATACCTCAATCTATATGTAAAAATTAGTCGGGTTTATACTTGAATCTATAAGCAAATGTTAGCCAGGTTTATACTTGAGTATATAGGTAAGCATTGGCCGGCGTTATGCTTGAGTCTGTATGTAAACATTGGTCGGGTTTATACGTGAATCTATAGGTAAGCATTGGCCAGGTTTATACTTGAGTCTGTATGCAATACTTGGCCGGGTTTATACATGAGTCTGTTGGCAAACAGTGGATTGATTTATACTTGAGTTTATATGTAATAATTAATCGGGTTTATACTTGAGTCTATAGGGAAACATAGGTTGGATTTTTACCTGGGTCTATAGGTATGAATTTTTTGTGTGTATACTTGAGACTATGGGCAAACATTGGCTGGGTTTATACTAGTGTTTACATGCAATAATTAGCCGGGTTCATACTTGAGTCTGCAAGTATCCACCCGGAAGAAGGTGGGGTATTTTGGTACCGTGTCATGGCACTCCACCATTCGTAGTTATTAATAAATTTTGTCTTTATGTTAATTCTCCTAAAAATTGCTTCACCATCCTTTTATACAAACACGCTAGTTAGGTTATGCGTTGTTTTCCTTTCTCCCTCTCACCTTCAATTTGCCTTGTGAGTATCAAATTTTCCAAGCACGCTTTCCTTAATATCTGCTCTAGAAATTTCAACTGTCTCGTCTTGATGTTAAGTATAAGTTTCTTTTTGTTTCCATTTTCTCTAAAACTTTGTCGTTGCTTACATGTTCTGCCCATGGTATTCTCAGCATCCTTCTGTAGAACCACATTTCTGTTGCTTCAAGGCTCTGCTTCATGTGTGGAGATTGTCCAGCATTCACTGTCATATAGGGGAATTGATATTACATAGGAGGACGGATATTACATAGCAGTTCAGTACTCTTTTCTTTGTTTCTAACGGATTTTCTTGTTTCTTAATACTTTGCTTAGCTTTTGAAGGCATCTTTCGTTATCCCAGTGTGCCTTCGGGTTTCAGTGTCATACTTTCTATATCTACTTAATATAATAAGCATAGGAGGAAAATCTTTCTTTGCTATCACACGCACACACATACGCACACACACGCAAACACACACATACACACAAACTGTATAATAAATGCCTCGCTACCTCTTGTTTCCCTACCTGTTGGAAATCGTCATCTGTTGTTCTAGTATTTATAAACACAGGTGAACCGTCCGACATTTCCAACTATTGGAGTTCTACCTATTCGGTTGGTGCAAAAATAATGACGTAATAATGTCGTTTTTGACGTATTTTTTAACGTCAAAAAACGATCATTATTACGTCATTTTTTGGAAACGACGCGAGGCCTTAATCAATGATGAACTGCTTAAGCATCTCACGTCGCAGGGCCCTTTTTTCAGGCGTTCGTTTCTCCAGCTCAACTGCTGATCTACTGATGATAATTGCGAAAAGGGTCTATCAAACTCTAGATAAGAAAGGTGGATCTCAGGTTGTTGCTTTGGACATCTTGAAAAGTTTCGACAGGGTTTTTAATACAATTCTTCTTCACAAATTGAAAAGTTAGTGTCTCCCGACAAATTTTTGAACTGATATAGTTTTTTGGTATCTATATAATCAATTTGTTTTTGTCAAACAGAAACACCATTTACTGAAAATCTGCTCTGAAATGTAAAATAAAAATTGTGACATTATTTAATTAGAAAAGATTTTTAATTGCCTTTATAAACAAGATATTTTAAGGACACTATTGTCTTAAGAAAAACATTTTTTCCATGACTAATGAATTTCTACAAGAATTGTTTTAATTTTTTTTTAATTTTAATTAAAAATATTTCAATTACACCATTCTGAATCCTCAGATGAATTGGAAAATTTTTTGGTTTCGCTAACACCTCCAATAGACAGGTATGTTTAGGGGAGAAAATCAGAATAATAAAATACAATAATCAATGCAAACTATTAAATCAACGGAAAGAGCTAATTATGAAATGCAGATATAGGAGTAGGTTCAAACTTATATAAGAATATAGATCTTACCTCTTTACTTACTATCTCCCCCAAAACCTAAAGTTCCCAAACTGATGCAGTCCCCTGTGATTAAACTCTTACCTTAATATCTTCATCTTATAGAATTCCTTGTTCAGCTTAGTATTCTTAATAATTTAACCGATCCCGAATGGTATAATTGTATGCCACATATGTGTATATGTGTGTGTGTGTATATATATATATATATATATATATATATATATATATATATATATATATATATATGAAGAAATATTGTTTTAAGGTGTGCTATATTTATGGAATAAAGTGCTCAATATCAGAGATAGAGTGTTTCATCATGTTTCATGCTAGACGCAATCGTCAGGCCGCCTGACGATTGCGTCTAGCATAAAACAGCCTTCAATGTTCACTTTATATATATATATATGTAAAAGTCCACAAGTGTGTGGGTATATGTATGAATGTTGTTCAGCATGATTTATTCCATTGGGTGTCTCGGTATTACAAAATTTATGAATCTATCACTTAACTAATTTATTTTAACTTTTATTTGTTTTATATTTAAATTCCCCATCACTTATTAATAATATTAAACCCTGATTGTCTAAATACTGCTTACTTTAAATCCCTGTAAAACATACTTGTTGTTTGCATACTGTAGTATCCCATAGTAGGAACCAAAATTCATTTACATACACTAAAAGGCTCTGGCTATAAATAAACTCCGACTCCAGACCACTTCCCCTTAAACAGATACTTTATGCCCTCCCCTTGTCACCAACACACGCCCCTTATCAAAAACGAGGCGCCCCTTTGAGTAGGAGTGCAATCTAAAATAAATTCAAAACTCCTAATTCCAGACTGATGACGATCAGCATTAAGTTGTGCTGTTCTGAAATAGATTATATCCACATTAATTTGTTTTTAATAATTTCACCCTCAAGTAAGGCGATAAAGCCACTAAGAAGCAACCGATTACTGGGAGTGGAAGAGAATGAGAAGACTTAGGTAAGTAATTTTGATTTTTGCGATAAGATATATATATGTGCGTGTAACAGCAAAATTGTCCCCCCCCCACGCACACACACACATATATATATATATACATTAAGAATTGGACAATGAGCAGTTATGAATGTACGAGATTCATGGAAGATTGAAGTTTATAAGCAGTAAATTCGACCTTGCCTACCGAACGCTCCTTTGTGGCCGAGTCGGTTAAGGCACGTCAGCGTCAATGACGGTTCCGTATAGGATGCAGGTTCGAATCCTGTCAAAGGACGAATATTTTCTATGAAAATTTCTCGGACATTCAGGCCCGTAAATGTTATTTAATACTGTTTATTATAAACAGAGCATTTACTTAAATACTTGTAACTATAAAAAAAAACCTTCTGTTAAACATAAAATGTCTTATATATATATATATATATATATATATATATATAAATATAATAATATATATAGTGTATCAGCATAATAATCCACCCCACAAAATGTTTAATATCTAAAAAATATCGCTAAACTAATTGAGTTTCTTTTTCCCAGGTTTTCAGATATGATGTTTAGCCATCTTGACACCATTTTTCGTAAGAATGACTGAAAAACCCTTTGAGTTGTTAAGCTAAAAAGAGAGCAGATTAAATTTTTTTGCGTGTCAGACCCACTATGTCTTTTCAACTGAGTAATACTGAGAGGAAAAAGATCATTCAGTTCTTCAGTAATGTACCAACATTCATACTCTGGCTTCCATCTTCAGAGTTCATTCAAGAACCATCAAGAGAACGGTGAATAAGTTTTAAAAAGTGGGAACACTAGAGAAGAAAACTGGATCAGGAGGTTACAACAGGAAGAAGGATCATCATTTCAACTTAGAGCTAAAGAGATCAATTAGAAAAGATCCAACTCAATCCATAAGACGTTTGGCAAGTGAGAGATGTGTTTCAGCTAAGACAGTGCAAACAGTAGTAGAAAAAAGACTTGAAAATGAAATCGTACGTGAAACCTATGAAGCCCCTAGTTAGAAGGTTAGAAAGGGAGAAGATAATCTTGAATAAGTTGTAAAATAATCATGGAATAATATATATATATATATATATATATATATATATATATATATATATTTATTTCAATTCTTTCATGAGCTTTATTTTGATCCTTAGCTATGATTAATTAATGATGAACATGTAATTTTCGCTTATGATCGATTGCATCAAGATACTTCCGTTAAGTTTCGAGGGTAATTATACATTCTTATTGCTCAATGTAAAGTCCAGTAGTGTTATAAAATCCTCGGAGAATTCCAGTAAGATATCTTTAATCAATTCTAAGATACGACGATTCAGAACTTAATCTAACAATTGGACAATTTTGCTATTACACGATTTGGACAATTTTGTTGTTACACCCGGTATGTAAAAATAGAACCTGTGAAAATCAGTTGGTTATTAAAAAAAAATATTTTAATATCAACGTCTCGCTATATTAGGTAAGCAAATAAAAATTCTTAAAGTCGTTATCATGGCAACCTTCTCATAAAAATCATTGTTATGTCAGTTTGCCATGTTAACGACTTTTCCTTAGAGTTTTTTTTTTTTTATTTTCTTTACGAACGCGTTTCATCCTATCGGAACTTTATCGGGACTTTATCGGTGTTTTATCGGGACTTTATCAGAACTTTATCAGGATTTTATCGGGACTTTATCAATATAGAGATTTTACTATGCAACTTGCATTTATAAACAAAAGTAAACTGGAGACAAATATCATTAAGTTTTCAAATTTTAAATTTAAGGACGTTCTAAAGTGTTCTTCAAGCCAATAGAGTAAGGAAAGATAAATTATAATTATGTTTAATAAACGCTGGTGAGTAAACGTTGTTATTGTTGAATTTTAATTAATTTATTTTTTAATGTGAGCATTTTTTGTAAACTACGTATTTATCTATTTAAAAATATTTAAAGGTCCTGAGTTAACCGTTTTCTTCAAATTTTTAAAAAGATATATATATATATATATGTATATATTATTTAATTTGGAAAATTTACGAAACGCGTTGGTAAAGAAAAGTTTTCTTTTTGTCTTTATATTGTCTTTACAGATATATTTCATTTATCTCTGTGTTCTCTCTCTCCCCCTGTCGCTCACACACAAACATATATACATATTCGTAAGCAGTAGGCTATCGAATGACTTTAGGTCTTTAAAAAATAAACAAATACAAAACTAATTTGCAAGCTCGTATAATAAGAGCAGAACGTAGACGTTCTACTGTTCAACGCCACACCAGTCAATCAAAAAAAAAAAAAAAAAAAAAGAACATTAGCTGATAATTTAAATATAACTTTTTTTAATCATTGTTACGCACTGAAACACATAGCTGAGTGTCAACGATTTTACAGGCAACGAGTCAAACATTAGACAAGTGAAAGAGCCGCTTTTAGATTGAAAAACTAATCCTATCTTCGGAATCAAGCTGAAACATGCAACTCTACAGTTATATTCTCATCATCTTCGACTTGGCGTTGAATTTAATGAAGCCTTTATATCTGTTATGTCAATGATATGTGATCAGGCTAAACTCGGATCAAATATCTGATGGATGAAAATTCTCGTTGACCATTGTGATTGGGTTGCAGACAATAAACAATGCAAGCAATCGCCAACAACAGAAATGGAAACGTTAGCCGTCGTTAGGGTCCACTAGAAGGACAGCCGGTAACCAACACTAGATTTATCTGATAATGCATAGAAAGCTTGTGAGGTTTGTTGTCGGATCCACTGGACATTTGAGATGATATCGTTTGTACGTTTACGAGTAACCTTTCCTGGGAAAATTATTATAACCAAGAACCATACACTGTGTATAAAAAGCAATGAGAATTGAAATACGGAAAGCCTTTTTCCCCAGAAATTCAAATACGGTCACGCCAGAGAACAATATTCAACAAACCAGTCTTGTGTACAATAGATTAACGAATTGATTTTTTATTCTCACTTTGCAGACTATTTGTAAGTTTAGTAAGACTCCATATTTTCTGGTTTACGGCGATATCACGTTGAGAAACCGGTTCCCGTACGATCACCGAAGCTAAGCAACGACGAGCCTGGTCAGTAGCTAGATGGGTGACCGCTTTGGAATACCAGGTGCTGTAAATATGGGTGTGCGGGTGGTGTAATGGATAACGGCTCGGAATGGGAAATCGAAGATAAGCAACGTCGAGCCTGGTCAGTATCTAGATGGGTCATCGCTTTGGAATACCAGATGCTGTAAGCTTCGATGAGCGGATGGTGTAATGGATAACGACTTGGAATGAGAAATCAGAGTTAAGAAGCATCGAGCGCGGTCAGCACCTAGATGGGTGACCGCTTTGAAATACCAGGTTCTGTAAGCTTGGATGTGTGGGTGGTGTAATGGATAATGGCTCAGGATGAGAAATCGAAGTTAAGCAACGTCTAACCTGGTTAGCACCTAGATGGGTGACTGCTTTGGAATACCAGGTGCTGTAAGCTTGGATGTGCGCGTAGTGTAATGGATAACGACTCAGAATAAAAAATCAATGTTAAGCAACGTCGATCCAGGTCAGTACCTGGATGGGTGACCGCTTGACAATACTAGGTGCTGTAAGGTTTTGTGTGCAGGAGGTATGATGGATAATGGCTCGGAATTGTTAATCGGAGAGCCGAGTTCCAATTCCAGTTGGGTTCGTTATATTCACTTACTTTGTTTTTTAAACAATTCATTAACCCCAAGCAAGGTGTTAATGCCACTAAGACGCAACTGAGACTGAAAGATAATGAAAAGACTTTATAAGGAACCAAAAATCCAATACTAAACAGGAAACAAGATCAGGAGGAGTGTGAACCTATCGACACTTATTGAGATTGTTGCAGACCCGGCAGCGTGCAGTGCTGGTTTATTACTAAGTGGCCTTGTGCCAGACACCACACTAAACTACCGAGTCTACAAGCAATGTAAAAAAATAAATATGTGCGTGAATGAACAGTGAGAGGAAAAGGGTCAATCAACAAGTGCATAAAATAAAATATATTAAGATAACCGGCACAGAATGACTGAAAAAGACTGGATTCAAACAAGAGTAATTTTTATTAAATGCAGGAAAAACAAGTAACTTATCCCGTAGTAGGGATCAATGAATATGTTCCGCGCCAAAATTAGAAATGCAAGATGGCTAAAGGCGGGAAAAAGTTCTTGAAGAAGAAGAAAGGTTCCAGATAAATCAATGTACATGATAATATACATACAAGGAAAAAAATACTCACTGCGAGTTTTTTTTTGCTAATGTGAGTGAAATGTTATGTATATTTTTTTTTTTTTTTTTTTTTTTACTGGTTCAAAACAGATTTATGACTAGGCCAAAAGGGACGAAAAGTCAATACTTGAGTTGCATCGTCTCGTAGGAGAATTTTTGAATGACGAGCCAAAAGGACGCAGAATTAATTATTTGGTTTTTTATTGGTTACCTGTTGAATACGAAGTTTCTGCCGACGACTGTGTCGTGTCTCTAACGTCTTCTGGTCGAAAACGGAGAAGGTCTGACCTGCGATTAGCAAGTTGTTCGTCAGTAGGATATCCCTGTCAGTATTTATTGGTTCGCTGACGAGGGATAAAAATAAGCCATCATTAGTTGAATACGAAGTTTTGCTCACGATCGTGTCGTGTGTCTCTAACGTCTTCTGGTAGAAAACGGAGAAGGTCTGACCTGCGGGCAGCTTCAAGACGAGAAGAAGTCTTGGTAGAGTGTGAAGTCGCCATTGTTGAAATAAGATATTCCGGCCCGCATATGGGTTAAGGGCACGGAATAAATGAGTTGCCCATCTAGTCGGGTCGAAAGTCAAGAGGCAACTGGTTGGCCTTAGGGTAACGTCAAGACGAGAAAAGGTCTTGGTAAAGTGTGAAGTCGACATTGTAGAAATAAGATATTCCGGCCCGCATATGGGTTCAGGGCACGGAATAAATGAGTTGCTCATCTAGTCAGGTCGAAAGTCGGGAAGCAACTGGTTGACCTGCGGGTAACGTCAAGACGAGAAGAAGTCTTGGTAAAGTGTGAGGTCGCCATTGTTGAAATAAGATATTTCCGGCCCGCATATGGGTTCAGGGCACGGAATAAATGAGCTGCCCATCTAGTCGGGTCGAAAGTCGAGAGGCAACTGCTTGCAAACGCTAGCAGTTTTGAGACGCCGAAAAAAAACGCGGGGAAAATTCAAAATCTGTTATGAGTCCATCAGTAGGGGCTAAATTTTGAGGTTACTGCTATGTTTAGCTGTGTGTGGAAGGTAGGGTGAAAAACGCGCACACACACGCACGAGTGTGAAAGGAAGGGAGGAAACTCGCGC
This sequence comes from Acanthosepion pharaonis, assembly GCA_903632075.3. Classification (NCBI taxonomy): domain Eukaryota; kingdom Metazoa; phylum Mollusca; class Cephalopoda; order Sepiida; family Sepiidae; genus Acanthosepion; species Acanthosepion pharaonis. The sequence continues at coordinate 78,770 of CAHIKZ030003319.1, read as the reverse complement.
GCGCGTAAAATATAAATGGAATTAATGTGTTAATTCCATAAGATAATAAATAAATAAATAATAAATAACATTTCAAATTTTAGGTGCGAAACGTTAGAAATATAGAGTTGAAGTAGTATTCAGAAACAACCAGAAACCAAATCCTAAACAGGAAACAAGGGATAAACCTCTACTCCTGTTCAAAAGGCCAGGAAGGAGTGTGAACCGGGCGAACATATCTAATCCAACTGAGGTAAAAAAAAACAGCAAATAAAATTTCAGGGTCTAGACGGAGACGTTAGAAATATAGAGTTGAAGTAGATTTTAGAAGGCACCAGAATCCCAGTCCTAAACAAGAAACAAGGGATAAACCTCTACTCTTATCCCAAAGGCTAGGGAGGAGTGAGAACCGGGCGATAGGCGAATCTATCTACACCTACTGAGGTAAAAAAAAAAATAGCAAAGAAAATGTCAGAATCTAGGCGGAGACGTTAAAAGTATAGATTTGAAGTAGATTTCAGAAGGAATAAGGATCTCAATCCTAAACAAGAAACAAGGGATAAATCTCTACTCTTATTCAAAAGACTAGGGAGGAGTGTGAACCTGTTTTTCTGTGCCGTGTTCTTTTTTTTTCCCTTTCTCTTCACTAAAGCCTTCTCATTCTCTTCCACTCCCTGTAATCAGTTGCTTCTTAGTGGCTTTATCGCCTTACTTCAGGGTGAAATTATTAAAAACAAACTAAATTTAACAGAAAGTTTACTAAATTGTCAGAAAAGTTGCTGTGCCAATCGAAAAAAAAATTGATAAATAATTTGAAGAATTTGAACTCATAGACTGTCCGCCATCTTCACTAGATGTTTCTGAAGTACGCGTGCGTATATGTGTGTGTGTGTGTGTGTAAGAGAGGAAAAGAGAGATAATATTTATATTGAGATTTGCTAAATGTCATTCAATTTCATTAATTATGGAGTTTCACAAATACTATATTATACTTTGCTTCAAATCAGATCTCCTTTCCACTCCTGTTTCATCGTAATTGTTATATTTTCATAAATATTTCTGCATTAAATTTAGCAACTATTATGAGGCAAAGATATTTCATTATATTACAATACAACCACTGTCCCATAATAGATGTTACATTTGCATAAATATTTCTACACTAAATGCAACAACTACTATGGGACAGAGCTAGCAGAAGTAAATAGGTTCGTCTATCCTACGATTCACACACCACCCCTGTCTTTTGAACAGAAGTAGAAGTTTATCCCTTGTTTCCTGTTTAGGATTGGCTTTCCGGTTCCTTCATAAAGCTTTTCAGTTTCTTTCATTCCCAGTATCCCTTTGTGTCTTAGTGGCATTATCGCCTTGCTTTGGGTGAAATGATTAAAAAAAGATAAAAGAAAAGCGTAGATGCAACTGTTCTATTCTAATAGTTTCTCGTCTCACACTTCTCACCTGTGGAGCTCCCTTTCCATTTCTTACCTTTCTACTGTCTAAATTATATATATATTCATCGAGGGCTTGAGCGTGCTGGCCTTGTTCAAATTGTTGATCACGCTAGGTAACATGTACTTTCCCAGAAACTGTAATTAAGGTCGTATCAGTATAGTTGCAGTATAAACCGCAAATGGGCTCTGTGGGCGTTGAATAAACACAAACGTACCTGATCAAGCGTCTGCGATAGGGATTGGATAGACGTCCTAGTAGACGGGTATCCTCGAATACCAGCGGCCAGCTATAAGCACTGCCTAAAATATTCAAAATGTAAATGCAACGTCAATCGTCATCTGTCTTTCTGAATCCTGTTCTTTTTATTGTCCCTTCTCTTCAGTAAAGTCTTCTCATTCTCTTCCACTCCCAGTAATCCATTAATCCGTTACTTCTTGGTGGCTTTATCACCTTATTTGGGGGGGGTGGAGAATTATTAAAAACAAATTAAATTTTTACAAAAAAAAACAAAAACAGAACCATTATATTATTATAGAACATTTGTTCTATAATAATTGGCATAAACAATTGTTGTACTAACTTCAATAACTATTATAGTACTATTCGGTTCTAATCAGTGAAAATCTGTTAGTAACCACATTACATTTTTCCTAAATTTGTCCTGCTTCCCCAGTAAACTCACCTGTCATATTTATTGTGAGATTATTCACACCGTAACGATAGAATTGCGTTGACATTATTTTTCCCTATTGCCGAAGTGACATTTCTTTTCTTTTTTTTATGTATGTTCAGTTTTGCAAACGACTGAATATGACTCTTCGGCTATAAACTAAGTGTTAAACATGTTTAAACATGTTTAAACATGTTTAAACATGTTTAAACATGTTATTCAATGTCGCTATAACTTTTTTTTTTTATTCCATCTTTTTATATTTATATAAGATCGGATCAAAATAAATGATTGTCTTGAAACACGAATTTAAAACTCAGCTCAAACTTGGCTTCACGAGTAGAAATAAACACAACTTTAGGCACAACTTTACTAACGATATGACGTCGTATTTATTCTCTCTCACCTGTTTGAATAAGGCCAGCACAAACATTGACAGCATCTGAATAGTTCGTCCACCCAATTTCACTCATATGGCTTGGGTCAATCCGTGATATCGTTTTCAGGCACTTTCCAAAGCTGGGAATCGCTTCCTGGATTTTAAAACTAATTTAAATTGAGCGGAAGAAGTTTACATTTTAAAATTACTAAAACTGCTGATTTTAGCGTCATTTTTAGCCGTCTTTCATCGCTCTTTAAAAAAAAAAACATTTTCGAAAATAAAATATACTTTTCTGAAACTTTATTTGAAGATGATAAGCTGATAAGTTTAATTGATCTGATTTAAAGCAAATATTACTTTAAGTTTAAAATATCGCAGAACTGGATTTTTTTAACACGGCGATCTGTTTATTTAAGGTGCTGACAGCTTGATCGACGGACGGAAGTCTATCTAATTTTGATCTATAAGTGACATAACTGTAAAATTTGCTTGAGGAATATAACGTGAGCACCTTTTTAGATATTTTTTAAAAACTCGGAAAATATTCTTCTTAATGTAATGTTTTATTGAATTTTAGATAATTTGGCTATAGTTATCGCTCTTATTTTCTGATAATGCCGTCTGTATTTAGAAAAATCGACACGTTTATACACATAAAAGAAATTTCCAAATTATTTTAAGACATTCGTGTTCGTTGAACTGTGCTAAGTTTTTCGATTTATGATTTGTAAATATAGTTTTTACTTAATAACAATATCACCTAACGGGGACAAAGTAATATGGAAATTTAAAAGATTTGAAAATTTGTAAATTATACTAATTCAAAATTAAAATAAATGAAAACAATTCTTGTAAAAATTATTATTCATCCAAAAATTATCTTTTTCTTAAGACAATAATGTCCATCATATATCTTATTCATAAAAGCAATTAATAGCTTTTCTAATTCAATAATGTCTTAGTTTTATTGAATTTTTTTATTTTACGATTCAAAGCAGATTTTTGGTAACTGGCTTTTCTGAAAAAAAAAGAAATTGAAAATTTAAATTCTGCAAAGTGTTAACATTAAGTGGAGCAGAATTTAATTTCTTGGAATTTCATAAAATTAAATAAGTGGGAGTAACAGATGTAAAAAAATAATACTTTTACCAAGATTTTCTAAAAATTAATTTCTAAAATCATTTCATTCATTTGTGAATAAGTCTTGAAAGTTTCATTAAAATCTGACGATTATTTGATTTTTGCAAGAATTTACAAATCAATGTGTTTTTCACCGCTAAAATTTCCTATGCAAATCTTTGGCCCGTTGGCTAATGAAACAAAAAACACCAAGATTTTTAATCAAAATTTTGAACGTTTTAAAAAGGATGAAAACATATAATTTAATAATCAAAAAATCATTTGGTCTTTCCTCTTAATAATAACATAAAGATTTTGGCAATAAAACTTTGTTTTTATTAAGTTTGGGTCATTTTTTTTCATCATGGTATGCTCATTTTTAGCGAATCATTGGCGGTATCTACTTTACTTAATCTATGTTGGGAGATTGTTCTCTTTCCGCTATCCACTTCGAGGGGATATCTCGCATTGTTCATTTTTCGCTCGGCCTATTTCCACTGAATCTAAGTACTCATGGATTGAATTCAAAATTACTATGCCATCAATTTTAAGAACCAACACTTTAACCCTCTGTTGTCGTGTGTGAACTTGAGCTTAGAAATTCGAGTTTTAAACCTAGAACGCATCTAAATTCATAAATAATGTTGATCTGTTATAGTTTTGATTTCATCGGCGAGATGTTACTTCTTAAGTCCACTTTAGCAGTCCGACTTACTTTTAATCCAAACAAATAGAATTCTGACAAGCCATGAGGCAGGTTCAAGTTCTATAGTCCAACATCAAGTCACCCGACTTTCTTTTAATTACGATAAAAGGAGTCGGGAAGTAAAAACTACAAAGAATTTAATAACCTCGGTTAGTACAATGTCAATAATTAACCTCCCCACTTAAAACAAAGCTCTGTGCTAAATAACAGAGATAAAGATACTCGTTTAAATGTGATGAATGCAGAAAATAATTCCTCTCAAACTCTCCGATTATTTAAAGTACAATATGTGATTGTCTACTAGAAATCTATTCAGGGATTGAACTCACAATGACTATACCACCAATTTGACGTACCAATATTTTAATCCGCTAGGCTGTGGCACCTTGAGAACATGAAGTCAGAAATTGAAACCTTATGCATCGAAAACATCTAAATTATAAATAATGTTGATCTGGTATAATTTTGACTTCATCGGCGAGATGTTTCTTTAGTTCATTCTAGCAGTACGACTTTTAATCCGACCAAATAGAATCCTGACATTCCTTGAAGCAGGTTTAAGTTCTGTAGTCCGACATCCACATTTTCTTTTAATTACGATAAAAGTGTGGGGGGGGGGACTAAGCCTGCGAAAAATTTAATAAAATCGGCTGGTACAATGTATATTAATTAATCTTCTCACCTCGGACAGACAAAGCTCTATTCTAAATAACAGAGATGAAGATACTCGTTTAAATGTGATGAATACTGAAAATAATTCCTCTCTCACCCTCCATTTTTTTTACAAAGTGTGATTGTCTTCTAGAAAACTATCCAGTTATTTTTCGCAATGGAAAGTGAGCTGGAGTTTTTTTTTTTCTCTAATAATTGAGGAAATAAAAAAAAAATCACAAGCCTTTATTTTTTTTTAATATTTCGCGCAATAATAAGCCAATTCGCTCGAATAATTTATCGTTTCTAATAGCAATAAATCACTTTGTAATGATCGTGTTTGTGGTTTGTCGTTATATATAATAAATTTGCTGACAAATGATAAAAAAATAACTGAAAGAACTTGATATTAATATTTTACTCATGATATTTAAACCCTAATCGCTAAAAAAACACTTCGTGCAACATGTCACAATTCAGGTTTCTTGAAAGGTAGGTTGACAAAACCATGAAAAAACGAAATAAAAAATTTATAAACAGTGTTGTAAGTCCTGAGCCGAAATACTTTTATAGCATTCTACGATTGCTTCATCCAGTCAAACACCTTTAATTCTGTGGTCCGGCAACTCTCATAATCCGGCATTTTTTTTTTTTTTTTTTTTACCAACCGCTATTAGTTCTTTGAGCGGCTACGAATGTAGCACCATAGGTTGTTTATAACTTTCCTCGGCACCTGACAGCAGTAGAGTGTTTTGGTCTTGCTCATTTATAATGTATAAGAGAGCAGGACGTACAGATGATGGTGCTGGACGTTATAAGCGTAAGCCAGAAAAGTAGGTACCTCAACAGATTCGCTAAAAAATGAGCATACCATAAAATGCCCCAAAGTTAATAAAAACAAAATTTTATCGTCAAAATATTTATGTTATTACTAAGAGAAAAGACCAAAAGATTTTTTGATTCTCAAATTATATTTTTTCATCTTTTTTAGAACATTAGAAATTTTCGTTAAATATCTCGTTTGTTTTTGCGCCCCACCCCCCGGTTACCCGTCACTTATCTAATTTTAGGAGATTTCAAGAAATTAAATTTTATCCTGCTTAGTGTTTATATCAGTTATATGTAGAACTCTTTGGAGAATTTAAATCATTAATTTCTTTTTGTAAAAACGGATCCCCAGGTAATAAAAATCTGCTCTGAATCGTAAAATAAAAATGCACTGAAACTAAGACATTATTTAATTAGAAAAGCTTTTAATTACTTTCATGAATAAGATATATTAAAGACATTATTGTCTTAAGATAATTTTTTTTTTTTTTTATTTTAATTGGAATAATTTATAAAGTTTCAAATCTTTTAAATTTCTATATTACTTTGTCCTTATTAAGTAAAAATTATATTTACTAATCATAAATAGAAAAGCTTAGTACAATTCATCGAACACCAATGTTTTAAAAAGAATTTTGAATTTATTTTTGTAAATACGGACATTAACAGAAAATAAGAGCGCTATTTATAATAAATTTAAAATTAAAGTCCCTAAAATTCAATAAGACATTAGATAAGGGATAATATTTTCCTATATTTTAACTGGGTAGTTTAAAATACTATAAAAAGGAGCTCATGTATAACCCTCAAGTAATTTTTACATATATATCCACTGTACAACAACATTAGATAAACTTCCGACTATCAGTCAAACTGTCAACACCTTAAACAAACAGCTACCTCCATGTTAAAAATGCATTTCTGTGATATTTTAAACTAAAAGTAATTATTATTTGTTTAAAATCAGATTTATTAAACTTTAAATCAGTTAATATTCTTCAAATAAAGTTTCAGAAAAGTATATTTCATTTTTGAAAGTTTTTTTTAATACAGTGAATTTCAGTGTGATAGCAAATGGCTAAATTTAAATTGGAATTTTTGTTTAGAAATCATTGCGCTAAAATAAGCGATTTTTAATGATTTCTAAACAAAAATTCCAATTTAAATTTAAATTTAAATTAGTTTCGAAATACAGCAAAGTATTTTGCATATTGCAAGTATTACATTTGATCTATCAACTTCAAATTAAAACTAAAATAAATGCTTCAAAAAGATTTTCTTTTCATTTTCAAAACGTATTTTAAAACTTATGTATTGTGTGGAAGTACCTAAAGAAAGGTTTTAAGTGTCCAGTGTGTGTATAAAATGGTTTAAACTTCGTCCTTGCATTTCTGGTGAGATGTTTACTTTTAGGTTTGCGATTTCATATTGAATGAAACAATAATGTAAAAAAAACTTGTTTGGAAGCATTAATTACTGTATTAATTACTGTATTAATTATTATATGATTTACTGTATTAATTACTGTACAGTACATACATAATTATTTACTGTTTGTGCTACAGTTTCCCTATCTATAGTAAATATATATTATTTTTTGGTTTTAGGCATTTTTTTAACCTTTATATTACATGAAACAAAAAAACCTTGCTTGGAAGTATTAACAGTTTTATTTTCTGTTTTAAGCTTTGTTCTAAATTTGATAACACAACAACACACACACACACACACACACACACATACATATATATAAATGTGTATGTGTGTGTATGTGTGTGCAGTGTTTCTCCGGGACGTAGGCGATCATGTCTCTCCATTTCTTCCCGTCCCTTGTAGCTTTCAATAAGTTTTGTCTTTTTGTTATTTCTTTCAAGCCCTGTTCTGACATCCGCTTGCTTAAGCCCGTTAATTATGTCACGCGTTTCTTTCCCTTGTTCCTCTTTCTCTCTATCCCCCCCCCGTGAGTATCTAATTTTCAAAGCCCTCTTTCCTCATTACGTTTCCCAGAAATTACAGCTGCCTCTTTCTGATGTTAAGTCTAAGTTTCCTCCTTGTTTGCATCCTCTCCAAAACCTCATCGTTGCTCACATATTCGGTCCATGGTATCCTTCTCTAGAACTATACCTCTGTTACCTCGAGTCTCTTCTTCATCTTTGAGGAGATCGTCCAACATCCACTGCAGTAAAGGAGGCCAGATATCACGTAGCAGTTCAGTACTCTTTTCTTTGTCATCAAAGAAATCCTCGTGTCTCATGATACTCTACCTAACTTTTGGAATGCGTGTTTGGTCATCTCAATATGTCTTCGGATCTCAGCGTCGCGCTTGCCGTTGTTTGTCAGAACACGTCCAAATTATTTCCGCATCTGCTTGATTTCGGAGTCCGCGATCTGTAAATCGCATTTCGGGCTCATCTATTAGGTTGGTGCAAAAATAATGACGTAATAATGTCGTTTTTTGACGTATTTTTTAACGTTAAGAAACGACATTATTACGTCATTATTTTTGCACCAACCTAATATTTACTGATGACCATGCATTCTCTCTTCTTGTAGTTTATGCTTAATGCTTTCTTCTCGTTCCTCCCTCGCTACCTTCTGTAGGAGCCTTTCGTAGTTTCCTTTCCGTGTCTGCCATCAGCGTTGTGTCATCTGCGTATCCTATGTTGTGAAGATTGTGGTCACCAATGACGAATCCTGGTAGGATTTCTAGTTCTCTCAGAATTACCTCGCTGTATAGGTTGAATAAGTCCGGCGAGAAGACACATCCTTGCCTTACGCCTCTTTATATTTTTGTATATCTGCTTAACTCATTTTGTATCTTTATGCAGGAGGTTTGCTGCCAATATAGGTTTTTGATTATTTTAATATCTTTCCCGAATATTTCAAGATTGCTGAGCAGCTCCAGCAGATCTTTGTGGCGTATTTTGACGATTGATTTGGCGTAGTGTATAAAACACAGATACACATCTTTCTGCATTTGTATTGCTCTTTCTGATAATATTATGAGCATGAATATCGCGTTCCTTGTTGCGGTGTCTTTAATGAACCCACAGTGTTCTTATCCTATCTCTGGCCTGATTCTGCTACCCACTTTATTCATCAGAATACGGATGATGAGTTTTCTTCTGTGGCTCATTAGGCTGAAGACCACTGAACTCATCAGACTCTCACCATTCCAGCGTGGAATATTACGAAAAAAATGACATCTAGTTTTACTGGAAATTCAACACTACTTAAATTGATGATTCCCCCTGATAAAAAATAAGGAAATTTATGTGGAGGTGAGAATTTTTGTAGGTTAACAGTCATTAGACTTTCTCCAAGCCATGACATTTGAACAAATCGAAAAATATTGATTTTTCATAATTTTAGACTTGGGGAAGAGCCTGTTTACCATGCAAAGAGAGTATCAAATCGATCCCTGAGTTATCGGTTATTTGTTTTTATTTACAAATCTTAATTTTGAAATTTTGCTTACATCATTGATAACTGCGTGTTACGACGAATAAGGAAAAAGAATACCATCGGTAATTCGACTGGAAATCGAACTCGGCTCTCCGAGTTCTTATTCCAAGCCACTACCCCATCCGCATATCCAAGATAAGAGCAACAGATATTCTCACCCATCTAGGTACTGACCTGTATCAACGCTGATTAACTTCGGTCATCGGGGGTGAAGCATTTGACAGTCAAAAGACATACTGAAGGAAAAAGGGACAGGGGGGGGGGTAAAGGCCACCTATTTAACAAGCTTTTGGCGAAACGAGGGATGTAAGAGGGATGGAAAAAATACAGACGTTACGATGAACTACAAGGGATAGGAAGTTGTGGAGAGTCATGATCGGTCATTGTTACGGTTTTTTGGGTATATAATACGTATAACTAGTGATCGAGTCAGAATGACTTATTTCCCTTTATAGTCGACCAATAGAAGGTTGACCAATCAGAAGCCGCCCAACAATGTATTCATCGTGTATAAAGGCGGCCATCTTGTTTCCTCCTACCGGAAGGACCAAAGGCGACCAGGAGAAGAGTGAACTACACTCTGCTGTGATATCCACTGCGAACCTAAAGTACGCTTTCCTACTGTCTCCGAAATATTCACTGCCAACCTCTGGATTCAATACTTGAGGACGACCGTCATGAAAATGTCTAACAGTCATATCCTGAAGGGCCATGGCACATAAGATCTAAAAGAGTAACTGCTTTGATGAGCTTTTTCCCTGGTGCCCCGACTACGTGAATTTAAGCGTGCTACTAGATTGGCATTTAGGTCCCACCCTTTTACTGTTGAAACAGTTAAATATAACCGCCACTTTTACTCCAACAGTTTTTTTTCTCGGACTTCCCGACAGTGGAACTCCCTTCGGTTTCCTTGCTTCCTTGATATCTTCAAAAATTTAAATGCAACGTCAATCGTCATCTTCTATCTTCTTGAATCCCGTTTATCTTTTATCCTCTCTTCAACCCTCTCTATACCCAGTCTTTTCTCTCACTTTCACTCTCTGTAACTCCTGCGTACTAGTGGTATTCCCGCCTTGCTTGGGGTGAAATGATTAAAAAAAATATATGGATAAAATTCTCGGTAGACGTAAAATATGTGAATTGCCAAAAAAAAAAAACAAAAAAAAAACATGGATACTTCCCACATGTTGCGTAGATTTTTCTCTGTGCAGTAACCATAATTACATTTTTTTTCTCTGATTGCATGCTGCCTTATCTTTTTGCATGTCCTGATACCAAACACATATTGTCTCTGGTTGAGACTTCAGGAAATCTGTACTACACAAAGGAAAGGAAAAACAGCAACAATAATAATAATGTTGATCGTCTCTATGCGTGCAGATCCGAAGGAGGCAGAGGATTAGTTCAACTAGAACTGTCTTACAAAATGTGCAACATGCTGTCTCTGTCTTCAAAGATATCTGGAAACTACAGAAGTCTGGATGGCGGCAAGTGTCAAAGAACATGAAAGAAATAAGAAACTTTATTCTGTAATAAATGAAGCCAACAAATTTAAAAGGGAATTTCAAGTGGTTGAACCATAAAAAGTCTACTGCAGCGGCAAAGGTTCTAAAAAAGAAAACAAAAGCAAATGCTAAGTACCAAATTTAAAAAATATATATAGCAAGATGGACAGTACTCTGCCCGTACCAGATAAGCTGATGTAGACAAACTGCGTACCCATCAGTGGTTACGTAGTGCAAGTATAAAAGCTGAAACCTGCACAAGACCAATGCTTGCTAACTAGAAATTACCGCGCACATATATTGAAAGATTGTGTTAACCCGAAATGCAGATTCTGTGATAAACATCCAGAAACAATTGACTATCTTGCATCAGGTTTCACGGTGTTTGCATACAACTGAATATAAAACTCGGCATAACAGAGTGGGCCAATATCGGCACTGGAAAATGTACGGGAAGGAAACTGAAAGAAACTGGTATGAACATCACGGAGACTCGGTTACAGAGAAAGGGCCCGGAACAATTTTATGGGACTTTACAAGACACACAGACAGAACAAACAAAGCTAATCGCCCAGATATCGTGATCAAAGAACTGAACGTGCTTTCTTATTGACATAAGAGTTCCTGCAGACTGTAATGTATAGTTGAAAATCTAAAAAAAAAAAATACAAGGATCTTGAAGTGGAAATCTCAAATATGGCTGACGAGGGACATCGATAATTTTAATAATAAATTTGATAATTTTATTTGTAGTTGAACTAGCGAGATTTTCTGGTAAAAAAGATGCTTCTCCCTCTTATTATTCTTAATTAAGAAATTTCGCCTGGGAGTATATGGGCCTGAAACTTCAAAGATTTGGTGAGTTTCTCTCACCCTTTTACCCCTACCGTTACTGAAATATCTCCGACAAATTTCCCTGACGGAGAAAATAAAATTAGCTAATACAGACCATATTGTTGTGTTATTTAATACTGCAAAAAAATACTTTTCTCCTGACAAAAAACAACTGATTTGACTTTCAGTAAGAAACGAAGACAGTGCAGTCTGTGGCATATTGGCTTGAAAACAAACGTGGAGATTAAAAAAATTAACAAAGCCGATACGTCCCACTGCGGAACAGCAATCACAGTCACTAAACATTTTGAGCTACATACTTAACTACATACGATATCGTGACTATGTGGTATAAATTATATCCATTGGTGGTGTCAAGTGATGGAAAAGGTTGCTCAGAAATTAGTTAACAGGAAGAGGGTAATATTGCATTAGGATTACGTTAGACGGCATATTTCTTTTGTGACCAGACAAAAGTTACTCAGATCCGTTGAATCCGCCCAATATTATACCTTCGACTTACTATTTACTTTTTCCTTTACAACAATGCCTTAACGGCCTCGCAGTGAATTCAAAGGCCTAAAAAAATAAAAAAATAAAAAACTGGGGTCGTCGTTTCTCAACAATGATGTGACGAGGAAGTTTTCAGGAAAATGCAAACGGAAAGAATAACTACTTAGAAACAGAAACAGTTAAAATGTCGATACATAATGAGGCAGGTGGGCTTGGAAAATATGACACTCACAGTGTTGGTTGCAATCCTGCAAAAACGTCCCCTTACACACATTTATAGACAAAACACACAGATGCATGCTGGGATTTCTTCCTAGCTAATAAGATAGGACACTTCTCGGTTTCATCTGACTAAGTTCTCTTCATTTTGTCATCCCCTTCCTAAATTCATTTACAAAACACACAGGTGCATGCTGGGATTTCTTCCTAGCCAATAAGATTAGACGCTTCTCAGTTCTGGCCTTTCTTGTCTTGAAGCTAGAACGCTTCGATCGCTTGTCTGTACCATTTTTTGTATGTTAAAACCATTCTTAGTTTTGAATTTTTTGTCTTATTACTGTTGTTTTGCCTTGTTTGTTATGTATTTTTGCCAATTACATTTAACTATGGCCGATTAATCTACACACAGGGCATATTGTAAGCAAGGGAAGCAAGGAGGAAACAGCAAGCAACCTAACCCCGAAGCTTGTGTAAATGGGTGGTAGAACAGGGATCGGTAAGGAGAGTCAAAAAAAAAAATACTGCTGCGAAGTGCAAAGGATAGGAAATAATGGAGAGCTATGGTCGCTCACATCCCGAAAGGAAACAGCCTCTAGAAAGAGAAGAGCTTATGTTGTCTGATCGTTACATAAACGGTGAATATTTGTACAATGCAATTAAAGTTGAAAAGAAAGACAAAACAAAAATTTCTATTTAATCCTTCTCCTTCTCCCCCTCCTCAACATCTTCATCATCATCATCATCATCATCATCATCAACAGCAGCATAATCAGTGCCATGACTGGGTGTGGCTGTAGGGTCGCTTTAAATCTGCGTACCTGACCTCTTCCCACCATATATCCCCGTTGAATACTGGAGAAGTATTCATTCATTCATTCATAGCCTGTCTTGAGCAAGAAAACTTGGCGGAACCCATCCCGCACGCCGATGACCCCCACCCCATTCGAATGCTCGCACTGGTCACTAACTTTAACATGGGGAACCCTTCACTCTGGCCGTTGACTTCACTCAAGGAAGCCCCTCCGCCCAGTGATGTATTATCAACGTATTGGTTATATGCATAGCTATAGATCTCCATCAACCCCATTTAGCTAAATGGCTTTTGACCTTACAAGAAGGTTCATCCGCCCTTTGACAAGTCTTGTTTTTAATTCTGCTGTGTGTCTAGCTACCCACCTCACCAGAAAAGCCTGGTTGGGGAACCGGTTTAGTCGCCGATGCAGCGGGTATTACTGGATTATATCGTACCAGTATCACTTATGGCGTAACATGATATAAATTTTGACTGAAGTTTGGTTTAAAATTCAGAGAGAAAACGTTGTCAAAATCCTTACAATGTGTTTCGAATCCCGTCTGGGTCGGTGGGAGCAGAAACTGGGAAGGTCTTATATAGGTACAATAGAAAGCACAAAAGAAACAATGCCAGGTCAAGAAAAGAAAACACGAATCTGTTTTTTCAATATATTGTGTTCTTTATTCACAGATTCAGCTAGCATTGTCTGGGGTTGAGTAGGATATTTTCACTGCTACTTTCGTCTTTCTCACGACACACTAACGGACCAGGTCTTCTCTTCGGTCAGCAAGAACTCTAACTGTCCCTCTACCCATCTATGTCTCTGCCACTCTCTTCGAATACCTCCCTAGCACTAATCATTACATCTTCACCTGACGATTCGTAACCCCGTAATTGTAACGCTGCATCTCCACGGACGGCTTCTTGAATGAGTATTTTTGAATGCGACCTAATTATATAGACCCACAACCGGAATTCCTTACCTTCCAGCCGAGTGGCACTTCATCTTAAGAGTTTTTATTTGTTTATTTATTTTTATTTATTTTTTTATGCTTGTACACAGTGGGTGGTTGTTTTGAAGATCTCACTTGGATATTTTACTGTCTATACGGTCATAAACAAATTTCACACTTGGATAAAATCATTTAGCACCCACTTGACTTCGTGGGTGCTCTAAGTCAATCGTTCCAAGTCATTGTTTGAATTATTCGTACTAATAACTTCGTTCTGGTTACTATAGTTTGATCGATCTACTGTATCGTGATTAAGTGTTGTCATTATTGCACGTATTATTTAACCTGTCGATTTTCAACTGACGATTGCTCCTTTTTAACTGGTGTTTTCTTTGGTCTTTTTCTTAATTGTCGAGACGAAAATAAAATGCCAGTTGAGATAATTTAATTGAATACCGGTTGTGTCATATCCAGCTGAGGTGGTCTTCTTCTCTGTGCCGTGTCCCTTCAGGATAAGGACAATCATGGCGCCCACTAATTTCATATCCTTCAATGATTGCTCTTTTACTATCCCTCTTGGCCTTTTTTGTGCTAAACCCTTACACAAAATCTTTTACTAGGTTACTCGCTGTTTCAGTCTGTCCCCCTTGCACTTAATATACCTTGTATTAAATTCTTTTCACCTGTCTCTTTCTGATTCTAAATATATACGTTCTTTTTGTTTCCATATTTTTTAAAATGTCCTCGTTTCTCACATGTTCCGTACATTGCATTCTCATATTCTTATTAGAACAACATCTTCATAGTCTCAAATCTCCTCTGCATCTGAAGAAATTGTCCAGTATTCACTGCCATATAGGAATATTGATATTAGATAGCAGTTAAACACTCTTTTCTTTGATTCTTAACATTCTTTGATAGTACCACATCTCTGTTGACTCCTTGTCCAGTATTCACTGCCATATAGGAGGACTGATATTACATAGCAGTTCAGCACTCTTTTTTATATGGTCATCATCCTTCAGTAGAACAACATCTCTGTTGACACAAACCTTCTCTTCTGTGAACAGTCTGTCCAATATTCATTGCCATATAAGAGGATTGATATTACATAACAGTTGAGCACACTTTTCTTTGTATTCTCAGTATCCTTCTGTAGGAAAATATCTCTGTAGCTTCAAACCTCCATTTCATCTGTGAGAGATTGTCCAGTATTTACTGCCATATAGAAGGATTGATATTACATAGCAGTTAATCACTCTTTTCTTTGTATTCTCAGCATCCTTCTATAGAACCACATCTCTGTAGCCTCAAGTCTCCTCTTCATCTATGAGGAGATTGTCCAGCATTCACTGCCATATAGGAGGATTGATATTACATAGCAGTTAAGCACTCTTTTCTTTGATATCCTCAGCATCCTTCTATAGAACCACATCTCTGTAGCCTCAAGTCTCCTCTTCATCTGTGAGGAGATTGTCCATCATTCACTGCCATATAGAAGGATTGATATTACATAGCAGTTAAGCACTCTTTTCTTTGTATTCTCAGCATCCTTCTATAGAACCACATCTCTGTAGCCTCAAGTCTCCTCTTCATCTATGAGGAGATTGTCCAGCATTCACTGCCATATAGGAGGATTGATATTACATAGCAGTTAATCACTCTTTTCTTTGTATTCTCAGCATCCTTCTATAGAACCACATCTCTGTAGCCTCAAGTCTCCTCTTCATCTGTGAGGAGATTGTCCATCATTCACTGCCATATAGAAGGATTGATATTACATAGCAGTTAAGCACTCTTTTCTTTGTATTCTCAGCATCCTTCTATAGAACCACATCTCTGTAGCCTCAAGTCTCCTCTTCATCTGTGAGGAGATTGTCCAGCATTCACTGCCATATAGAAGGATTGATATTACATAGCAGTTAAGCACTCTTTTCTTTGTATTCTCAGCATCCTTCTATAGAACCACATCTCTGTGGCCTCAAGTCTCCTCTTCATCTGTGAGGAGATTGTCCATCATTCACTGCCATTCTTCTTCTTCTTCTTCTTCTTCTTCTCTTCCCCTCCTCCTCCTCCTCCTCCTCCTTCTTCTTCTTCTTCTTCATGTACTATATCCCTTTAGAACGTGGGTCGTCTTGGCGCTCCTCAACTCCTTATCATTCGTACTTCTAAGTCATATTTGTTCCTTTTACTATCCTTCCCAATTTATGTTCTTCCATGCATTTACACAAGCCCGTTAGATATGTTAATCGATGTTTCTGTCATTCTTACCTTCAATATATCCTGTGGGTGTCAAATTCTCCAAGTTCTCTTTCCTTATAATGCGTACCAGAAATGTTAAATGTCTCTTTTTGATACTAAATATGATTGTCCTTTTTCGTCTAAGCTTGCATTTTCCTTAAAATCATTGCTCATCTTTTCCGTTGTCAACTTTCTTCTATCGGACCACATCTCAAGTCTCCCCTATCATCTCTGAGAAAATTGTTCATATATTCAGATTGATATTCAGATTGATATCCAGCGCATCTTTCTTAGTTTATAACAAGCTTTTCCTGTTGCTTAATACTATGCTTGGATTTTGGAAGGCATCATTCGCCATTCCAATACGCCTTCAGATTTATGTATCATATTTTCCACTCTCTGTTAAAACACTTCCCAGATAGTTAAAATTCCGTATTTGCTTGATAGTTTCGTTCAAATTGATATTGGCTTGACAGTGTTAATAGATTTTTACCCTCGTAATATTGTTTCATATTTTTATCTCCGGATAAATTTTGTTCTGCTTTTGCTTGTTTTTTTTTTTTTTTTAACTTCTTTTATAACTTAACTTATGATTCATACTAGCCTCGGAAACTATCGACAATATTTATTTTAGTTCAATCGTTTGAACCTAGGCTATTTGCACATATATTGAGAAAGAAAATGGCGTACCTCGTTACCCTAAGCCATCGCTATTGTAATATCTAATGTCACAATTCATCATATATAATAATGGACATTGATTCGAAAAAAAAAACTATGTAACTCGCCCGAAATACGAAGTTGGAAGTTCAAAAAGAGTAGATGTTAATGGTCTCCGGAAAGAAATCTATGATTAACAAAATCAGATGTAAGCTAAAAAAAAGGACAAAGAAAGAAAGAAAAAAATGTTTTTCATGTATTCCTGGTGAGAAAAATTCCATCAACAGACATATTTATGTAGCTTTCCCCTCGAAGCAACGAGACGAAAAAAATGGTTTACAAAAGAGCATCAAA
Source organism: Acanthosepion pharaonis (assembly GCA_903632075.3). Taxonomy (NCBI): domain Eukaryota; kingdom Metazoa; phylum Mollusca; class Cephalopoda; order Sepiida; family Sepiidae; genus Acanthosepion; species Acanthosepion pharaonis. Next base: position 61,446 of record CAHIKZ030003319.1, on the reverse strand, counting down.
ACATTTACCATTAAGTTGATATGTACACTTTGTTGAAACTTGTCTTTTTTTTGTTTTAGTTTCTATGTATTTTCCTGCTTATTGCCTTCTTTCTGATCCTACTTCAATTGCTGAATGTTTCATGCTAGTGACCAACTTTCAATATTGCTGTATCACTTATTTTGGCTTGAAGTTCATACAGCTGAAAATGTCTTCACTCGAAGCGATGGCTACGGTAGTTCCAGCGAGTGTCATCGAAATCTAAACTAACCAAATGGTGAACCCGCGGGTTAGGGTTGAATTGATTTGGTCCGTTCTTTCAACCATAAAAAATAATTTATCTTATACTCAACAGAATCGTTTGCAATTTTAAGGAAGAAATCCAATTGGAGCGTCTCAGCTTTCGGAGATTCCCAGATCTGCAATGATAATAATATTTTCCAATTTTTATTTCTTTTTGTTTGTTTTTTTTTTCGTGTTTTTTTTTCATATTCTCCCTACCAGACTTTGTTTTCCATTATTTTATTTCTTTTGTGTGTTTTCTTTCATATCTCTTCTTCCCTTTACTTTCTTTTGTCTGTCATTTTATTGATACAATGCAACTGTTTTTCTTTCCCTTCACGAGAAATCTTTTCCATTTTCCGCCATCTTTGAAACCTTCCCATCTTTCTTTCAGATTTACAATTTAAAAAAAATGGCTACGTTTTATTATATAATTTGTCTTATTTTTCCAGTCTTTTCTTTTTACTTAATTTTCGAATCTCTTCCAATTCTGACTGGAACTGAATCATCTATTTAAAAATAAAATAATATGAAATAAAAAAAAATGTATTTCTTATTATTCTAAATCTGTTTTCTAATTTAAAAGCAGATTTTTTTTTGTCAAATCACTCGGGAAAACTTGTCATATTTTTACAGTGAAATGAATAAAACTTTTAAAATAAAATGAGTTGTTTCAGATTGAATTATTTCTAATATTACAAGCATGATCCCACCATTTTGGACGAATTCTTTTCACATCTATCTCAGTACGTTTGCTAATGATCAGAGAATCTGTTACCTCTTTTTTTTTTATTCATATCTCCCTATGCAAGTTGTTACGTTGCCACACAACCAACCCCCTAACCCTCAGTACACTTTACGCCTATAGTGAACTATTTCTCTTTCCTTCTCTCTCTAACAGTGACATTCACCCCTTCTCTCTCTCTCTCTCCCCTTCTCTCTCTCTCTGAAATTGTTGAAATCAGCAGTCGGATGAATGTTGGGCAGCCAAATGACTGACCCTAGAAATAAAGTCGGGTGAGAACTAAAACTATCATCTCCCTCACATGCGGAATCACGTGATCTAATATGAAAAGTTGAGCGGGAAAAATATCTGAAGAATCAGTTGAACTGCGGAGCTCAAGCGATCTACACCCTTTCTTTTGTTATCGCCAGCTAAAGGGGATTACATAATAAAGAGACTCAAGCCTAGTACTAACTCACATACACTATGCGGCATAATCCTAGACCAAAGGTAAAGGTGAATTACTCAACGTGTTAATCACCGAGGACAGGAGCAGGTGTGAATTAGAGAAAGCCACGATCAATACGGGGCCGAATCTTCCCAAATGAAAGAGAAATTTTATATTATTGAAGACGTGAAAGGGAAGCGACCATCACTTCGAATCAAGACTTGCAACAGTAAAGAAAAAGAAACAGAATTTTTCTGGACGAGCGAATACGAAAAAGAAAGGATGGACTGAAAGAGAAAAAAAACAAAGGAGGGAAAGATAGAAAGGAAAATAGAGAAAACCTGTTTTATTTCAGACAATGGACAAAAGCTAAGTTTTTCCTATGATTTTCATATCGCATACACCGCGCGCATCTTTACATTTTCTGTGTTATTCTAATGCATAAGTAAATCTTGTTAAATCTTACTCCGGTGTTTGTCGTTTGTCACTATTGGTTATTTCTGCTTACCCGTGCTTATTTGACTCTGCGAGAGAACCCACCACTTACGGAGTGGAAACCTTGACTATATGCTTTGACAACAAATCATGTTTTTACAATTTTCTTTTCATATTTTTTTTGCGGTAATTGGTTCATAACAAAGGCCATAAAGCCACTAATACACTAAAGGTTACTGAGTGTGAAAGAATAAGAAAAATATAACATTATTAAGGAGCGATAATAACAAAAGAATAATCAAGAAGACAGTAGATAAGGATTGACATTGCATTTAAATTTTTGAAGAGCAAAGTTGGGCGGAAAGCCTAAAGCCGGAAGAGAGTTCCACAAACGAGAAGTGCGAGAAAAGAAACTGTTCGTATAGAACTTACTATAGCTAATTCAAATGTTAATTGCAGAGACCTTGCCGCCAATCTAGTTTTGCGCTTAAATTTATAAAATCCACGTACCATCGCAAATAGTTCATCCGAAAAATTACCATGAAAATATTTATAGAAAAGGCACAGGGAAGCTATGTTACAGTAGTGGAAAATTGACTGAAACCGAGATGTCAGGTCAGGACCAATAATATTGCTGATTCTCCTTTGGATTTTATTAAGAATTTCTGGATCGCCGGACCATATATGACAACATTCTGCCTTGCATTAACGCTCGACCTTTGAGCTGGGATCAAACTGTTTTATGTTTTCTCTTGTTCTTCAATTAATTTGTAGGGTGACGGAACATCTGTGAACCTGATCAACACCCCATGTGTTTCGGTTGTATGCTAATCTCTAAATCTCTATGAAGGATCGTCCGGTTTAATCAGTGGCGTTGTCAGGTCAATTTTTTACTCTTTCGGGTTGCCTGTCTTGTAGGAGGGTAGTGTAAAAATTGCTGGCTCATGTGACGTGGCTAGATGCCCAGGGATTTCCATGTACGCGGCTGCACCTTCCTCATTGATCCAAAGAGGGTGGGGTTGCTGGATACCGACACCCAGTGTGACAGTATTCGCAGAGACTGGGGAATTGTTGCCCTTGGCCCATATGTACAAGTGCTTTAAACCGAATATTCTACAATCGTGGGGAGGTGTTTCCATAATGGGTCAAAGTTTACATGATGCCGTATAATACTTGTAGGGAGAGAAAGTTAAGAGATTCGTTATTGATGCATGGGGCGCCAACGGTGATATGTGGTTGGTGCTGACTCATTTAAGGTAGTAGCTGTGATTACTAATTATTCCGGGTGCTGTCCGGAAGAAAACAATCTTAACCCAACGTACATAGAAACAGACGTAAAAACGCAATGGTGAAGCAAGGCATTAAAAAAAGTGAATTTTTAAATGAAACTGAGGTTACAGATTTATTTAACAACAAATAACAGTTTATCTGGATGTTTTATACATCGTGTAGGGAATATAATAAGACCCTTGAAAAGAAGGGTGAGTTCACATATACACATCTGAGGTGTTTTTAAATACACTCTTGAAAGAGATAAGTTAACATACATACATTTAGGTGTGTTTAAGTCTATGAGAAATGGAAAATTTGTTAGACACACATTGAGGTGTGTTTATAATAAAACCCTAATGGAAAGAGGAAAGTTCATACTTTATATTCGTTGTGGAATCTACATCAGAAAAATCAGGAAATATTTCAGTTGATTAGTAATCCGTTTGAGTTGACAACGCGGAATCCATTCAGCAACTAACTCTTACTTGGAGTATGGTCTGTATTTATAGATTCCCTTAAGCAGGTGCTGGTTCATAAAAAAAAGAAAAAATAAACGCTCTCAGTGGTCGATTAATAATTTAAATTATATTTCGAATATTTCTGAAACGCTACCGGAAGTGCAACTTGGAGCCGATGCGCAAATGACCGATTTTGGACTTTTGAGACGGAAACTTCCGGTCCACCCGACATATACTGTCTGTGCTTCTCCTCCCTCTAGTGTTTCTGCCTTCGAGCAGTTCATGCTTTTTGTAATGAGCCAAGCTTAGTCCGGGTTTTCCAACCTTGCGGCATAACATCCTTCATTGTAGTAAAGCGAGAGAATTGGTGATAGTAGTCACAGGACTTAAACAATTTTTCTTCTCGACCCATATGCTAGGACATCACACGGTAAACCAATCTAGTTTCATATCCTACCTCTTTTTGGTCGGTAAAGTAAATAAATTTCGTCCCCAGACCTTTGCCAAGGATTAAAGTGTAGTATCTATGGAATCGAACCTGTATTCCTATACGTGAACCGTCATTTGATCTGACGTGCGATTCTCGTTAGCAAAGTCCTAATTATTGTTTTTAAATTTTTGTTTTCATCTTTACTAACCAGACCAGAATACAGGTTCGATTCCTGTCGGAGAATCTATATTTTCTACGAGATTTCTCGAACATTGAGACCGATAAATGTAATTCATACAGTTTAATTAAAAACAGAGCATTTATTTAAGTACATTGTATCTATAAAAAATAACGTATAAACAGAAAATATATTAAATAATTTTTGGTTTTAATCCATATATATATATATATATATATATATATATATATATATATATATATGGATTAAAACTAACAAAAATCCACACACAAACATATATATATATATATATATTTTTAGGATATTACATAAAAAACAGGTAAAAAACGATACACAAATGCAATAATGTGTTGATACGTATTAACACATCTCATTAAGAGTTAGTAACTAACTGATGAACCAGTTATTTACTAACTCCTGATGAGATGTGATAATACGCTTCGAAACTTGATTGCATTGGTGTTGCTTTTTTACATGTTTTTTTATTTAATATCCTAAAATAAAGAATATTCCTCTATTTTTGTATTGAGTCCTCTTTTAAATTGAATGTTACGAACGTTGGAATTAGACTCTCTTTGTTCTCATGGACATGTATATATATATATATATATATCATTAGGAGGATTTGATAATTATATTTAAGTAATTCATCGAGTCTGAAAGAAACTTCAACAGAATGCAGAAAGCACTGGACGGCCGTTTCGTCCTACATTTGGGACTACACCAGCAGTGCGCATCCGCTATCGTGAATTGAAACCCTGACAGTTAGGTTGTCAAGCAAACATCATACCAACTGTTCCACCGAGGTTTCTTTGACGAATTACTTAAATAGAATTATCAAATCTTCCTAATAATTTCAATCATGTACATCATTGCTTGAACCGGCTTCTAATGCTATAGAGCGAGCGGCTTGGTGATAGTAGTCGTGGCTCCAGGAGGCACAGTCTTATGGTTACAGAGAACTCAGTAAAAGTTCCACCACCATATGTGAGCGAGCGGCGCTACATTGGCAATCTCTTCGTCACCGAAGCCCGGTAGAACAGTTGGTATGATGTTTGCTTGACAACCTAACTGTCAAGGTTTCAATTCTCGGTAGTGGATGCGCACTACTGATGAGTCCCAAATATAGGACGAAACGGCCGTCCAGTGCTTTCTGCATTCTGTTGAGGTTTCTTTCAGACTCGATGAATTACTTAAATATATATATATATATGTGTGTGTGTGTGTGTGTGTGTGTATCCACAATATATATGCTCCTGAAAAATCTATTTCGGTTGAGCTCTCTGGGGAGGAGGTGTGGATTTTTAAACAGTGATTATTACGGCTAACAATGCAAGACACTTCAGTAAATCGAATCGAGTCCTCTCAGTCACTGTGTGTTTATCTAAAAATAAATACGCTTAAATTCACCTTCATTCCTGCCATGCGCCAACGGCTTGGTGATAGAATCCCGCCTGATGCCAATAACTTCAGAGCGGCTTCCTTTGAGATTTCAATATTTGAATCATTTTTTTTCCATCTGAACAAATCTGACATCTGATGATGGTTCAGGATGATTTCGACGGAGAGCTGTGAGAAGTTCTGGTGTAGTAGATAGTATAGTATCGGATGAGGCCAATACTCTAACTGCAGCTGAGACATCACCCTCGATCAACTTAGCATTGATGAGGGCACGGAGTCTCTTAGAATCGTCGACTGTAGATGAAGGATGAAATCTATTATGATTAGAAAGATTAGAAAATTCGGTGGCATTTATTTTAGACGAATTGAATAAAGAAATGTTATTTTTCATAATAGGTGAGACACATGATGTAGGGTCCTTATTGTAAGAAATGCCGAGCATAAGTGTTGCGAAAAAGAAAAGGTGATCCCCTTCAAGCGAGCTGTTCATGTTAAGTGCCTGGTCTATGGCAGTAGCCAAGGCATCAGCTGCCGGGATTCTGACAGATTTATGGATTTTTAAAGGCACCTTCCGGAATTGCCTAAGGAGTGAGGTTGCCCTCAAAACTTCACTGGCATCTCTTTGGGTTGGTTCATTATGTTGATGGATCACACTATCTTGTAGACAAGATAAATGAAAAGACCGTTGACAATTTGAACAACTTTTGATTCTTTTACGCTTATTAATGCTGCCACAAGAAAAGCAACGATCCCATTCCAGCAAAGAAGAAGGAAGAAACATTTTTTCTTCCCTCCTTTTTCCTAAAATTAATGTAAAACTACGAACACGCAAGGGGTTACAGAAAGTGAGAGCAAGATTAAAGTGTTAGTACGTTGGCATCTCAGTCCCACACTTTCACTGTCGAAACGGTTAAATGTAGCCGCCTCTTCTACTCTAATAGCATCAAATCTCGCACTTCCCGTCTGTGGAACTCTCTTCCTCTTACTTGCTCCCCTGAAAGTTATAGCCTTTTTAATATGCAAATGTAATGTCAATCGACATCTTCTGATGCTTTGATCTAATTCCCCGTCCTTCTCTTTATCCTTTCCTCAATCACGTCTCTTTACGTTTTCTCCCACTCTTCATCACGCCTTGCGTGCTAGCGGCAGTCCCGCCTTCATGGTGTGAAATGCTTAAATAAAAAAATAAATAAAAAATTGTCGATTTTCTCTAAAGAAGATCAAACGCGTAAATCCTTTTTTTTTCTTTAGAAACAGTGTTTTTGTATTTTCAAATGAATAAATTAATCACATGAAGCGACGTGTGCTAATCACGCTGTCATCTGTGTTATTGTTATATGAAGATCTTAATTTCAGTCAATTTTCCAACTCCTTACAAACTCGTCAGAAACGGTATATATAGATTCTCCTGCTTGACCCAAAGTTTGAACTTATGGCCACCGGGTTACAATTTCAGTCCAGCCACCAAATGCTACACTTCACCAAAAACTTGTATTCATTAGGCTAATTAGTTAGCCTCATTTTTCAAGCCGTAAACCTAATGTCTATTCTTTCTTGTTCAAAAAATCCCATATTCAATTCTATGTTTGGCCTGCTGAGATTATCAGAACTGATTCTTTCAATTACCTCATTCGCCAGGGCTTCTTTCATTAAGCATTTGACATCATTTTACATATAAAAAATAGTTTTCAAATTTTTTGGCAACCAGTCTAGGAGAAGGAAAACATAGAGTAACCCTCAAAGTAAATGTCCTCTGTATTAATAATAAAGTGATACTAATTCACTTAATCTACCACAAGGAAAGTTCGTTTTTCGTGTCGTGCCAGAGGTTTTTTCTCGTCTGAGTCCATCCTTCAAATCTACAAATCAACCATTCATCCTTGCATTGAATAGTGGACTCTCCCGTCCTATTCGACGTATGAGGGTCATGCAGCTCAGTTCCTAGAAACCGACAGCCAGACACCAGCACATATGATTTGATTATAGTGGTGAAGGTTTTGCGCAGAACCAACCACACTTTTTGAAGGGCCGAGTACAGAGAGATGGTGCACTACGCGCCACAAGGTCTCAAAACGACCGTCTGTAGGTTTTGAATTCAGAATTGTCCTTCTCCTAGACCAGTTGCTATCCAAAGCTATAGAACCCAGTCCGTCCTGCTAAGGGGGAAGAGGAGGATTAATACCTTTACCATGGGTATTAGAACGTAAGCGAATGCAATGGATTCGACTGGAATTCTAACTCAGCTCTCCGATTCCTCAATCCGAGCAGTTACACTACCCCAACATGCCTCCTTTCCACAAAGCCTCTGTTGAGATGTTGTGAGTTTCCCGCGTGTCGGTGTATGAATCAAGACAAACACAGTTGTAGAGGAAAATACTGGTATATTCATAAAAGCAATTAACAATAGAGTGATTAGTAGAACGAAGGTTGGTTAGTACGAAACAATATCCAAAGTCTATAGTCCAACGGTATGTAACGGGTAAGCTTATCTGGACTGCTCACGCTGACTCTCTCTCTGACGCTCTGTCACTCTCTCTCCAGTGCTGACTTATATAAGAGGGACCAGTCCATTACTAGTTAGAAGGTGGGTGCGCCCCAACAGCCTCCTTACCTGTCATATATATTCTCCCGCTTTTCGTCTCGAGGTCCTCGACAAAATCCAGAAACGGATATGCAATATGCTAAGCTCTGATCTGGCATTTCGTCTACAGTCACTTTCTCAGAGAGGCACTGTGGATTCCCGCGTCTTTTTCTACAAATATTTCCATGGCAACTGCTCTGATGAGCTACTTTCACTGGTGCTCAAACTGCATGAATTTAAACGTGCTACTAGGTTGGTATCTCAGTCCCACCCTTTCACTGTTGAAATGGTTAAATTCTCTTCTACGCCAACAGATTTTTATCTCGCACTTCCTGACAGTGGAACTCCCTTCCTCTTACTTGCTTCTCTGATAGCTATAATCTTCAAATATTCAAATGTAATGTCAATCGACATCTTCTGATACCTTGATCTTGATCCCTGTTCATCTCTTTATCCTTTCCCCAATTACGTCTTTTTACTCTTGCTCTCACTCTCTGTAACCCCTTGCGGGCTAGTGACACTTACACCATGTTTGGGGTGATATGCTTAAAAAAAATATCGCTCATCAAAACTTACCGCTCGGGGAAGACCGCCTCTTCTTAAGGTCCGCCAATGTGTTAATGACTTATCAACCTGATAGTCAATCTTTACGACTCCTGCTGATTTTGCCAGGAACATGGCATTCGTTTTCCTTATACTTAAATTCTAACAATATATGAATAAAGTGAATGTCTTGTAATAATTGGACTTCTTTTTTCCTCCAATAGTGCGATAAAAAAAGGAAGTATTTTACAAAAGAAAAAAAAGGTTTTTCTTTTTCTAAAGCGAAGTCTCCGGAATTCTATACAACCTGGTCATATAATATCAAGAATGCTTTATAAATTCACCACGACTCGCCTGTGACATACTTCCAATAAATATAGGTGTCACTTGTCTCGTTACTCTCTGAGGTCCCCACCCCTTGATTCGGTTAGCCCATGGAGAGCACGTCTCTTTATCCTTCGACTCTCCTACACCCGATCTCGTAGGAGGTCACAACCACCGCATCAATTTAAATTCTCGGGCTGCTGGCAACGCTGATAAGTTTTGGATGCAAATATCTTTGCGACCGGACATATTAAGATTTGTTTCCGTCCGTAAAAAAAAAAAAAAAAACCTTCTTGTCTCCTTATGCCTTGGGGGTATACTTTTTTAAACTGAGGCCTGACAGTGAATGGGATAATTCACACAAGTGATTAAGCTTCATTTGACTCGTCCTTAACACTGGACTCAATAACAGTGTCCTGAACTCGCTCACTAAACTCGAGCGGAGTTGAGGATGCCGGTGTTAAAAATAAATAAATAATTTTAAAGATGTGATGGAGGTGGGTCTAAGTTGTATAGTAAAAGGTGAGTTTATAGCAGAAAAATATATCCAGGGGACTGTTTGTTGGCTGAAACTGATACAGATATCTCATCGGTTTTTCTTTCGCCATGCGTCGTGTACTTTCAAGACGTTGGTGATGATGGCTCTCCACATCTTCTTATTTATTGTTGATTTCAGCTATACAGTCTCTTTTATACTCGTCTATTTCTCTGTAATGATTATTGTTGCTTATACGAGGATAAATCAAATATTATCCACCCTTTCGCCATATTTGCCATCTTCAGGTTTGTCACACTGCCTTCTGTTCACGCGTGTTTATAGTTGGTACCATTGTCGTCATGTGATCAAAGTTTAAGCTTAATCGCGTATGTTATCTAAATGTTACAAAATAAATATGTTTATATATAATATGCATTAGGAGCCAATGGTTTGATCACATGACGACAATGCTAAACTCGAGCGGATTGAGGATGCCGGTGTTAAACAAATAATTTTTCTTAGATGTGCTGGAGGCTAATAGTAAAAGGTGAGTTTATAGCAAAAAAATATATCCAGGGGACTGTTTGTTGGCTGAAACTGAATGCTAATCTTCTTTCGCCATGTCATTATGTTTTCGATGTCATAATTGTTAAAACATTTTTTTTAATTAATTCAACTCAAGCAAGGTGTTAATGCCACTAAGACGTAAGGAACTACGGGATGGGAAAGAGAATGAACAGACTCAAGAAGGAACTAGGAACCCAATCTTAAACAGAGAACAAGTGATAAACCTCTGTTCATGTTCATAAGACAGAGGAGGAGTGTGAACCGAACGATAGGCGGACCTATCGACTCCACCTCGTGCTTGCTATATTCTGACATCTCCAATTCGTAACTCAGATTTTTTCTTGCCGACAACCATACATTCTAACTCTTTACAATCGACAGTTAGTCTTTGCTTCCCGCTTTTATTTTACTAACTTGCAGTTATTTTTCTGCATCTATAGTCAACAAGGTATCTGTGTATTTTATGTCGATAAGATTGTGCGTACCGATAACAAATCCTGGTAGGACTTCTAGTCTTCTTAGGAATACCTCGAGGTAAAGATTAAATAAATTCGATTAGAAGACGTATACTTGACGTACGCCTTTTCAATATCTATGAACAATATTCATTTTCATACGCAAATGGTTTTCCTTTCAGGATTCTTCTGGATTATTCTAATATCCTTCCTAAATATATCAAGCTTACCTAATTGTTCGAATAGTCTTTTGTGGTGTACTTTATCAAACTTTTTATCATAATTTATAAATTATATCTTCTGGATTTTTCTAATATTTTCTCGGTAACGTTTTCCTTGCAACTCAAATCGATCTAAGTCATTCTGTTGAAAAAAATATTAAATTTTGTTTTATTTCCCTTTTTTATAAGAGTTAAAATAGCGTTTTTATAGTTTTTGTATATAATTAAAGCGAAAATAAATATATAATCTACCCTTAAAAATAAATTTTGTTCCTTTTTTACCCTCGCGTTCGTTCAAACTTTTCCCGCCGGTTTAGGGTTAAAGTAACAAGAATCATGAGCAAAATGAAAGCAAGACGTTATTGTTGTTGAACACGAAACGGGCGAGTTACTGCTGCTTTCGTCAAATGTTCAGTTTTACACATGAACCCATCAAGAAGATAAATAATGAAAGAGAACAATAGACAGACTAAAAAGCAGTACTCGTGTTGCTGATTAAACCCCATTTGTAAAGTAATCAGTCTTTCTGCCGTGTAAAGTTAATTAAGCCAGGGCACGACTAAAGAATTCTAACAAAAAAAAAAAAAAAAAAGGAAAGAAATGGGATAAAATACCTTAAAATGAAACAATGGTAACAGAAAATGAGAAGGAAAAGATGAATTGTGTCCTAAATTTAAAGAAATAAAGAAAAAAAAAGAAATTAAGAAAGAAAGAAAAAGTTAGAAGGAAAGAAAAAAAGAAAGAAAAGAAAAAGAAAGAAAAAAGAAAGAAAGAAAATAAGAAAAAAGAAAGAAAGAAAGAAAAGAAGAAAGAAAAAAGAAAGAAAAGAAATAATAAAAAAAAAGAACCTTTATTATTTTCTTAGTAAAATCCCAATGTGCAATTATCATCTTCCTTTATGCGCCATGTTTTTAGCACGTCGACGATCATGGCTCTCCACAACTTCAAGTCACGTCTAGCTCTAAGCAGCGTCTGACTCTTTATCATCCCTTTTTTGCCAACCGTTCACATAAACTTATTAGTTAAATTGCTCGTTGTTTCAATAGGCCCTGTGAGTATTAAGTTTTCCGTACCGTCCTTCCTCATAATATGTCAGAAATGTCAGCTGTTTTATATAAATATAGCCTATTTCAAAATGATACCTAATTAATTTTTCCTAATTTTCATTTTCCAGATATTTTCTACACCTTGCATATCATGTGATTTTAAGAAATAATAACCTAATTTTTATTTACACTATTTATATTCGGACTAGTATCCTCATCGTTGTTGTTGTTATCACATTTCGGCCTTCATCAAGTGTATATAGATCTGGGTAACCCACAGAGAATTCTGAACTGAAACCATTATTTAATCTACGTGGGTAGACTGTTCCTGTTCCACTGCCTGTTTAAAGATATCTCCTCTAGTTCTTCTGCTCGAAAACGCTAAAATTTTATATAAATCACATTAGCGGAAGCAATAAGAGAGGCCCTATATATTAAACATCTCTCTCCCACTATCAAGCTCGCCTTATTTAACAGTGGGAATGGTGCGTTGAAAGTTTGTTTTTTTTTCAACGAAAACTCAAATTCCAGCAAGCTCAGCACGCGAAAGCTTGGAATATACGTTCCTACTAGTATTCAGACCTGCACAAAAAATACCGCCTTAAGCAGTCAAAGCATGAAGAGGAATTAACTACATCTAAGCAAATCCCCAAAAATGGCTAAAGAAGTAACCGAAGCGCTTGGGACAATGGGCAATATAGACAATTTAGACAAGTTTTGTACTTGCTTACTCCCACCAAACAGGAAAATGTAAGAATGCTGGAAAATATTTTAAAAAATAATAAAATTTTCCGTGTCAGTCATATTTAACGATATATATATATAAGTGCGCAGGTATGCAGAAAATAGAAAAGAACACGTTGGGTGCATAATCCGGAATTCCTTTGTATTTTTGTTTTTATTTTAAAGAAGACAGTGCTCCATACAGAAGTAGAGCTTTATTATAATAATATTTTTTGTTTAAAAATATGATTCCTTCATATATATATATATATATATATATATATATATATATATATATATTATATTAATTTATTTAAACGTTATTTTGATGGATACTCATATTTGAGTAGAAGCTCTGTTTTTTAAACAGCATTTTTTTTTTATCTGACTATATCGACTGGCCTAAGAAATCTTGTCCTAAAAATGTGCAGATTCGAACCTGAAGCCTCTCTGGGGAACCGTCATTACCGCTGCCATGCCCAACCGCCAACCACGAAACATCCGTATCTGCTCTGTTTAGTATCCTAACGTAAACAAGGCAATTTGTTATTATACTATTTAAAAATAAACATATATTGGATTTAATCCATTTCCAATATATATATATATATATATATATATATATATATATATATATATATATATTTAAACGTTTTTTTAGTGGATACCCATATTTGAATATACGCTCTGTTTATTTATTAAGCATTATATTTTTTTTTTTTCGTCTACTGGCCTGAATATCTGTGAAATCATAGTAAAGAAAAATAGAAATAGGCACTTGACGGTAGGAGTCACCTACCGTCAAGTGCCTATTTCTATTTCTGGGCAGGAGAAACCGTCGTTACATCCAACGTACTTCCAGGCCACGAAGTGTGTTGATGCGAAAATAACGTTGAATAGTGCCTTTAAACGCAATTTTTCCTCTGACTCTCGAATATGCATATCTACTCAGTTTCGTATTCTAAGTTACACTATCAATTTCTTAAGAAGTTATAGATTTTTATTTAGGGATCTCCACTAATTCGCGATACCTAAGGATTAAAATGCATTTTTAAGAATGAAAAAGCTTCCTTGAAGCTTTTATGTTAGTTTTAAATAAAAGCTAAAGGATTAAATTTACTATTTCCAATGAGCAAAATACTCTGTTGTATTTCAAACAGAAATTATATTGATTGGAGTAGAATTTTTTGCTAAAGTAACTAATTATCACACTTTTTTTAGTTGTCTTTTATCGCAATGTAATTCTCTGTATTAAAAATCTTCCAAAAATAAAACATATTTTTCTGAGTCTTTATTTGAGAAATATTCACTGATTTAATGTATAATTAATCTGATTTGAAAAAAAAAATTATTTACTTTAAGTTTAAAATAATTCAGAAATACATTTTAAAAACAAACAGCAGCTGTGTTTTTAATCGACAGTAGCCGATGTTATAATGTTTGACGAGTGATAACAAGATGATGAAATATTGATTGTCGTTCTACGGAGACTTTATTTGTAAAACATAATTTAAGAAAATGACGTGAGCACTTTTTTTATATAATTTTTAAGTACTCAGTAATTTAAAAAATTATGGAAAATATTATCTAATTTTAGGAATGTTAACTTATAAATTTACTACAGTAATCGCTCTTACTTTCTGATAATGTCCTGTACAGTCGTCCATACTTACAAAAATCAGAACGTTTATACACTAAAAAGAAAAATTAAAACTTATTTTAAAAATCCTGATTCGTAATGATTTGTATTAAGCTTCTCAATTTTTAATTAGTTTTTACTTAATAACAATATCATCTAAATGCAATTAAAGCAATACAGAATTTTAAAAGATTTGAAACTTTATAAATTTAAATAATTATTGTAATTAAAATTTAACAAAAGGCGAAAACAATTCTTCTAAGACAATAGTGTCCTTGATAAATCTTATTTATAAAAGCAATAAAAAGCTTTTCTAATTAAATAATGTCATAGTTTTATTGCATTTTTTACTTTAGGATTCGGAACAGATTTTCAGGAAATGAGTAACTGAAAAAAATTGAATTTACCTTCTCCAAGGAGTCCTATTTTTAAGTAATAAAACAAATTTTGCAATTAAAATTTAATTTCTCGAAATTTCATGAAAGTATGTGTGTGTGGTGGGGGGTTGTAACATATGTAAAAACATATTTTTACCAAGATTTTCTAAAGACAATTTCAAAAATAATTTCATTCATTTGCGAACAAGTCTTGAAAGTTTCATTAAAATTCGACAATTATTTGATTTTTGCAAGAATTTCCAATTCAATGTGTTTTTACCGGAAAAAAGCGCTAGAACACTAATGGTAAATATTCCTTCGGCCACTGACCCCGAAAAAAAAAGAAAACAAGATGTTCAGCCAAAATTTCAAATGTGCTAGAAAGGATGAAAAAAATATAATAAAATAATAAAAAATACTTTGTTCTTTCCTCTTAAAAAAACATTTTGACGATAAATTATCAAATTTGGACCCGTTTTTCATCATGCTATGCTATTTTTTTTTTTTTTTCAGCGAATTAGTGGAGGTATCTATTTTTATTTATTAATCTGAGAGATTTTACTTAAACGTTATTTTTTACTCGATGCCTATATTTGGGTTGACACTTTATTTATTGAATAATAAAGTAATAAAATAGGCGAACCTTTCTACTCTTATTGAGGAAAAAATGAATAAATATTAAATAAAATTTCAGAGTTCAGGTGGAGACGTTAGAAGTATAGAGTTGAAGTAGACTTTATAAGAAACCGGAATAGATGTTTACACCTGTTAATTCCATCAATGAAAATCATTAGTCTGATGAAGTTCTTTTGAAATACGAAATGCGTTACAAATTACATAGAATTTTTCCCATTTTGACGTCCAATTACCCAACAAAGCTAAACTTGTAAATAAATGTATTTACTGTGTGAGTAAATTAGGATTTTACAATTCTCATTTCTTTTGTAAGGTTTCTTTGCATGTTTGAGACTAAGTTTAAACTCGGTTTTTTTTCCTAGTTTAACCAAGATGTAATTTAAAACGCACTCTTTACAACTTTCCAACAACATTTCATTTGCTTTCAGGTATTTTCTGTGGAATTGGCTCAGAATTCTTGTTAGCCAAGAGAAAGCACCCAAAGGACAAAGTTTCAGAAAGGTTAAGATGATGGCATGCCGACACGGACGAAAAACACGGCCGATCAGGGACGGCAAAAGGAAAAGGAAAAATGGCGGAGCATTAGTCACGTGATTAGGTTTTCTTCACTTTTCCTTCCCAAGGCACCAAAACAAAAGAAAATTGATCGTTCATATTTACTAAGCTTAGCTTAGTCTGGTACAAGGCTACAAGTATGCTGAACGCAGTCAGGGCCGTACTCACTACAGCAGCAAAGATGTTTGACTAGCTTACTGACAACTGTACCACCAATTGCAAAACAAGGACACAACTGTAGAGTACCCGATGAGGATCGAACTTACTATGAATCGGCTAAGAGATCTCGAGACTGTTCTTGGTTTCAGGAAGCGGTCTAGGCGAGATATGTCATCAAAACGACTTTAAATAGAACGTGCGTATAGCGTAGTGAGTATCGGCACGGAAAGTGACAAAAAATTGTCTTTATAAAGTATCTAGAATGTACAGGCCGGAAGACGTAATTCAGATTGTTTAAAATAAAATATAACGAAGCGTCAACTCAAGAATAACGTTTAGAGCAGTGATTTTCAACGGCCATGCGGCAAAATCTTGTCACGGCACACACACACACACACACACACACACACACACACACACACACACACACACACATATATATATATATATATATATATATATATATATATGTGTGTGTGAGTATAAGAAATAAAAAGAACATAAGATATATAATCCGGTGTTCTAGATACTTTTTATTTTACAAAAGAGTGCTCAAAAAATTTACAGAGCATTAAAGCTATAAATTAATTTTAAAATTTTTATTTTTAAATTAAAACCATTTTAAAAATGGAAGTTAAAAGCTTCGAATTTAATCCTCAATTAAATTAAATTAATTCCATTTCATCCTCAAGCAAATTTTGTCCAATGTATGTGTGTGGAAGTAATCAAATTATAAAGCGTTAGTATTTAAATAAATGAATAAGTACAGAGCAATCTCGAACGTCTCACGTGTCGAACAAATCGGTTTTCGAACAGAAAATTCGAGATGAAAATGCTTCGATTATCGAATAAAATTTCGGTTCTCGAAAAACATTGCCGAACCGAGTTAACCCGAACGGAGCAATTTTTGAGTCGACCGCCATGTTGTATACATTCGTGTGTTGTTCCGTGCATTTCCTTTCCAATTTTATTGTGCTGTAACTTTTTGTTGTCAACATTGATTCCTATTGGAAAAATAGTTTCGGTTTACGAACATTTCGGGTTACAGATCTCGAGGCTCTCGGGAACGAATTAAATTCGTGAGCCGAGGTTACACTGTAATTAATTATTCTCACTTTTATCGGTTTTGTTATACTTTGTTTTAATATTCATTTTTTAGAAAGTATTTTTATCTTTTTTAATTTAACGTTTTAAACTTTTCCTTTATTTGAATAAATGAATATAATAATTGTATTCAACATTCTTTGTTTAATTCAAAATTTATGGTTTTATTTCATAACATTTGAATAATGTATACCCTTTATAATTTTTTGTAAGTGTGCCGTGATATTTTTTATTTGCTCCTAGCTGTGCCATATCTTAACAGGTTGATAAATACTGGTTTAGAGTAATATATATATATATATATATATATATATATATATATATATATATATATATATATATATATATAAAAAAAATTCAGATATAAATAAAAATAGATATGAGAAAAGAGAATATGAATAAAGACAAAACAAACGCGCTTCGTCATCTGACATTGTTCTAGATAGTTCAGCAGAGAACGAAACATGTTGGTAAAGAATAATTTCCCTTTGTCGTTTTATATATATATATATATATATATATATATATTATGAATTTTTTTCGTCCTACACATTTTTATAACTTTAAACGTTATCTTTAGTAGATACCCATATTTAAATAGATGTTGCGTTTATTTTAAACAATATTATATTTCATCTACCAGCCTGATTATTCAAAAATTCTTATTAAAGAAAAATGTAACCTCCTGTTGGATTCGAACTTGCAAAAAATTCTCCTGTAAAAGGGAACGCAGTTTCGGATCCTGTTGGATGTTCCATATTTCGTTAATAACATTTCTCGAAAATTCAGGCCAGTAGACGAAATATAATGCTGTTTAAAATATACGAAACGTCTACTCGAATATTGATATCCACTAAAAATTAGTTTAAAGTGATATATACATGTATAAGCCTGTCGCCTCTGAGTGTTGACTTCAATGTTCACTTTTATATTTATATTTACATACGCTCTATCTCTGATATTGATCATTATAAATATAGTAGCACATTTAAAACTATATTTCTGTATATATATATATATATATATATATATATATATATATATATATATATTTATATTGATATTTATATTTTTTTTTGTTAAAATTGTTAAAATGTTAAAAAAAAAAAAAAAAACAAATGAAAACTACAGACAAAAGTTCATTTTCTCCAGCAAGACATTCATTTCTGTAGTTTACTGCTACCAGCAAGCAGAAATATTTCTCCTCCCGATGATGGCCATTTCGGCCGAAACTAGTCGAGAAATCTAAATGGAATAATAATAAAAAACGAAAGAATATTAATCTACAACCCAGTGTGTCTAAAGATTTCAATTTTTAATATTTATTTTTTATTGTTTTAATATTTATATTATATATATATATATATATATATATATATATATATATATATATATATTAGTGGATATTCGTATTTGAGTAGACGCCCTTTAATTTTTTTTTTAACAATATATTTATTTATGTTCGTTTGCCAAATTGAATATCCGTGAAATTTTATTAATGAAAAATATCCGCTGCTTGGTAGGATTCGAATCTGCGCCCATGCTGGGAAGAGAGAAATTTCATCAAATCCGACGTACTGGAACTGACTGACCTACTGTGAACTTAATGCTGAATAGTTACTCTTGTCAGTTTTTTTTTAATATTTTTCTTTAATATGATTTGTTATATACCGTAGCTATGAACACTAATGTGTATGTCCCAATCCTCGTAAATACATTGAACACTATTGTAAGTGGGTGTAATACGCTGTCTAAGTATCCACCATTAGCAGTGGTTCACCTACTTCACGCCGCTGGCGGGTATTGTATTTTGTTGATGTCATAAAGATTACCATTTCATTTCAGACTTCCGTTTTGGTTATTCTCCATTCAGTAACCCTTTCTAGGTTACAACAGAAGGACTGATATTACATATCAGTTAAGTAGTCTTTTCTTTGTATTCTCAGCATCCTTTTGTAGAATCACATCTCTGTTGCCTCAAGTGTCAACAAAAATTGCAATATGAGCGCTGGTAAAAAAAAAATGCAATGATAACAGCAAAAACTGCAATATGAGCATTGGTAAAAATGGTTGCTGAAGTCATTAGGTTTATAATACCCAGAAATTCATACACAGATATCTTCAAGGACACATGGCACAATGTATAAAGGGGTTAGTTAGATCCAGTGGCAGAACCCAAAGAGTGTGAGTTCAATACCTGGTTAAGGCGGTGGAAAACTTTGAGAGGGGAATTAACAGGAGATAACTGACATCCATTAGACATGGCACGTGGAACTAGAACAGTCTACCCCAGTGAGCGAAATAAAGGGTTCAGTTCGACATTCCAACCACCTAGAAAGGTCGGAGCGTACATGATGAGGACAATAGTCCGAATAATGTAAATAGTGTACCTCATCTTAGAAATATAGACTGGTTCATTTTACCTCAAGATTCTTGACAAAATTGAAATTGAAATTGAAATATTCACGAAAACAGACGAAAAAAATGTCGTCCCACAATGGAAAAGGAAGATAATTAAAAGACAATAAACGCAAGAATTAGCGACTGCGCGAATAATTGTTAAATGCTTTTTTTTTAACTTCCAACAGAGTTAGCGATATTTCTCTTCAACAGAAATTGATAAATCTATTCTACCCACATATCTCTTTGTAGTTGTCAGCATCCTGCCCTACCAGCTGGTACAGTAACAACCCCCTCCTTCAATTCCAAGAGAGTCCGATTTACGGCCACATCACGTTGAAACACCGGTTCCCGTACGATCACTGAAGTTAAGCAACGTCGAGCCTGGTCAGTATCTAAAAGGGTAGTCGCTTAGGAATACCAGGTTTGGTTTGTTTTATGGCATATCAACCTCAATGGGTTATTTAATGCCGACAAATTTTATTGGTGGTAATTTTTTTCAAAAATGTAATATTTTTTTCCCTCAAAAAATCTATTTCTGGTAATATTTTTTTTCAAAAGTGTATTGCTGGTAATAATTTTTTTACAAAGTATTTCTGGTATTTAAACCTACTTTTACGCTTTCATAGTGTTTCGACCCCAGTTTTGGGGTCAACTATTTGGCCATATCTGGGACCCTAATACGTACAACCACTCCGGATCAGGGCGGACCTGGGAACACCAGCAATTAAGAGGTGGTTCCACGCTCCACAAAACCTTTTGATCAGAAGCCTTGCTGTTGAAAGTTGTTTATCGTCCTACCCAGGACGCAGATGTAGTTTATCGCCATACCCAGGATGGAGGAATACCAGGTATTCTGCCTCCATTCATCTTCCTACAGAGCCTCAGACTCAACACGGAGGCCTGCATCAAGTGTCTTGAGGAGGTAGTGCTGCCCTTGGTCAAGATGGTGGCTGCTGGAAGACCCTGTATCAGACAACAGGACTCTGCACCATGCCACACAATCAGGAGAACCCAGTCATGTCTATCAGACAATTTCTGCAACCACATCATCCTTTACATCTGGCTACCTAACTCCCCATACTGCATCTTCCTTGATTATTATATGTGGGGCGCAGTTGAACGCGAGAACAACAAAATTACTTGTAACCCCAAAGATGAACTCAAGGCAACAATTATGGCAGCATTCACCAACTTAAACAAGGAGACCGTCCAGAAGAGATGCAGGAGATTCCGAAGTCGTCTGGAGGCCGTGGTTGACGCCAATGGCGATTCTATTGAATAAATCTACTCTTTAGTATTTCAATACGTTTTTGTGAACTTTTGGTAAATATCCAGTGTTATTTTCATTTTTGCATAATTTAGACGACAATTTATCCATCGCCGCCTTTGTGTCCTCCACATGTTTTGACTGATGAATATTTATGAATGTTCTCAAATTTAAAAGCCTTGATAAACCAATTTGAAATTTTATTCAGTAATTATTATTTTCCTCTAACAATGGGAGTAGATAGGTTTGCCTATCGCCCGATTCACACTCATTCCCGGTCTTTTGAACAAGAGTAGAGGTTTATCCCTTGTTCCCTGTTTAGGATTGGGTTTCCACTTCCTTGTAAAGTCTACTTCAACTCCATACTTCTAAGGTCTCCGACTGAAATCTGAAATTTTATTCACTATTTAAATCTTGACCTCTTCAAGTCTAGAATTAACTGTTATTTTTTCTGCATAGCCTCAAGAACTTCAATTCTTACTCTTTCTTCTGCTGATACAATTTCACATAATAAATGTTGTGGCCTGTTAGAAGCCAGAAAGAAGAAGAACAAGGAAAGCAAAAGGTAGGTTGAACAAGTGTATTGAAATAATAGATATATACAAACTAAGAATTTGCAAGTACGATATTCAATCTTACTTATTATAAAACGCAGATTGTGTGTGTGTGTGTGTGTGTGTGTGTGTGTGTGTGTGTACGTTTATATATTGGATCGGATTTCCTACATTTTTCAACTGATTCCAACAAAACTTCACAGGACTGCGTAAAATTACCTTGCGGTGGTTCTGACAGCGCTAAAAATTGGGAAAAACACAATTGTTTTTGCATGAAATCAATTTGAAAACACGATAAAACACGATTCTGTCGCCAGAATGAAAGGGGACAACTTATATCGAGTTATACTTATACCCAGGTATGTGTGTGTGGTTGTGTGTGTGTGTGTGTGTGTGTGTGTTGTGTGTGTGTGTGTGTTCGTTTATATATGGGATCGGATTTCCTACATTTTTCAACCGATTTCAACAAAACTTCATTTTTTTTTTTGGCAGGTAGTGTTTCTTATTGTCTTGCACGCTTTTTTTCTTTTTTTTTACATTCAGAATGATTTAAAAATTCCATTTACAAGACAATTGTTTATAATAAAATTCTATTCAATCGATAGACTCATAATGATTGAAAACAATGTTTTTGTTTGAGTTTGGGTTTGACCAATTCGTAAAAAAAAAAAACGTGTCCGTCAACCTTAAAAACTAATCTTTGTCAATTTTATTTTTCAGTCTTTATGATGGTCGATACTTGATCTATCTCTTACTGTTACATCCCCGGGCAACGCCGGGCTCTACTGCTAGTCGACAATAATAGCAAATTCTCTCAAATATTCTCTCAAATATTCTCTCATATTTTTTTGTAGTTGGACCTTTTAACATTCTACCAGGAGATACACGTGTTTCTTATACAACGACACGCAAACACACTCGGCCCTCTACATACTAAACAAAATCAACCAACCAACCTCACTAAAGTCTCCCCCCTCCCAGTAATCCCTTGCGTCTTAGTGGCTTTATTGCTTTACTTATAGAGAAAAGATTTAACACAATAGTTGGTAGAGATGAGCTTGTTGACTACTCATGGATTGCCATCCAATGTATAAAGCAACCTGCGAAGCAAATTTTTGGGAAGAAAAAAAAAAGATTTGCCAATTGTGAACCTTTATTGAAAGAACATTAAAAAATGAATCGTCTATTTTACTTAACGGCTAACAAAACTTTCTCTTGTGATACGAATAGCCAACAAGTTCACAACAAAGGCTTTCACAATACCCAAGACTTGATCTAAGAAGAAAAAAGCTCATTTTGTCCGAATTCGACGACACACATCTCGTTACCTTCGTGTCTCTGTGAATGGAGGCGTGTGAAGCGACTGTTTATTTGTAATGTACACGTAGATAACCGAACAATTTTGCACGTATCTAAACACAAATGAAAATATAACGGCGCACATATCATTTAATCTAAGAAAACAAAATGTAAAAATTTAGCTTGAACCAGTCGGGAGGGAGAGGGTGGCTTATAAACGCGCTTATGTGTGTATGTGTAAATATTTACGCAGATTCCTATGTCTATGTATGTGGGTTCACCTTCCTGTGCAAATGCGCATGTGCCCGCTGAAAGAAAAAAAAACGTAGTGTGGGGGGTGCCTATCTACTAAAAGCAGGCCCCCACAACGTGAAACAGCATTGAAACCAGCACACACATCACGACACTAATTCGTGCGAAGAATACAATAAAGGCTTCTCGCTCTCTGAAATGCCAATTAGAGTGAGAATTAAAATGACTAAAACGGTATCAGATGTCCCCGTGTTGTACATCTCTAAATATGCGTGACGTGATATTTTAGTGACATTTCCGAATGAATCAAGGATGAAATAGTGAAGGAGTTGAGAGAATGGCTGAAGTAAAAAAAAAGAAAAAAGATTCAAGTTATAAATCTGAGAGACAATGTAAAAAAATGTGCTGTAAAGATTTCTAAGAGACACGTTTATTTAACCGTAAATGAAATTGAAATAAATTTTTAAAAAAATATAGTGAGTTTAATGTTAGCTGTCGGTATCACCCAGACCTGAAAAAAAAAAATGAAAAAAAAAAACGCTTCAAGTTATAAATCTGAGACAATGTAAAAAAAATGTCCTGTAAAGATTTCTAAGAGACACGTTTAACCGTAAATGAAATTGAAATAAAATTAAAAAAATATATATATATATAGTGAGTTTAATGTTAGTTGTCGGTATCTCCCAGACCTGAAAAAAAAAGCGTTTCAAACGATGATCTTGGTCAATTTTACTAAGAAAGGGTTAGCTAAGGTGGGTTTCGTTATTTTTCTTCAACTGACAGTCAAGGCTGACGGGTCGATCAAAATGTCACATTTTAGCACTGAAGTCTGTGAATGTCGTGCTGTGATGTGATTACCGTCATCTTATCAGTTTACGAGCAATTGTATTCAAAAGTATTTATGTTTTTTTCTCTGTCGCTTTTCCTGTGTATACCGATGTCAACGCCAGTACAATGGTGCTTTAGCAAAATCAAAATGAAAACAGAAAGCAGTACACAACGAATAAGTCACGTACTCTGTGCAGGATTGATATCCAAACTCCTAATGATATATATTAAGGACTACTCTAAGGTAAATAAGTATTTTTGCTCCTGCCAAATAGATTTAACATCTGAAGGGGGTTTTAAAACTGATAATGTTCACCTAGTTTTCACTTCTGTTTCCTCTCACTTTGGAAGAAAAAAAAACAAAAAAAAAAAAACTTATTTATCGATAGCAGCGACAATTATCACTTTATACACTGTATTTTTCTGAATATAATACGCAGCGGTCTTTAAAGAGCAGACTTATTTTAAAAACAAATTAGAAAAAAAACAAACTACAGTTGTATTTAAAAGAATGTTTACTGAACAAAAATACAATCTGATTCTTTAAAAATATACTCTAATAATTACCGTTGGGTATTTATTTATATGTTTCGTGGAAACATAGAGGAAAAGAAGATAAATCAAGTTAAGACAGTAAACATATGAGCGGTTACGCCCCTTAGCCATTTTAATAATCTATCAGTCAGCCAGTTATGTGCCATGCGTGATACACGTTTAAGCAATCATGTATCTTTCGATACATAACTGACGAGGCAGATTTTCCCGCAGTAGGTTGCCATTTCTGCAGTAGACCAGTTGCTATTCATGGCTATAGAACCCGGTCTGTCCTGCTATTTACCCATAGCTTAGAAGAAAAGGATTCATATCCTTTCCATGGGTATTAGCACGTAATTAAATGTAATGGATTCGACTGGAATTCGAACTCGGTTCCTCAATCCGAGCCGCTATCCATTACTCCACCGCAATAATCTATACAAATAATATATTTATCTTTATTTAGACTAAATTAATCTCCAAGCAAAAGAGCCATTCAATTAATCTGTTCGCTTACTGATACGTTTCTTACTTATTCAAGCCTTTCTTGCCAGGCATTCGGGTACTTTTTGTCTGTTAACTAATTGGCTTGCTTTGTCTCGAGGCTTCGTTGTTTCCATTTTTGTCGTTTCGTTTCGAGATGTTTTTATTTCGAGTCACTGTTATGTTGGAAACAAAATATTGGAAACAAAATATTCAATATGAAAAGATGTTGAGCAAAGAACGATTTATATAATACCCGGAGTAATCAATGAATCATAGATAACATTGAACGTCTAAAAAATATAAAGGGAACAGTTCATTGGCCTCGATTTCAACTCTGAATTTGGGATCTCCGTTTAACTGAATCCCAATACATTGTTTCAAAAGATTTTTTCATTGCGTCAGCTTTCTAAATAATGTTATTTTTCAAAGCACGAATACACTAGTTAGTATATATGGTTCTAAACTTTTCGGCGTCGTGATCCAATTTCGTATGAAACAATTTTCTGTCAAATTTTCGATACATGTCTGACGAGGCAGATTTTTTCCCGCAGCAGGTTGCCATTTCTTTCCGTGGTAGACAAGTTGCCATCCAAGGCTATAAAACCCAGTATCTCCTGCTATTTATCCATAGCTGAGGGGAATCAAAATATCATATTTTAGCACCGAACTCTGTGAATGTCGTGCTGTGATGTGATTACCGCCATCTTATCAGTTTACGAGCAATTGTATTCAAAAGTATTTTTTCTCTGTCGCTTTTCTCGTGTATACTGATGTTAACGCCAGTACAATGGTGCCTTAGCAAAATCAAGTGAATAAGTGAATTCCAATGACTACCAGATACAATATATTCTATTGTATTTATACGGATTGAGGCATACCCATTATGTATAGTAAATATTCAAAAGCATACAAAAATTGTTTGGTAAAGTTTGTTACTGGTTCGTATACTGATTTCACCGTGTAGTAAAAAATATTAAAGGCGAGTAACAAAAATGATGACTTATGCAGCTACTGCTGCTACTACTGTATTACAGAACAAACGAAAACAAACATGATCGTTGAAAACTATGTTGTAACTTAGGAAAAGGTTACTGAATAAGAATAACAAAAACTAAGGTTGGAAATGAACGATAATATTTATAACAGGAACAACATACAAGATTCGCCAACGGCATGTAATAAGTAATCAACTGCTAGAAGTGAATCAAAGAGACACCCATGTCTACAATTCCAATGACCCATCATATACAATATATTCTACTGTATTTATACGGATTAAGGCATGCCTATTATAGTATGGTATAACATTAATAAAATATGAATGTGCACATAAACACAAGTAAATGTAATAACAATAAGTAACAACAACAAATTAAATAATCAATTATAAATAATGAGTAAAATGTTAAGAAAAAAACTACAAATAACTGCCTTCAGATCAACAATTATTTTTACTCAATAACCTCTAAAATAATTTGAAATATAACCATTACCACCTACCCAATAAATGTTAGGATAATACAATAGACCATGCTACCCATAATGCACCATTGACCAGCATATACAAATAGTCAAGCCAAAACACAACACTCTTGGCCTGAAGATAGCATTCAAGCATGAAAAAGACTGTCGCTGCTCAATGTTAACTTCAGAGTACATTTTTATCATTTATATTTATATACACTCTGTCCCTGATATTGAACACTTACTCATAAATATAGCCTACCTTAAAACTACATTTTCGTCATATATATATATATATATATATATATATATATGTTGTAAAATACCATCATGAAAAATACAAATATATGCACTATATGAAATGCCGATAAAGTAACATGTTTTAGATTAAGCCAACCTTTTAACCTTTTTTAGACAAATAAGACAACCAACCTTTGCCAAAACAAATAAATAATAAATAATAAATTTAAATAAACAAATTAACAAACTATGAATGCGCACATAAACACAAGTAAATGTAATATTAATAAGCAATAACAACAAATTAAATAAATACGTAAAATGTTAAGAAAAATAACTACAAATAATTGCATTCAAATCAACAATTATTTCTACTCAATAACCTCTAGAATAATTTGAAATATAACCATTACCACCTACCCAATAAATACAATAGAACATGCTACCCATAATGCACCATATGTGTTGTCATTGGTTTACGTTAAGATACGCTTCGAGCAGACATCAGATGAAATTTGTTGTTTAAAAAAAGTAATTTGACGTTGCTAACCAGACGCTCCTTCGTAGTTAAACAGGTATAGCACGTCAGGCTATATGACGGTTCCGTGTAGGATACAGGGTGGATTCCTGTCGGAGGACGCATATTTTCTACGAAATTTCTCGGGCATTCAGGCCGGTAAATGTAAAAAAAGGAATTCGCCGTGAACTAATGGTAAATCTAAATGAGGATATTTACTAACCGCCTCACGCGGTCGGACGTGGCACAAGGCTGAGTTTACTGTGGGGTGTACGAGACTGTAAGCTCGGCCAAAAATTCCACGTAAAAAAACGGGGCCGGTAGCTGTCTTTCCAGACGAGACTCTGCCCTTCAACATAGCCTCGTCTGGGGATCCTCTCTGCCCGGAGGAAGAGTTTGACCAGCACAGTTGCAAGTAAATCCAAATGACGATATTCACTAACCGCCTCACGCGGTCGGATGTGTCACAATGCCGAGTTCTATTGTGGGTATCCAAGCTCGTAGACTCGGCCAAAAATTCCCGTAGACCACGTAAAAACGGGGTCGGGTAGTCTCTTCCCCAGACGAGACCGCCTTTCGACATAGCCTCCTCTGGTATCCTCTCTGCCCAAAGGCAGAGAGTTTGACCAGCACACTTGGAAGTAAATCCAAATGACTAGTATTTAGTCACCACCCCCACGAGGGTATCATGTGGCACAAGGCCGGTTTAACGCGGGATCTTCGAGCCCGTGGGCTCGGCCAAAAATATACCCTTTGAACCCGTATAAACGGGTTCAGGGTCGGTTTACCTCCCCGAACGAGACTCTGCCCTTCGGCGTAGCCTCGTTCGGGTTCCTCCCCGCCTGAAGGCAGAGATTTCAACTGATCAGCCGATCGTCCTAGTAAATCCAAATGACTATCACATAAAGTATATTCTATTGTATTTATACGGACTGAGACATACCCATTATAGTCCATAGGTACGGTATAATATTATATAATTGAGTTTTATTGTCAATGTTTATGGTTAGCATTGCAAGCGTTGACAAAAAAATTAAACAATTTTTGTTCATAATTATAGAATTAAAAAAAAATACCCATTACTAACAACTAAAAAAAATCCAGCGAATATTTTTTGTTATGTTTAATACAGAAGAACTATCTGAATGTCAATGATCCTTCTCAAAACTATAGACAATATCAAAATATTCCTTGTTTGCAGGGTTATTTATATCTTATGTGAGCCAGTTATTCCGATTTAGCCTCCTGTTTTTTATGTAGGTTAGTTGCATATCCCCTTTAAATATTGTTTTCGGGTAGCATATGTTGAAATACCTTTTTAATACTCAAAATTTCCAATTGCCCAGAAATTTCTGTACAGCTGCTCATCGCCCTCCCAGCAGCTGAAATCGCCCACCCAACAGATGAAATCGTCCACCGCTGGGCGATATCGCCCAGCTTGGAAAACCCTGTTCTAAGAAGAAAAAAAAAACTGAAAAAATCAAAATAAGAACATTCAAAAAATAAGATAATTGTTTACTTATCTTTACATCGTGTGAGCTTCAACTGATAATATCTACACTTATAAAAAATATTCATAACTTTTTTTTGTGAAGTGACAGGTTTTATTATGAAAACAAGAGTACAACATAAAATTTTATTTATAGATAAATCAACAATATTAGTGCAGTATAGTTGAATAAATTATAGGTGTACCATTGTACCGTATATGGAATATTTCTGCCACATCTGGTTTGGTGCTTCTGTTATTGAATTAGAGATTCTTGGTAAAATCTAAAAATGAATCTACAATGTTATCTGTCTTGATCTGTCATATCGGCATCAGTCACTTTCCTACCGTCGTAACGCAGCTTCCTTGTGTATTTACTATAAATAATTTTATGATGAACAAAGTTTTCTAATAACAGAGCTAGAAATTAATTCAATGAAAAACGATTTCATGTCAGTAGAAAACGTGAAGGCACAAAGAGATGATCTCCCGGATGTTAACATGAGCCATGTTGATGGAACCCAGAAAAGGTTCTCTGTGATGATTAAATGATAGCAGTGTTGTTTTGTAGGTGCTAAAATTTACAAGCAATGAATTGCGCCAGTTAATCATTGACAGCTAGTTTTACTTTCTCACGTCTATTGGACTTGTTACTAACACAGGAGTAAATAGTTGTATCATCAGCTCAGGACCGATGCAAGGGTCTTGTATCTTCCGACCCGAATCTATGATACGGACCCGCTCTCTGGTACATCTCAATTTTCATAAGGTAGTATTCATATAGGTACACATTCTGTTGTAACTCAATTATGTACAATAATGGATCATATAGGTCAATAATTCAAACTAGAAAAATTGAAAATAAATAAAATGCAACTAAATAAAAATTAGAGACATGTATAATAGATCATTCCATCTTAAATAGTAAGTCATCGGAACAGTTGCCATGAAAATATTTGTAGAAGAGACAGAAAGAGGCCACAGCACGTTTGTGGGATAGCGATTGTAGACTATAGATGCCAGATCAAGACCTATCATATTGCATATTCGTCTCTGGATTTTGTCAAGGATCTCGAGCCGTACAGCGGGGACACCAGTTGTCAATCTAGCAGTCCGCTTATTCTTTCTTTCAACAATGGTTTGCGGCAATTTTTAATATCAACTTGAGATTTTTCTTGTTAAAAATGTTGAATAATTTGAACACATTCAATATTATGGATAAAAATAGTGAATTTTATGTAGTGTTTTTCGAAACAATGAGCAAACAAATTCACGGATTTGGACGAAAATAAAATAAACCCCATCAAAATGGCGTCAAAACCCGCGATTTTTTTTAATCCTTCAATATTTGTGCTGGGTTTAATTTGTTACGTATATAAATGTAGGTTTTTAAAAAAAAACCCCAAAACAAACGTTATTAAGATAACGAGGGTCACAAAGCAGTTCCCGGGGCTCCCAATCAGGCTTACCCGCTCCCGGAAGTAATACGCGCCAGCCTTACATCAGCGTATGAGATTTATCGATAATTTCTTATTGTAAAATATTTTTCTTTTTCTCCGATATATAATTCTCATTAATCGTAGTAAACAAATTCAATATTAAACTAATTTCTCGAAACTTTTTCCAGTCTGCTCACAAAATCTACTTAATAAGCAAATAATTGAACAAATATCATTTGTATATATGATTATTATCTATATTGTCGTTGTGAAACTCAATTTAATATTGTGATGCGGTCCACTTTACACTCGACCAACAATGATGCAGCCTTCCATGAAAAAAAAATTACCTACCCGCAGGGTCGGATTATGACCTTTTGGGACCACTAGACTAATGAAATTATAACACCACCCACGAACAGAGACACATTCTAACTCGCCTGCACCCGTCTTGATTATTTTACCCCTGATATATTTTAGCGTTATTTAGGTTAGCTTGAACGGAGGGGGGGTATATTTTTATCACTTGTTCCCTGTTTAGACATTGGGTTTCCGGTTCCTTCTTAAGTCTTTTCATACGCTTTCACTCCCAATCCGACCTTGCGTCTTAGTAGCGTTATCGCCTTGATTGGTGTGAAATGAATAAAAAAAACAAAAAATATTTCAACTCACTCAGTTACCTACCGTATTTGACGGCATATAAGACTCACGGGTGTATAAGACGCACCCCATTTTCAGCAGAGCAAATCAAGAAAAAAATTAGTAAAGTTAGTAAACGTTTCTTTACGTTTTTATATTACCACTTTACGGTAATGTAAACATTTTTAGCTCCTTCATATTTTTTCTTATTCTTTGCTCTTTTTTTAATACTTTCGTTTTAATCACTAATATTCTAAATTTTATTAGTTTGTTTTAAGGCATATAAAACGCAGGGGAATTTTAAAAGATATTTTTAGTAAAAAAAAAAGTGCGCCTTGTATGCCGTCAAATACGGTAAGTTCCATACATGTTTGGGCGTTCATGTCTCTTCCGATTTATGACAGATTAGGCAGAAGATTTCCATACAGCAGATTGTCGTTCCTTTCGGCAGTAGACAGGTTTTTAACCAAAGCTATTCAATCCATAGCTGGAGGAGGGGAGAGATGGGTATTTGCTCGTAAATTAATGTAACGAACCCCCTGCAATTCGAACTTGGCTCTTCAATTTCTCAGTCCGAGTCGATATCCATTACATCACACTTACATACATGTCAACACAACTGTAGTAATAAATAAATAAAAATAACAATAATAATAAAAAATTTATATCCAGCCTTATAACAATAAAACAATCAAAATAAATATGAGTTTTTCATGTTGATAGCATTTCAATTTATGAAACTATTTAGAAGTTATAACATCTAGAAAATATACAATATAAAATTTTATCAAAATATACATCCCCGCTTTATAAAAATATACATCCTTGCTTTATAAAAATTTGTAAGATAAACATTCTGAAGTAAAATCAAACATGTTATCTACTTGAAAGACAATGACACGAACTAAAACATTCTTTTGTTTGCTTAGCTTCTTGCAAAGTCAAATATATATGACTGTCGTATTGATATCATTTCAGCTTATGAAACTATTTAGAAGTTATATAGAAAATAAAAATGATTGCTTTATAAAAGCTTGAGGAACCTTAGGCTGCAGCCTTAAACTAAAGGATAATTTGGCCCTGCATATAATACGGTGTTGATAGTAGACACAGAAAGGTAACTACAAGAACTCCAACAGAAGGTAGTGAAGGAAAGCGAGAAGAAAGGACTAAACATCAATTGTAAGAAGACATAATGCATGGTTGTTAACAAAAAGAAAAACTCAACATGTACATTAAGAATAATAAAAATAGATTTTTTATAACCAGGCTTATAAAAAAAAAAAAAATCAAAATAAATATGAGTTTGTTATTTTGATATTTCAGTTGATGAAACTCTTGAGCAGTTATAGTATCTAGAAAATTAATATCATTTGTTTCTAAGATTTCAACATTCTGAACTAAAATCAAACATGTTTACTTGAAACACATTGACACAAACTAAAACATTCTTTTCCTTGCTTTGCTTCCTGCAAAGTCAAATAAATATTATTTTATCATGTTGATTATGAAACTATTTAAACATCTAGAAAATTAAAATGACTGCTTCATAAAAGCTTGTGATGATGGGGCTAGACTGCAACCTGTACTAGATTAAGGATAATCCGGCTCTGCCAAGTCGGGGTCTAAGCTAGTTTTAGTTCTTGGGTTTTACGTTTTTATATTAACACTTTACGGTAATGTAAACATTTTTAGCTCCTTCATATTTTTCTTATTCTTTGCTCTTTTTTAATGCTTTCGTTTTAATCACTAATATTGTAAATTTTATTACTTTGTTTTAATAAAAAAAAAGCTTTAAATTTCATGCTTTTTAAATTAAGATATTACTTTGGCTAATCCTTTAAGAAATGCAATGGACTATAAGGGGTTAAAAATATCCCCGATCGTTTAAATAATCGTCGAAAAATAAAGAACAGAATAGGTGATGTTCGTATTTTGTGTGAGCTCAAAATAAATCCATTGTGTGTGGCAGGCGATGCTGCTGAGTGAGTTGGTCCGTTTGTGTAGCAGTCAGCCGATAACGGCTGTCTTGAATATCTAAGCGAGAAAACAACAAATAAATAAAAAGAAAAATAGGGGAAAAGAACATCTCCCCGTCTTTCAATGGTCCGCTATGACTTTCCTATGTACTGTCTCTTCTTTTATTTCTTCCTTTGATGTCGATGCCGCCTCAGAGGGTTTTAAATCCTTTTCCCGACCCTCGGTATTATGAGTATGGCTGTCGATGTCTGTATGTGGGTGAGGGTCAACAGAATGCGCGCGTACTAAATGTCTGATATTTCTTCTTAAAGCTCAAGACAATGCAAAACGTCACAACGCAGGAGAATATATATTTTCGTACTTCCTTGCGCGCGCAAATAGACACACAGAGAGCAAATGGATGTATGTGAAAAAGTCAAGAAACTCGTAGCTTAATAATAATAATAATAATAATAATAATAATAATAATAATAATATGTAAAATATGTGTTTTTTTTTTTTGTCGTCAGTGGAAAATGTCATGATGCCATTTTTATCCTTACATCTATAGGCGGGACCCGGAAAGAAATGTGTACACACCAAGAATCAAAGGAAATAAAACAATAATAATAATGCTACTAATAATAACAATTAGAAAATTTGCAACTTCTACGGGAAGGAAACTGAATGAAACTGGTATGAACACCACCGAAACCCGGTTACGGAGATAGGACCTGTTACAATTCTATGGGACTACACAATACACACTGACAGAACAATCAAAGCCAACCGCTCAGACATTGTTATTAAAGACCACAAACAAAAAATGTCTCCTTATTGATATGGCAGTCCCTGCAGACTGCAATGTATCATTGAAGATATTCAAAAAGCTGTCAAAATACAAGGACCTTGAAATCGAAATCTCAGAAATGTGGCACATGGGAATATCAACAATCCCTGTTATAGTTGGAACCCTAGGATTAGTTGGAAAAGATTCCAGTAGACTAATTGAAGGGATTCCTGAAAGCCCATGCCTCAAAGAAATACAAAAAAATTGTTCTCACAAGTACTGCCCACACTTTACGAAGGGCTTTATCTATGTAATTTTTTTTTTTTTTTTTTTTTTTTTTTGTCAGTGGAAAGTGTCATGATGCCATTTCTAACCTTACGTCCCTGGGCGGGACCCGGAAAGAAATGTAAACGCCAGAAATCAAAGAAAATAATAATAATAATAATAATAATAATGAAGGAACAAGATGGTGTAATGATAGAAAAATATAAAGATCACTATTTCAAAAATAAAAAAAAATAGAAAGCTAAAAGTTGGCAAACCATTTTGGTTTGCAATAAAGAAATAAGAACAAAAAAAAATAAGGAAAAAAATAAAGAAAGAAATAAAAGAGGCCAAAAGTTTATCATTCCTGAATGTAGGTAAAGAAAAATGGATTGTCAAATGAGTCATTTCTGGAAGGAATCAAAATCAAGAACAATTCGAGAATGAATTCTATTGTCTTTTTTTCTTTTTTTTTTTTAAGAAAAAAAAAAGTACTGTTAAGACAGATCGTGACGAGCAGGCAAACGGACTGGACGAGCCGCTGAAAAGAATTTCATCCGCTGTTCCTTACTCTAAAGCTCTGGAAACCTAAAAATTCCACAGAGGGAGTCAAAAGTATTAAGACAGTGACGAGCAGGGAGAGAGCTTGTTATCTAGCGTGATCAACAATTTGAACAAGGCCAGCACTCTCAAACCCTCGATCAGCTCCAAGGGGTCCCGTCTTCCAAATTTCACTCACAAGGCTAGGGTCAACCAGAGGTAAGTTTTTCAGGCCCTTTCCAAAGGTGCACACACTGGGATCGCCCCTTCCAGACCGATAACATCAGGAAGTCTCCTTCCCGACAATTCAACCGTGATGAAATTCAACCTGAGTCACATGGTCAGAAACTGAACGTGCTAACTATATATTATATATATATATATATATATATATATATATATATATATATATATATATATATATATATATATATATATATGCTGAGGACGTAGGGACTTTCAACACGGGAACTTTCTGATAAGATTTTATGAACTTTTTGAATATCATTGTATATTTTATTTTAAGAGATATAAGTTTTTCTCAGTACATGCAATATATATTTTTTATATTAAGTATCTTTCCATGCATTTTTAAAAGTCCATAAATTGGTGTATATTTGGATAAAGGACGTTATCCAAAGATAACCACGTCTAAACAAGTAAACCTCTACTTTGGTGACTTCCACATCTCCACACTATGAGGCCACCACATTTGTTCACCGACCCCCACAATGATACATAGGGATACTTAGAAATTAATGAAGGAGACGGAATGCAACATTCAATTATGAAGAAAAAGATCCGAAAAGAATATTATAGGTGAGTGTGTTTGATACTAGAAATCGAACTTAATAGAACCAATAAAATGAAGGCTATCAACACCTTAGTCATATACGTAGTAACATACAGCTTCAATGTTATTAAATGGAAGTTGAATGACATTAGAAGATTGGACACCAAGACTAGAAAAATGCTTACCTAAATGAAGATGTACCCCCCGAAATCAGATGTTGATAGGCTGTACGTACCAAGAGCTTTAGGAGGCCGAGAACTAATCCAACTTGTACTCTAAAAACTACAACGATGAGATTAGAAGCACATCTCGCAAAAAACCAATGACACTTTCCTACAAATAGTAAAACACCAAATCCACTCTATCAACAAAGAAGCTGCGTTCTTCAAGAAACAAGTACCAACAAAAACAAAGCGAATGCCATCTACGAAAAACGAGTAAAACCAGAAGCAAAACAATTTCACCAAATAAAATTACAAAAAAATAAAAAAAAATGTAAGGACAAGTCGTTGCATGGCAAATACCTAACAAGAACAAAACAAGCAAATGTAGACTAACAGAAAACACACCAGTGGCTGGGGAGTAGCGGGCTGAAAACTGCCTAATTAAGCCTAATTATTGCAGTTCAAGACCAAAGCCTCGCAACCAGATCCTATGACTGTCACATAATTAAGGATTGAACTTACCCGAAATGCAGAATCTGCGGAAAATATGATGGAACTGTCGACCATATTATCTCAGGATGTCCGGAACTAGCAAAAAATGAATATACCCAGGAACATGACAAGGTAGCGACATATATGCACTGGAAGATATGCAAGAAGCACAAAATAAAAAACACTGAGAGATGGTATGACCACCCACCAGACACAGTTAACAAAAATAACGATCCTCTGGGATATGCCGATTCAAACTTACAGGGAAATAAAGTCCGACAGACCTGATACTCTCATAAAAGATAAGAAATTCGGGAAGTGTATGCTTATTGACATAGCAGTACCTTCTGAGATAAACAAAAATTATCGAGAAATTGTCCAAATTCAAGGACCTGGAGATCAAGATTAACAGGCGTTGGGAATGAAGACTAAGACTGTACCAATAGTAATCGGAGTTCTGGGCCTCGTGAGAAAAGGAACGGACAATTTTATTATCAGTGTCCCAGGTAATATCAACATACAGAGGGTAGGGTACCAGTTCTAACTCTGACCAAGAACTATGTTTCTGATTCAGAACTCTTTAACACTAACCTGTATTTATGGATACACATTTCGTTTTAGATATGTAAATAATAAAGTACTCTCAAACAACCCTTTCAAAAATTACGAAGAACGTTAAATATGTATTAATTCGTTTTTAAATCATTTTCATTCCTTTAATTTCCTCAGTAAAGTTTGTAGCTATTTACTAACTGTAGCTTAGATCTGGCACAAGGTCGAAAATATGGGGCACACAGGGAAGATCAAACTCACAACTCAATCGTAACTGATCTAGCTTGTTATTATTAAGGAGCGAGAAATGTGTAAATAGGTTTGCCTATCATTCTGTTCACACCCCTCCCCGTTCTTGTGAGCAGTAGAGATTTCTTGTTTAAGATTGTGTTTCCGGTTCCTTCTAAAATCTCTTTCACTTCCGGTGGCCTCTTGCTGGTTAAACATTATTAAGTGAAGAGGAATCATGTGATAGCTCATTTAAATTGTTGAAGATTAAAGTTGGCTTGAAAGCTTCTTGCGAGAGACGCTAGATCGATTACGACTGAATAGTGAGTTCAATCCTTTACACGATGCCCTGTACTTTCGACTACGTGCCGCTTCTAAGCTGCCCTTAGAAATTCACCTTTACACACTTCTACGTAGTGTAATGGTTAGCAAGCTTGTTTCGCTAGCTCAATTAAGACTGTATAGTGAGTTCGATCCTCACTGGGTGCCTTCTTACACCACATCGAAGTGCTCCCTAAGCAAAAGTTTATAGAACACAAAATAATCTGAATTGTATTTGAGAAATGAAGAAAATTATATAGCCGCAATTCTCCCCTTCGATTAGATCGTCCTGGATAAGACGATAAACTAGATCTGCGTCCTGGATAAGACGATAAACTAGATCCGCGTCCTGGATAAGACGATAAACTAGATCCGCGTCCTGGATATGACGATAAACTAGATCCGCGTCCTGGATAAGACGATAAACTAGATTCGCGTCCTGGATAAGACGATAAACTAGATCTGCGTCCTGGACATGACGATAAACTGCATCTGACAGCAATGCCTCTGTTCAGGAGGTTTTGAGGAGCGTAGGACCAACTCTTAATTGCTGGTGTCCACAGATCCACCCTAACCTGGAGTGGTAGCACCTGTTCGGGTCTAAGCTGTGGGCAAATAGTTAACACCCCAAACTGAGGTCAAAACACTATGAAAGTGTAAAAAAAGGTGTAAAAATACGTTTTAATACCAGCAATACATTTTTGTAAAAATTATTACCAGCAATACATTTTTGAAAACAAGATATTACTAGCAAAACATTTTTGAAAAAAAAATGTATATATTACCAGCAATACAATTTTGAAAAAAAATTATTACCAGCAATAAAAATCTTGTCGGCATTAAATAACCCATTGAGGTTGATATGCCGTAAAACAAACCAAACCAAAACCAAACCTTTGACAAGACAAGATCATTTAATAAGTTCCTTTTTCTTCATTTCCTTTTATGGCTCTTCACAACTTCCTATAGTTGACCCAAAGCCTTCCTCTATCTCTCTTGCCATTGATATGTACTGTGAAGGTTAAGTTTTCCAAATCACCCTTACTCATTATGTGTCCAAGAAAGTTCAACTGTCTTTTCCTGATTCTGAACATAATGGTTATTTACTTGCTCTGTCCAATTCTTAGTATTCTTCTGTAAAACTACATTTCTTTTACTTCTAGTTTACCTTTCATCTGTGTTGAGATTGTCCACCATTCACCATACAAAATGATTGATCTTACATAGCGATTCAGAACTCTTTTTATTGGTCGTCACGAAATCTTCCTGTTTCTT
Source organism: Acanthosepion pharaonis (assembly GCA_903632075.3). Lineage (NCBI taxonomy): Eukaryota > Metazoa > Mollusca > Cephalopoda > Sepiida > Sepiidae > Acanthosepion > Acanthosepion pharaonis. Next base: position 23,621 of record CAHIKZ030003319.1, on the reverse strand, counting down.
AGGGATTCAAAAACCTTAGTGAAATAACTTGATGGAAGTATGTAGAAAACTTCGAAAGGTTTCGAAGACTTTTGCCAAAAGACTGGGCATGTGAACAAGAATTAAATATATTCATGTAACAGCGTTGTTAATATCGTAAATTTTAAATAAGTCGACCTGACGTAAAAGTCGACCTGGCGTAAAAGTCGACCTGGCGTAAAAGTCGACTTCAATATTTTTAGCTCAAAATTCCGAGTTAGGACTATACCTACCGTAAAGGTCGACCCCTGAACATACAGTAGGCTACTAAAACTTAGGCCTACCAGTAAATGAAGTTAGGCTACAATATACGATAACCTGTACCAAAAACTACATACGGTCACACTACTTACCTGTATATTGAGACACTAAGCGTAATATCTTTCGATATGTATTGTGTAGCAAACAACCTGCAGCGCACACCGGTAGGTACTGTATACTCTATTGATATAACTTGGCGAACATTTAAAATTTGCCAGATCTACTGATAAACACATTAAAGTCAGCATCAACTCTTATAAAATATCACTGTCGTTACTATTATGAAACTGCAGATGGCACGCATACGATAGCTAGTTGTCTAAATGACCGACTGAGTTAAACGGCGCTTCGGTCAGTGTTTAAACTTAGTGTATCAGCTGCTTGACGCGATGTGTTCTGTAGTGTTAATAGAGAACTGAATTTGTGCTACGATTTTATTATTTTATATTAATTTCTGTGTTAATATGCCAAATACACTCAATAAACAGAAATTTTAGTCGGATATCTTTGTGGCAGCCTGCTGGAGATACGGCAAATGGAGTAAAGTAATTGTTAGAAATGCTGTCTCACTTGTTTACAACTCGTTGGTAATAGCTTACATTTTATAGCAGCCATATAAGTCGATCCCTACATGTGGAAATTTTTATCCGGCTTGAAAACTCGAGTCGTACGTTGCAATTTACGGTATCTGAAAGGATACTGTTTAAAGTGCGGTAACATTGAAACGTCTTGCTGTCATGTGATCTCCAACTGAAATTATCTGATACGCCTGATGCGGGAACATAAGGAGCACACGAGGAAGAATACTGAAGAGAACGCAGTTGTAATGAGGAGACGTACAGATATTTGATCCCCAGCGAAAGTACCCTGTTAAAATGGGGAATAGAAAAGATGATAATGACAGAAGCAGTAAACTTTTTTTTATTTTTTTACTTTTAACAATACCTCAGTTCCATGATATGAGAACGGACACTGATCCCTAAAAAAAAAAAAATCACACTTTGCATTTTCATGTCTGTCACAAACCTCCATGAAATGGAAAAAACATTTAAAAAAAATATCCGTTTGGCAGATGAACACATTAAAATTTAAACGCATCATCAAGCAGCCAGCTGTTACACAAAAGCAAAAAATAAAATAAATCTCTCACGAATGCGCAAATTTCCTACCATGTGTAACCAAACCTTTCCTCTCCAAATCATTCGATAGCCATGAAGAACACTAAAGCCTTTCATGAGTACTCTCCTCTTGATAATAAACTCTCAGGATGTTAACCTATCTTCTCTTATAAATTTGCCTAAGACTAAATATTATCTGCTTCCCGCACTTAACATCAGAAAAACAAAACAGACCGTATCATAATTTTACAGCCTTTTATATATGACTAACAAATTGCATTTACAATATAAGAGGTAACATTTAATATGTATATTTAATCAGTATCACCCCATGAAAGGCAGTAAAGTCACTAAGACGCAAGGAGTTAATGGGTGTGGAAGAATTAGGAACAGAAACCTTAATAAGGAGCTGGAAGTGGAAAGAGTAACCAGGAGGACAGCAATTAAATTTTTGTAGATTAAAGTTGGCTGGAAAGCATGAAGCTAGAAGGGAGTGTCATAGACAAGACGTGCGGGCAAAGAAACTGTTAGCATAGAATTTACGGTCACATCGAGCCAATTCAACTGTAAATTGATGAAATCTCAACACCAGACTAATACTGCGCTTAAATTCATAAAGTCTAGGTACCATAGCGAAGAGCTCATCTGAACAATTACCATGAAAGTATTTATAGAAAAGAAACACAGAGGTGACCTTACGGCGGTGAGAAAGTGACTGATGCCAGATAAAGAACATATTTGCATAACAATTTTAAAAGCCTATTCTAGTAAATATTTCCATTGTGTTATGTATTTTTAATTCAAGTTGTAAAAATTTCCATATATAACCAGTTCTAGTCAATTTATTTTAATTCATCATATTTGTATAGAAATAATTTATATATGTCTTATGAAAATTCAGTTATAAGCAAAAAAAAAAAAAAAAAAAAAATAACCATAAAAATAACCGTAAAATGAATTTAATCTGGGCTTCTAAAACTATATTTTTTTGTGAAGCGTAAAGTAAATAAATCTTAAATTTAATTTTTTAAGATAATAATTTTTTTTTATAGAATTCTATAATTTTAAACCCAGTTAATTACGATATAATTTCTGCGGCGTTCGTAGTAACCATTGTTGTCATCTGACATTTCACATGTTAGTGGAGCATAACCGAAAAAGAAATTTTACGGAATTATCCAATTTCTTTTTTTTAAATCATTTCACTCCAAACAAGCCAAAAAAGCCACTGAGGCACAAGCAGTTACTGAGTGTGAAAGAATAAGAAAAATTAAAAACATTATTAAGGAGTGAGAACAATAAAAGAAGAGGAATCAAGAAGACAGTAGATAAAGATTGACAGAGCATTTAATTTTTTGCAGATTAAAGTTGGCTGGAAATCAAGAAGCCGGAAGAGAGTTCCACAAGCGAGAAGTGCGAGAAAAGAAATTGTTAGCAAGGAACTTACGGTCACATCTAGCCAATTCAACTGTAAAATGATGAGACCTAGCTGCCAATCTAGTACTGCGCTTAAATTCAGGTCTAGGTGCCATAGAGGATAGTTCTTCAAAACAATTACCATGAAAGTATTTGTAGAAAATCACAGAGAAGCTACATTACGGCGATGGGAAAGTGACTGAAGCTGGGATACCAGGTCAGGACTAAATAACGTTGCAGATTTTTCTTTGGGTTTTATGAAGAATTTCTAAGTATATAGCAGGAGCACCAGACCAAATGTGGCAGCAATATTCGGAGTATGGGTGAATGATAGACTTATAAATAAGTAAAAATAAGCTAAAGGAAAAACACTAAGCTTGCTGAATTATTACTTTTTTTATTTTTTATTTTCTTTGATTTCTGGCGTCTACACATTTCTTTCCGGGTCCCGCCCAGGGACCTAAGGTTAGAAATGCCATCATGACACTTTCCACTGACAAAAAAAAAAATTACATAGATAAAGCCCTTCGTAAAGTGTGGGCTGTACTTGTCAGAACAATTTTTTGTATTTCCTTGACGCATGAACTTCCAGGAATCCCTTCAATTACTGCAATCTTTTCCAACCAGTCCTAGGGCTCCAACTACAACAGGGATTGTTGATGTTCCCATATGCCACATTTTCGAGATTTCTATTTCAAGGTCCTTGTATTTTGACAGCTTTTTGAATATCTTCAAAGATACATTGCAGTCTGCAGGGACTGCCATATCAATAAGGAGGCACCGTTTTTGTTTGTGGTCTTTAATAACAATATCTGGCCGGTTGGCCTTGATTGTTCTGTCAGTGTGTATTGTGTAATCCCATAGAATTGTAACAGGTCCTATCTCCTTATTATTATTATTATTATTATTATTATTATTATTATTATTATTATTATTATTATTATTCAGATATTTCTATCATGGTCAGCTCTACGTAGTTATGTCTCAAGTAGAAAAATCCAAGTGTAATTACCATAATGACAAAAGAAATGTTTTGCCAAAAATGTTGTTTATACAGAAATCTTATGGAGGTAAGATAAGCAAGGTTCTTAGAAACAGAAAAAAACCACGTTAGAAACAATGAAAACTTTCTTATATGACAGTGGATGCTGGACAATCTCCTCATTATTTTAAGAAAATTCGAGGCAGAAGAAATGTGGTTCTGCAGAAGGATACTGAGAATTCTATGGAAGGACAAAGTAAGCAACAAAGAAGTCTTAAAGAAAATTGGCAACAGAAAGAACACTTATACACAGAATCAGGAAAAGACAACTGAAATTTCTTGGACAAGAAATGACGGAGGAGGGCTTGGAAAACTTGAAAAATATCGAGGGCAAGAGAGATCGGGGAAGGCAGCGAGGCACTTACCCGATGGGCATGGATGGCGGAACAGGGTGGGGCGGTAGGTGTCTTAACAGAGGTTGAAAAACTGCTAAGAACCATAAAGTATAGGAGTTTTTTGTTTATACAGGGTGTTTCAAAAAGAATACGCCCAAATCATTACACTGTTTTTTTTTTTTTCAGGTTTATAGCATTGTAGTGGACTGAATCAGTGGTTATTTCATAGAGTAGTTATCAAAGTTTGATTGGGTGTCAGTTTCACCGCTGTTGTTAGTATAACTTCCGGTGCAGCTACAAACAGGACAAACCTATCTCGAAATGCTCCCAAACTGGCTATTCACTTTACTGCAAGCAGATTCGAATGACTTCATTTTTTAGCAAGATGGAGCACCACCTCATTGGCATCTCGGGGTTAGAGCTTATCTGAATGAAAACGTGCCTCAGCGATAAATTGGGAGGAGAGGTGCTAAAGACCTTGCTCTCTGTGCTTGGCCTGCCAGATCCCCGGATCTCACTGTGTGTGACTTTTTCTTGTGGGGGTATGTTAAAGACCAAGTTTATGTTCCAGCACTTCCAGCAAGTATCGATGACTTGAAAAATCGAATAACAGCTGCAATCAACACGGTGGACCTTGACATGCTGGGGCGCGTTTGGGAGGAATTCTCATATCGGCTTGATGTTGTCCGCGCTGCCGGTGGTGGCCATATTGAGCACTTATAAAACATGAAATGAAACTTGAATGTATATATAACACATGTGTTCATGCTAGAGGTTTGTAATTTTTTTCGTTTTTGACATATCACGTGATGATTTTGGCGTATTCTTTTTGAAACACCCTGTATATTGATTCGTTTTCTAAGCTCTATCAACCCTTTTCAGGTAATTTTAAAGTCAGAAAATAGTTTTTTATACTGTAAGATCTTTTTACATAATAATGATTTAATGATACAAGTCCTACTAATTAACCCATAGCTAGTGGGGTGGAGTGTTAGATACATACCTTTCCCAAGACTATTAACTTGAACATAACGAACCCAACAGGAATTAGAACTTTGCACCCCGATTAACAATTCCGAGCCATTATCCATTACAAGCTAGTTTTACCAAGCGGACACCCATCTAGGTACTGATCAGGCTCAACGTTGCTTAACTTTGGTGATCGTACGGGAACCAGTGTTTCAACGTGATACGGCCGTAAGCCAGGTAGATTCTTTTTTTTTTTAATTATTATTTCGAATTTCAACCTATGTTTTGTGAAATTACTTCTCACCACTGCAAATATATAAAACTCCTTCTCGGAACGTATCACGTGACTTAGGAGCGTTTTCTATTTTGTCATTCGATTACCACCCTATCTATCTATCTATCTATCTATTTATCTATCTATCTATCTATCTATCTATCTATCTATCTATCTATCTATCATCTACAAACAGCTCATTAGTGTGGCTAGACATCCGATTGCTTCAAGCTGGTATCGAAAGTCGAACGATTTGGCATCAGTTATTCGTCGCGTGATTTTATTAACGTATTTTATACGTGATATATATAAACGCGAGACCAGCAGCCAAGTTTCGCTCAATTCTTACGAAGCTATGCGTAAAGCAGCAGCAGCCGTTAAAAATTCTCTTTCTTCACAGTACTCAATAGGCTATATACTACAGTTCCAGAAGAGTGGAAAAAAAGAATGAAATCAATTATCGATCTTATACTTTGAGAAACATTTGCAAAAAATGCCAAAAATTTGTGCTGCATTAATCAAGGCTGAAGGAGGATATTTCGACGAGAGTAAAATTTAATAATAAAATGCTTTTTTTTTCTTTTTATCAAAATAAAATTGCTTTTTTTTCTTTTTATCAAAATAAAATTTTATCAGAATAAAAAAAACATTTTTTAACCATATCTAATAATTTTCTTTTTCTGCTTTTGGGACCAATTCGAACTGTAGTATATATATATATATATATATATATATATATATATATATATATATATATATATATATATATATATATATATATTATTACAGGTAATAGACCTGTTGGTATATAATCCAGGTGGATCTTTCTGTGTCTGCATACCTTATACCGTTAAGATTGTAGCCGCCAGTAACGAATCCTGGTTGGATTTTTAGTTTTCGCAGAATTGCTTCACTGTAAGGTTGAATCAGTCTGGTGAGACGACATAGCCTTGTCTTACATCCTTTTCTATTTTTACGAAACTTAAATGTAGTATGAAGAATCGAAGACATTTAGAAATTATTGACCAAAAAAATAAAAATATCGTGTAATTCATCTCATTTGAAGGAATTATACCACTTTTGTTTGTTTCTGCGGTTTCATCACATTGAGATATGGAAACACAGGTCCTCGTACAATGATTGAAGTTAAGCAACGTCGAGCCTAGTCAGTACGTAGATGGGTAACCGCTTGGAAATAACAGATGTTGTAAGCTTGGATGTACGGATGGTGTAGCGAGAAATGGAATTCCGAGAACCGACTTCTAATACCAGTCATTTCCTTATATTCACTTACGGGTAAATACACTTGTGAAATGTATGACTCCACATCTCCCCCCTCCCGCTATGGGTTAATTAGTAGGATTTGTTTCACTTAAATCATTATAATCTTCAAAAGATTCTTACAATGTAAAAATATTTGTTGTTTTTAAATAACTTGCAAAGGGTTGATAAGCCGTAAAAAAATCAATCTTTCTGACAGTTAATTTCGACATGTCTCTGCTAATTAAATATATCTAAATTTCATTTTCTGCTTTTTCTTTTTGTTTTGTTTTGTTTTTTTCCCAAAACATTAGCTTCTAAAACTTTTATATGCGGAAAAAGGTTTTCTGTCTCTTTCCAGAAAACAGTGAAAATGTGCATTTAAAATCAAAACAAAGTTTGGAGTTCGATCCCCACTCGATCCAGACTTGTGACTTTGTAAACAACACCATCATACCACACTGCCTTCCTTCTAAGTAAACATCTCTACATTGTAAAGAGGGTGGCCAGCGAATAAATCTTTCCGATCATTGCCAGGTGCCGGTGGGGGCGAGGAGTTTGATACGCCCTGGTCCCCTCACTACTATCGCACAGCCGGGTTGAACTACGAAGTCTGTCCGGAATGTATCCAACCTTTTAGGGCAATGGCGCTTTCGTTCTATACGAAGTACTCTCCTTAGATACTTACCGATTTATCACAGCATCTTCTCCATTGGTCCGAACGAGTCTTTTGGGATCTCGTTCTCCTTAAATTCGCTCATGTAGTGTTGCCACGTCTAGGCTGGAGCTGCTCAGTCCTCTCTTTCCAGCCTAGACAAAATCATTCAGGCGGTATCGTTGACGATGAATTATTTCCCACCCTACAACTCCTTTCCCCACAGACGCAATGTTTTAAGTCCCTCGCTATTCTATCGCTATTTCCATGGCAAATGTTCTGTCGAGCTACATTCTCTAGTTCCCCCAGTTCAGACCTTCACTTCTAAGAACCGCCATGCATTAACACTGAAGCGAATCATCCTCATTCCCTTCCTATTAAAGGCGCAAGAGCTACTCAAGGTATAAGGTTACTAAAACATAATGACAATTGGGTCCTGTATTCAGTGTGCATTGAATTGTGTCATACGTGATGCAAGCTTGGGCGATCATGTCTCTCCCCAACTTCCTCACTTCTATTGAGTCTTTCAGTTAAGTGCGATGCGTAACACACGCTTAGGCGATCATGCCTCTTTCGATTCATGACTGACTAGGCAGAGGATTTTCCCACACCGTTTCTTTCTTCGGTAGACTGGTTGCCAGCCAAGGCTATAGGACCCAGTCTGTCCTGATATTCAAACCATATCTGAGGTGGTGGTGGGGGGGAGAAATTTTACGCGTAATTGAATGTAACGAACCCGACTAGAATTCGAACTCGGCTCTCCGATTTTTCTGCGGTAGATTTGGTTGCCAGCCAAGTCTATAGGACCCCAGTCTGTACTGTTATTCAAACAATAGCTGGGGGTGGGGAGAGATAAATTTTGAGCATAAGGTAAAGTAGCGAACCTGACTGGAATTCGAACTCAGTTCTCCAATTTCTCACGCCGAGACGTTATCCATTGCACCATACCACGCACCATTTCTCCCTCTGGTAAAGCAAGCTTTCACCTCCACTGTTTCGTATTCGGTGTATATTTAGTTAAAAAAAAAAAAAGAATTCATTTGAAAGACGGTTTTAGATTTGGGGGATAAAATACACAGTTTACAGAAAGCTGAACCTGAACTGTGGTATCAACCTTCTTGTCAATGCGCTTAATCCAACACTATTAATAACAACTGTTATATGAAAAATTTGAGTCAAAATTCAGCAAATAGCTTTTTGTCTGGCTGTGGATTTAAAATGTCCTTCAAAAGTACTTTTAGCCATTATCAAGGATGATTCTATTTTAATTTTTAAATGAAGATATGGATTGTTTTATGTATCTAGCTAGAATTATATGTTTGATTCCTATAACTCTAGATACATGAAATACATAGATAAATATAGCCGAAAAAGTACAATTAATATACAGTTCATTTCGACAATCAACATATATAATAATAAACATCTACATATAATAAGTGTGGGCTCATCTATTTATCTATCTATTTATCTATCTATCTATGATATATATATATATATATATATATATGTTCAATTGTGTGTAACAATTAAAATTTTAAAATAATTTTATATCTATTAACTTGGTCCTATTGACGGGTATGAAATCTATATCGGAGAGAGTTCAAAATATAATACGGCTCATATATTTTCAAGAATGCGTTGTATTTTTAAATTCATTTTATACTTTAAAAATTGCATTAAAAAAAAGAGGTGAGGACAAAAAATTATAAATTTAAAAAAATGTTTGACGATACGTTGTTTAGTAGGACGAGAAATTTTTCCATTTGAAATTAAAGAAGGCTTCTTCGAACTGTCAAGGATTAAGAGTCCTTTTCAAAATACAAAAAAAATATGCTTTAACTTTTTCAGTAAACATAATTTTAAGTGCTCAAAATTGAATTATGAAGATTTTGTATACCGATATCTTTTTTTAGGTGATTTATAAATTATCCACAGTTCATATTAACATTATAAACGATTATTTTAAATTACCAAATTTAAAATGGTATAATATAATACATATTACTTATAATACAATCATTCTTGTCAATTTTAAGATTGTCTATTCCATAGAATATAATTTTAATCCTTTCTGAATGGTTTTTCTATTTTTTTCCAGGTACCAAATTTAAGACTTTTTTTAGTGTTTAACTACCCTATAAATTTTTAATGTGCTTGACATAGTTTCCATGGATGTACTTTTTTTATAAGGATTGAAAATGAGTAAGACAAATGACAACCACATTTCTAAGAGTGAAAGAATTGTGAAGTATAACATCATACGGTTTTGGAATGTTTTTAATTTGAACTGAAAGTTTTAGTGTCCATGTCACGTAAATGTAAAACCATATAAAAACAACTTTTAGAATATATATATATAATATATATTTTTTTTTTAATATTTTGTTCCATTTTGAATTTTATATATGTTTTTAAGTTTATTTGATTATTTCTAAAACTTTCCAGATAAAACAACTTGAAGAATGTATAAACGGTATATCTTCGTTTTTTTATTTTTAGTAATTTTGATTTTCCGCATAACTTAAAAAAAAAGTTGATTTTAGCATAACTATATTATAAAAGTCTATGTTTTTAATATAAAATTTGAAAATAGTTGAAAAATGTATATATAAGATATATTTTCGTTTCAGTGGGGATTTGTTCCTTAAATTTTGGCATAAATTTTTGTTTGTGTCCATGACACACATAACTAAAATGTATATAAAATAACTTATTTAAGAATATATATATAAAGTATATTTTTGTTTTAGTGTGATTTTTCCCTTGTTGATTTTAGCATACCTTATGTTGTGTCCTTGTCGCACAATTTAAATCGTATAAAACAACTTGAAGTATGTATATAAGATAAAATTTTTAATAAATCATGAATTTTGATGATTTTTCATTTTTTTGTTTACAAAAGCAGTCCAACCAAATTATTCGATGTTTTAATTTGCTTTTATGTTTTTTTCCAATGATTTGCGACAAAAGTATGCAAAATCAGTTGATCATTTTTTCTGTTTATTTGAATGTTAACAGGTTAAATGTTTTAGAACGTTTTTTATTCCTTCAAATTTTAAATTTAACCTAGATTAAAAACGAAAAAGAATTTTCTTTTAGAATATTTCATGAAGACACAAATAATAATACAAGGAAGTAGTAAATTTAAAATCAAATTCCCTTTTTTTTTTCGAGCAAAAAAAAATCTAGCCACTGTTTTTTCCATCAAAAAGAAATTTAAATGAAATATACAACCCTAACTATAGAACTGTCCATATTCTAACATGCTCAATAAATATTGATTTTATTCAATTTTGTCATATGTTTAAATGTATATAAATATATTAATTTATTTATATCTATATATTTAAAAAATTTATTTCTAACCAAAATTGATAATGGCAATTAGAATAATTATGTACTCAAGGGCCGGTTTAAATTTACCAAACAGGAAAATAAAAATTTGATTTTGAACCCCGGCAAGTGCATTTGACCCTCGCTATCTTATTAACATTTGTTTTTTCCCCACCTACGTTTATATATACGTTACAATTTAAACTAAGTACAACCGACTATTATTTAAATGAACAATTTTCATTGATTTTGATGTCATTCTGGGATTTTTTGAAGTTTTTCCAAATTTGAATTTTTGTTCATACTAAGTCTTGAAAAAAAAAAAACACTATATAAAATTTCTATTTTTTATTGAAATGTTGAATGTGTTAAAATTATTCAAATTTTTAACAAGAAAAATCTCAAGTTGATGTTAAAATTACCACAAAATATTGTTTCTTTTATTTAAGATGGAATGATCTATTATGACAGGTCTCTAATTTGTATTTAGATACATTGTATTTATTTTCAATTTTTCTAGTTGAATTGTTCAAAAATATTGTATATGATTTTATTATTGTATATAATTCTACAAAAAAAAATTTGTATTTTATATTTTTCAATACTACCTTGTAAAAATGAGTTGTAGCGAAAAGGGGTCCGTATTAAGAGATTGGGGGTCATTTTTCAATCTTTGCAATATGGTCTGAACAAGGTATGAAATTTTCTTATTTTTATTCTACGTATCTTTTTTGGCATTTTTGATTATTCTACTATATTGGCATTTTGAAGCAACATAAATTGCAGCTAAAAAATTTATCTAATAGGTGGTGCAATATTTATATATTATTTGTTTGGACATTTATTATAATATAAATACAGTTCTGATTTGTTTTTGTATAATTAAATTTTACATCCTTGTGACACATTCCCATTGTACAAATGGAAAAATTTATAATATGCAAAAAAGGAAAGGTCTTTAAAATTAGATTCATTGATCTTTCAGATTTAGATATAATTTATTTTCAAGTTTTTTTAGTTGAATTTGTCAACATCTATTTGCATATGATCCATTTTGTATATAATTAGGTTAAAATAAAATGTATTTTTATTATATGAATATCTAGATGTGAACAGAGGCATTTTTTTATTGTAACTAAAAAAAGTCCATACGTATTACTCCAAGGAATGAAATTTTTTATCCATAATGTTGAATATGTGAAAATTATTCAAATTTTAACAAGAAAAATAAATTGATGTGAAAATTTTTGAATTTTTTGCTTTACATTGTTGTTTTTTATTTAAGATTTTTGTTGAATTAAGAAATGTCTCTAAATTCCATTCAATGAGAAAAAATCATTCAGTGTTTAATAAACATTTGGGAAAGACATGAAAAATCTTTAATTTTTTTTATATGGATAAATTTTAAACAGACTACTTCTGTAGCCTTATGGCAACCTGAAAAGGAGAAGAAAAGCTTTGTTCATTTAATACATGTAACCTGTCGAATTTTATCAATTATGATGTTAAAGGAAAGATTTGAAACATAGTATTGATACGATTGTCCCAACAACATTCGATTTAAATACATTGTATTTATTTTTGAATTTTTTCAAATGAATTGGTCAAACATATACTTTATTTCTTCAGCATAATTTTTCTATGATCAGCATACTAATATTTACAATTGACTAATAAAAGATTAAAAATTTCTCAGTTTTTGAAATTTCATTTTTTTTTTTTTCTTTTGTTGTTCATTTGAAGGAATTTTTTGTCCAAATCCACATGAATTTGTTTTGTTCATAAAAAAAAAAAAAACTCTATATAAAATTCAATATTTTTTTTCATTCATAATGTTGAATGCGTTAAAATTATCCAACTTTTTAAGAATCTCAAGTTGATGTTAAATAAAAGATGGCGCAAAACATTGTTGATTTATTTAAGATGGAATGATCTATTATGACATGTCTCTAATTTGCATTTAGATACATTGTATTTATTTAAAATTTTTCTAGTTGAATTGTTCACCTATATTGCATATGATCCATTATTGTACATAATTAGGTTACAATAAAATTTGTATTTTATATGAATACTACCTTATGAAAATTGAGATGTAGTAGAGTGGGGGGGTCTATCATAGATTCATGTTCATATAAATCATTTGTCATGGGACACCTGATAATGTTGATAAAATAGGAAAAAGTTGAATTTTTATTTTAAATTTTTTTTCCAATTCACATAAATCACATGGAGTACAATTTTTTGAAAAAAAAGACCAGCTTAAAAAATATATTTATAAAAACCTGAATAAATTTTATTTTTTATTTTTTAACTTTAAAATTTTTAATTTGTTTTGTAGATATTAGATTAAGATACAATTTTTAATTTTGGGGAAAAGTTATTATAAATATTGGAAAAGTTTTCTTGATTTTTTAATAACTAATATGAGCAAAAAAAGGTTCATTTTTTTTTTAAACTTTTGTGTCTTTTAAAGAATGCTTTTATAGATTGATTTTTAATGTAACAAATTTTCTCCAGAGAAAAAGCATGAGAATTATTTTTTTTCCAAAAATCATTGTTCTCATTTATTTTTTTTTTATTTTTTTTCATCATTTTTGGTCTTTTTCAATTAACTAGTAAACAGGAGGTTACAATTGAAATATGAAAGAGAAGATGAAATAGTGAGGAAATTGAAAAAAAAAAAATTTAAACATCAATATCTGAGACATTTTGGCGAAATCTATAAATTATTAAACTTTTAAATTGTAATTTTGTAAAAAAAATATATTTTGGGTCTTTTATATGTATTTTATATATATCTTGATTTTATAATATATATATTGAATAATATAACAATATTCCTATTTAAATGCATATTAATGTGTGTGTGTGTGTGTTAGTAAATAAAATTATATATATATTTTGTTATTGATATATATATACTGAAATAGATAACAATATTCATTTAATGGATTTCTGAATTTTTTTTTTGTTTATTCATTATTTTCAGTTTTTTTATTATATTTATTTTATTTTTATTTGTATATTATATTTTTTTTATTGACAGTACTTTTTTTTTTTTTTTAATTTTGTTCATTTATAATTTTGGTCAGAAAATTTATCACAGGGCCATTTACTTTTACTAGTAGGTAAACCAACAAAAGTTTTGACTTTTTTTTTAATTAATAATTTTTATAATGTGCAATATATTTTAAATATTTTTTTTTTTTATTAAAAAATTTTCACCTTACATAGTGAAACCAAGAAATGACCATTCAAATTTTAGAATTCCAATGAATATTCGGAAAATTCTTGTAACCATTTTATCCTTGATCTTGTTTATATTTTGTTTAGTTCCAAGATACATTTCGAACTTACTTTTGTCAATTTTGATGAAAAATTGGATAAACATTTTTGCAAATTTTTTTTTTTTAATTTATGTAATTAAAAACTTTAAACTTAGAAATTGATTCATCTGGGTTTTAAATTTTATTATTATTTAAAATTCCGCAATCAAAAATAATTTATGATATTTCATTTGAAAAATCAATAAATAAATTTGATTGAAAAAAAAATTTGTTTCTCCAAAAAAAATATTTAGATAAATTGAAATCTCTTTTTAACTGTTTAATTGTCTATGTTTTCATTCTTTTCAAATTTTAAAAGGAAAATATTAAATCATTTTAAAAAAAAAAGGATTATTAACAATTGTTAAAAGTATCAGATAACAAGAAAAACAAAAAAAAACTGATCATTTTTTTAAAAACCATTTTTCCTGAAACTATAAATGGACATATTTATCATTTTTTCCTTTCAAAATTGATACTTTTTTTTTCTTTTAATTTATATATATATATTTATATATATATATATATATATATATATATATATATATATATTGTTCAAATAATTCCAAAAAGAAATTTTATTGAATTTTAGAAATAACAAAAAAGAACATTGGAAATTAATCTTTTTATAAATCAAAAAAAATTTTGTTTATACAATTTGAATTAAGGTTATTTCACCACTGGTTATATTTGAAAATTTACAAACAAAAAAAAATTGTAAAAATATTTTTTTGAAGATTGAAGATCCATTAAAAATTTCATTTAATATATATATATATAACATTATTATAAATGCAGTTCAACTTGAGGTTTAATAAAGGATAAAACTATCTATCGCAACTTATTAAAATGTTCTTTTTTAAAAATTTGTTAAAATTTTCAAAAATGACTTCATTAAGTGTCAGAAGTTAAAGTCAATTTATAAATAAATTGTGAATTTTTTTAATGATGATTTCAGAATAGGTGCCATGATGATGAATAAAAAATCATTTAACATTTCTAACCAAATTTTTTTAACAGGTTTATTTTTTTTCTATATAAATAACAAAACTATGAATATAAATCCAAAGATGATTTTTAATTTTTACGACAGAAAATTTTGAAAAAAAATTTTTTTAAAAAAATTTAAATAAACAAAAAAGTATTAAACCGATAAAACTATAAAAAATTTAAAAACTTTGTGAAAATATCATTTTTTCTCATAAGAAAAAAGCTGTTTAAATTTTTTTAATTGACTTAAAAAAAAAAATGAAATATTTATATATATATATATATATATATATATATATATATATATATGTGTATTGTGTGTGTCCCTTCATGTGGTTGTTGATTGGTGATGTTTAATTTATCAAGATCAGTTTTCCAAATAACATTTTTGAAAAACAAACTTTTTCTTTTCTCTAAAATTAAAAATGATTAATTTTTTTTTAGATTTAGAATTTAAAAAATTGATTGTTGGTTATACATAAACGAAAGCCAAAAAAAAGATTGTAACAGTTTTATGTTTTAATGATTATGGTTGGTTATTCTGTAAAACAAATATCTGTTTGATAAAACTTTGAACCAAAGAAGGACCTTTGGCAATTTGGTGATTTCACAAAACTAAAGTCCTTTTTCTAAAAATAAATTGTCTTGTAAAAAATCTCTCCCAAAGTTTTTCCCTAAATCCATTCACTCAAAATCAAAATTTATATTATTAATTGTTTTCCTTTTTCCAACTTGCAGATTTCTTATATTAAATTTTCCAAATTTATGTGTCCAAAAATTTCAACTCTTTTAAAATGATGTTAAATATAAGTATCCTTTTTTATTTTCAATACATTTGAGCTATTTAATCTACATTTGGTTATTTTATTTTAAATCATTATTTTAAAAAAAAATTTGATAAAAAAATTAACGATATTATTTTATTTGTTTTCCAAATAGTTTCATTTAATTGAATTCTTGAGCCATGTTGTAATTCATGTCCCATCAGGTTAATCAAACCCCTCTCCAAGATTTTTTTTTTTCATTTAAAATGAACATGATGTTAAAACCAACTCCCAAATGGATACTTTAATTTAAGTTCATTTTTAACAACTTCAAGTCTATTAAGTAAACTTTTATTTTTGCATATGCCCATAATGCTAAAATTGCTAAGTTTTTTAAACCTTATACCTGAATGGTCAAATAACAAGAATTCTTGAACCTTTTTTTATAATAAAATGAAATAATTTCCCCATTACATTCTCCACAGATGCCTTTCTTTATTATCCGCAAATGAACCCCTGTTTTATGGAACAACTTAAATAAGCCAACTTTGTCTTTAAAATCCGAATAGACTGTTTCAAATTGGGGGTTTTTATCTTTTTAAGGACATATTTTTTTAAAAATGTGCCTGCTTCTATGTAACATTGAATTGGCATTTCTAAATTTGATACAATTTACATTATTGTAAAAAAAAAAAATTACCAAAATTATTTGGGAAAGATAGTGAAGTATTTTATTTGGAGATTTTTTCCGAAGATTCTTTTTTTATTATTTGAAATAGGCCATGCCATCTTGAGAAAAACTGTCAGTAACAAATTTCAAATGGACATGTCGATTTGGAATTAAGAATTTTCCTTTCTACAGTGTTTAAAATCAAGAACAAATCCAAGAAAATTCCTTCTTTTCACCAGTTCAATTTTTAGCACAGCTTTAACACGCAATTTATGCTCACAGCATCAAATCACCCCCATTTCCTTCGAATAAGTCTTAGATTTTAAGATTAATATAGTTATTTTTTTTTCCAGTACTGTCACAGACCCCAAGAGGATGATTTTTAATTAAAATTCAAATTTTACATCTTCATTTCTAACGTTTAATTGCTATAAACTTTTTTTTATATATTCAAATTATTCACACTATTTCTTCGTCTTTTTAACAGGAAGTAGAGGTTTATCTCTTTTTCCTGTTTATATTGGAAAGTTTTTTATAATATGTTAAAATAATTAAAAAAAAAATTTAATCTTGTATACAACCCTGTAATTTGAACAGGCTTATAATGAGAAAATTTGTATTTATTGAATAATAGTATAAAAAAAAACCCTTTCAAAATTAACAATCAATAACCTAATTTCAAATTTAGGTTTAAGATGTTTTTTTTTATTGATAATTAAAAAAAAAATGACTTCATATTAATTTCGAATCCAAATATATTTAATCAAATTTTCATAGAAGTCTCAAAAAGTTACAATTTTTAAAGATTTTCAAAAAAATAAAATTATTCTTCAACAAGAACCAACCATATCTTTTTTCATCGCAAACAAGGCAATAAAGCCACTAAAATGCAAGGGGTTACTGAGTGTTAGAGAATAAGAGAGAAAAAACACTATTAAGGAAAGAGAACAATAAAAGAACAAGAAGATAGACATTGCATTTAAATTTTTGAAAATCAAACTTGACTGAGAAGCAAGAAGACGGAAAGAGCTCCACAGTGCGAGAGAACAAACTGTTAGCATAGAATTGACGGTTACATATAACAAATTCAACTGCGAAATGATGAGACCTTGTCGTAAATCTAGTACTTCTAGGCTTCTCAACTCTAAATAATATCAAAAATAATAAGCGAGAAAGACTACGCTCAACTGAAGAAGAAATGGGAATCCGCTTATCGCATATTCGACTAAATATTGAAGAAAACGGGAAAACAACACTAGTCACAGGTTTCACACTAAATAAGCTGCACAATTAGTTGAATAGAAACAATGAAATAAAGTAAATTTATATTTGTGTCTGTATTTTTTTTTAAAATCTATGGTTTTATTTCATAACATTTACATGTATACCCTTTTAAAATTGCTATGTGTGCCGTAATAATTTCATTTGCTCCTAGGTGTGCCATGGCTTAAAAAGGTTGAGAAAGACTGCACTAGTCCTTGGGCCTTTAAAAATTTTTCTTAGTGTCCTATATTTCCTTGTGCCGTTACCAAAAAAGATTGCAAAATACTGGTTTAGACTGACATCTATAAAATACTAAAAGTTTCTTACCTCGAAGTGGTTAATGGTTAAAAAAACTTAGACTAGAACAATAAGTAGTGAGTTCGATTCTCACTGAGTTGCCACCGTACATTCAGCCTTTTAAAACATCTAAGCTGCGCTTGGAAAATCACTATTTGTCTTTTCCTCTGTGATTTTAAATTTACTGCTTGTGTCATAAAATCTGTCCAGCGCATAATGATTTATGTTAATGAAATCCCTTCATAAATGTCCTTTTTAATATTCGACTTCAGTTATGTAAAGAAGAATTGGCCACCATTTCTAGTGATCGAGGGCTCAAAATAAACGGTACCCATTGATACATTTTGGATTTGAATACAAAAGGAATATCCTACATTAGATAAAAATGCTTTATCAGTTTTACTGCAATTTTCTATTTCTTATTTATGTGAATTAGGCTTCTCAACCCTAAATAACATCAACAATAAGAAGCGAGAAAGACTACGCTCAACTGAAGAAGAAATGAGGGTCTGCTTATCACACATTCGACCAAACATTGAAGAAATCACGAAAAAACACCAGGCATAGCTTTCACACTAAATAAGCTGAACGAATCGTCGAATAGAAACATTGAAATAAAGTAAGTTCATATTTGTGTATGTATTTTTAAAAGGTCTATAAAACATTTCATAACATTTAAAATTTTTGCTAAGTGCGCCATGATATTTTCATTTGCTTCTAGATGTGCCGTAGCTTAAAAAGCTGAAAAACACTGCTTTAAATCAACAAAAACATTCCTAAAATTCTGACTCACCCAATCAGTGCTGTTGTCCGAAGAACCTCAATTTGAATCACATTTCCAATTTTACTCAGCCATATTTGGATTTAGTCGGTCACTACTCCAAGGACACCCACAACAACAATAACAACAATCATTTACGAAGTCCCCACAAGCGCGCTATCTCAGGTCTCAGAGCTTTCTACCTTTCCACCTTATCCATTTTATTCCTAAACTACTTTTGCGTCCCATGGTACCGCTGTAACGATGGTCCAACAAGGTTTGTCTTTCTAGACAGAAATAATGTCTAATCTTCTAGCTTCAGCAACATTATTATTAATATTATTAACACCAAAACGTGCTGAAACAATAGGCTACTTTGTGTCTGGTTGCCCAATCCTGGCACCAAAATAGACGGATGTCATTATTACAGTGTGCCACATACAGGAAAATGGTAATTACATAATCTTGAACCTGTCATAGAAAACCGAGAGGTAACTATATTGGCTGGATACTGTTTGTTTTTGAGCACACTTATTTACCAGGGCGAATATCCAAACCCAATTATTGACACCTGCATTATTGCTTATACTGCAGTTATGCTGACCAGACCTTAAAGTTTCTGTATGAGAGCGCATATTCTAGCGTGATTAATAAAAGAAAAAAAAAAATGTCTTACGTTTAAATGTGTAGATTTGAACGCAGGTATCATGGTCGGAAACCGATCGTTCTAACCACTCGGCCAAGATCTTGAAATTGAAGAAACGCGGTCTGAAAAACTACTATCTAATAATTGAAAGGGCAAGTACTATCAAAAAGAGGTACAGACATAAATATTAAAACGATTCCTGGTAGCCATTGTTTTTAGGTAACAATTTAGAATAAAACAAATGGCATTCCTTGAACTGTTCTCTATTCAAAAAAGCTATTCATGCCAACGTAAAGAAAATGGGGTTTTAGAACCTTAAGTAGCAACTTAACATCAGAATTTTTAAACAGAATGCAAGATTTTTGATTAAAACCTCCTTCAAAATCTAGGTATTGGGTTCTAATTGTTTTAAAAAATTTTAACCAAAGTGGCTCTAATTTTCTGTCATTTTTTAGCTCTTAGTGGTCATTTTACCCTAAATTTAATCTTAAACAATCCTGTCCATAAATGTATTTACATTCCAAAGGTAGATTATGTAATTGTTTTAATCATGTCCAATTTAACCCTTAATATGCCCTCGTTAGTAAAATTTTCCTATGCATCATTCTCATTAAAATTGCGAATGAAAATTTTTACTGCTAAATGATGTTAAATGTCAGTGTATATTTCGTTTCCCATTTTCTCTTTAAATCGTGGTACTTTTCTGTTTAGTCTACAACAATAATAATAATAGATACAATTTCATTATGCAAGGAATGTCAAATTTAAGACATTTTATGAATTTTTATTTGAAATTTTCAATATAATGAATAATAATTATAATAATAATAATCTGGTTCACTTTTTGTAATCTCAGGGGTGAGATTTTGTTTGCTGGAAGCCATGATTAAATCAACTTTTGACAGTCTATCAAGATGAGGATCACCTTGTCCATTGTTTGACATTTTCAAACCATTTTTTTCTGGCATTGTCTTAACTCTCCCACGTCCACCTTCAACTGTAGAAATGCAATCAAATTTTAAAACTTTCGTGGGGATATGAGTTTTTCCACGCCATTTTTTTGTTTGACAAAAACAAGGTTTATTCCCTGATGATACTTGGTTTTTTCATAAATTTTCCAGCAGCATTGGTTAAGTTTTCTTTCATATGAGAAGATTTTCAGTACTTTTTCTAAATGCTTGGATCCTTTTCTCTTTTTGAATATAATGAATAATTTAGAATTATTGACAAAGATATATAGCTGAAAAAAAATAAATACTTTTTTTTCCATACAAACACTATAGATATTAAATATCATTCAACGTCAGAATTCGTGCAAACAGAATGTATCTTCTTTTTCCTGGGTCCTAATCTAGATCTCAGGTATCATATTGTTGTTGATTCAGAATTTTCCTTGAAATTTCCTTAAACCCTCTAAAAGATTGAGTTTGATTTGACGGAAAGGAAAAATAAAAACCATCTCATTTGAAAATTTTGGATTCGTGTCAAAGAAAATCTTATTATAAAATTTTTGATTTTTTTAACCCATTGTTGAGCACGTCCACAAAATAAATATGAATATCTAATAAATAATACTTATTTCGTTTTGATAGCAATTTTAGACGGAAAAGCTGTATCAGTGACCTCAATTGTTTTATAGAAAAAAAAATGAAAAACAAACGTTCTTAAACCAAAATACATAACAGACTATTTTCTACATTTTTTGATCCCCAATATTTGCGGAAAAGACATATCAGAGACCTATTTGGGTTCATATGAAAAGAAAAAGAAAAAAAGCAACGCAACCTCCCAATACCACTCAAATAATTTACTGTTCCGTTTTGATTGCGATGAAAAAACGGAAAAAGAAATATTAAAAAACAGTTTAATTTCAGTGAAGAAAAAAATTAGGAAAACAAAAAAAACAGGAAATGATCCTTCCAACATGACTATTTGTAATTAAAACTAAATCTCAATTGTTGGTTGTTGTTGTTGTTACATCAGGTATGGTTCTCGTGGCTTCTGATCCTAATTGGTTCTATTCTGTACATAGATTATGTTGTGTATTTGTGAATCAAAAATTCACCCAGACACAACTAACATTTAGGTTATATTTACGAATATATTTCTCGGCGACAATAAATATCCCGTTCAGTACCACAGATTTGATTGAAAATTGCTTCACTTACCAGTTGGGTATTGTGAAGGCGGATAATATTATCTAAAAACTCGATATCATTGAAACCATCACACGATGAAATGCTTGAAGATGGGCAATTATTTTGTTTCATCTTAAAAATATATAGTAAATATCTTTTTAGATATCCCCAAGAACACATAGTGAAGGCTGAGCAGACAGATAAATAAATGATTTCATCTCTGGGAAATTTATATATCGTGATTTAAAGGCTCAATAATCATGAACTCTATATGGGCTATTTATATATAGGATATGGAATATAGAACAATATTCATATATTCTCAAATTCAAATTGAGTTCTCTCAGTCACTGGTGTGTTTATCTAAAAACAAAACATTAAAATTCGGCAAGATCCCAATGGCTTATCATTAGAATCCCCCATTGTAATCCAATTCAATCGGGTTTTAATCCTAGCTAGAGGCAACCAGATGTCTAATATACATTGATGAGCTGTGATAAAGCGAAACAGTCTGTCTGTGGATGACTATATATTTATATTACTATACTGTATATATGACTGGACACAAGCTAGAATTTATCACCCTGATATTACATATGACCAGCCATGTATGGATCTTGATAGACTTTGCGGTATCGTGGTCGACACACTCAGGACTATTTCCAGGAATCTTTCTGCTTCATAAAGACCTTTAAAGATAAATTAATCATTTATTGTGGAGGTGGTAGCATTGCCTGAAAAACGGCAATGAGAAACGTTTCTGTAAACAATAAGATATGATCATCATCATAAAATAACTAAGAGACGGATTTGCTCAAATCAAAGAATAAGAAGAACTATTAAATTGAAAAAATGTACATGCAGACTAAAATAAAAACAATGTTGATCAGATTTAAGACCAACAATATAAAATTGAACTTCGTCCTGAGACTTATGACCATGTTTACTTCGTCAGACACCAAGGAAAGTGTTTGTTCAAATCGATGAGAAATCCTAAAACTATTAGTTTAAAATAGTTTCGATATTCGTTTGGATCGCAGAATCTCTAAAGATATAAAACAATTCAATTGTCACCATTAAAATGATGTCAGATATATCTATTGATATTTACAAATGTTGGGATAAACCAACCCCTAAGAAAGACCGGTTCCTGTCAAAAATTGATTTTATCACTTGACCAACTCTTCCAACTGATGTTTGTCAACTTATTTAATACCATCTTGTTCACTTCAATATGGCTAGGTTTTTAAACAAAAAAATTTCAAAATTTTCAAAATAACTAAAATTTTCTTTAAAGGGTTTGTCTAATATTTGTTTGCTTATAAACACCCTTTTGTATTTTACTTAACAATCTTTCTTTCTTTGCTTGGGATAATTAAATGAAAATTATCAGTTTTATTTGTAAAAAAATCTGTTTTTTTTATTGTTCACGAGAATAACTTAGCTTTAATTAAGGCTGAAATTTTTATGTTAAATAATTCGCAAAATGAATATAATATAAATTAATATATGTAAGAGATTTGGAGAAAACAAACAAGTTGAAAAATTAAGCAGCGCAATTTAACTTGATATTTGATTGACGATGTCCAAAGAGTGAACCCACTTTTTTAGCGAAAATTTAACCATTTTTTTTCTTTTAATTTTATTGTTATGATTTTTTAAATTTTTTTATTTATTTATTTTTTTTTTTATTAATGTACATTTTTTTTACATTTTTTTCCTTTTCAATTTTTATCGTTTAATTTTTAAATTTTGGGTTTTTAATTTTTAATTTTTCTTAATACTTTGGACAAAAAGAACAACACGCTATAAGATTTGCCATCTTTAGTGTAAATCCTTGCAAAAAAATCAAATAATTGTCAATTTTAATTAAACCTTCAGGTTTATCCATATGAATGAATATACCCATTTTAGAAATGTTTCGTTTTACAAAACTTAAAGTAACAGCTTTTTTTTTATTAACAATTTTCTTTAATTTTCCTTTTGAAAATCAATTTTTGTACCAACTAATTTTTATATATGTGATTTTTCTCATTTGTTTTTAGGGGGGTTTTTGGGGTTTTTTTTTTTTTGGGGGGTT
>CAHIKZ030003318.1:0-107500 GCA_903632075.3 Acanthosepion pharaonis | reverse complement strand
TAATTTTATTTATCTGTCAAATTTGTTTATTTGATGTATCATAAATTAATGAATCAGTTGTTTTTAAATCTTTTATAAAAATTTAAATTCACTTATCATTAAATAATAAATAAAAAATATAGAAAAAATTAGAATTTAATAATAAACAAAGAATAATTTATAAAAAACATAAAACCATTATTATATTAATTTTCACTATAATTGTTTTTATATTTAAAAAAATTTAGAATAAAATATTTTTTTTATATTAGGTGGTGGCTATCATGACAAGATATATTTATTCTTATCAAATGTACATTTAAATGTTTTATAAAAATACATATTTGTTTCAAATATAATTTTTTAATTTGTTTAAACTTTTTAGGCACCCATAGCATATAATTGTCTTAAAAGAATAAAAAAATTTTTTTTTGATTACGATTTGTTTTTCAAACATATTTTAACTGAATGGAATTGACATTTTTGCATTCCTAAATTTTGGATCGTTAAAGGCCTTTAAAATTAAGGGTTTTTGTTTATTCCTTTATAGACTTTGGGTCTTTGATTTTATAACTTTTAAAATATTTTGTTCTTTCATTTTTCAATTCCTCTTACGAACGAGGATTTCAATTTTCCAAACGGTCCTTTTGATTTTTCTTATTATAATTTGCATGAAACTAAATTTATTTTTTAAATGAAAATTGATGAAAAATTTAATATTTTTGTTGTTTCAATATATAAGCAGATATATATTTATTGTATATTGAACGCTTTTGGATCAACGGAATACAGTTATCTGTTATAAGATATATGGTATCTATAGAAATTGTCTAATGAAACATTTGAACAGAAATTTGTTTTATGGAATATATATAATGGATTGTCAACATTGTCTATTTATAAAAGGACAAAAACTTTCATTATAATTCTCAGTTTTATATTATTTATTCATCCAGAAAAAAAATAAAAATTATTCATCCAGTGGCTTTATATTTGAAAGCTTCAACCATTGTCTTTATAGGTTTGATGCTTTTGTAGTCATATATTTGTCTAAATATCATGGGGGACCAGAAACCATTGGATTTAAAGGAGCTATTTCAACCATTGATTTGAATAGAAAAGGTTTATCTATCCAAAATAAACTTCAATAAATAAATATAATATATTGGGTAAAAATTTATGTATATATTATTCACATATTTAATATATATATTTAAACCAGTTATACAATGTTCTTTGACATAGTTTTTCATTTAAATAACAAAACCAGTAAATAAATTATTTATTCATATATTGAAAACTGAACAGAGTTCAATAATTTAAATTTTTTTCCAGTTTTGCTGTCAAACTTTTATAACTTTATTGTTCTTTTGTATTATCTGTCATCAGAAAATTAATAGAAGACATGATCATGAATTTATTTTTAATTCTCATTTAAAATTACTTAATTGGCTCTATATAAGATTCAAAAAACTATTGGCTTTAAGTTAAAAAAATCATATCAACTATGATTATAGTAAAAAAAAGCTTATAATTATGGTCAATATGTAGTTTTAAAATATAAAACGATTGAATCTTAAAACAGTGAATATATCAACGATTGGCTCTACAGAAGATGATTATATAAAACCATTTTTTTTTTATTTGTTGAATTTATCATCCATTGGTTTATATTAAAAATGCATTTCAAAAATTTGTATTTTGATAATGTAAAACCAATTTAGAAAACATTTGTAGTTAAACATTTCCATACAGAGAAGATGCTTTCCTCCAATCTTCTCTTAAACTGTGGTTCTTTTCTATATATGTATGTATTTATTTGTTTATTCGTCCATCTGTCTGTCCTGTGCTTCATTCATTTATCATTGTAGACAAAATGATCTCTTCAGACTCATCCTCATATATAATGAAGAATTTTAAATATATTTTTTAATCATCTTTATTATTTTTTGGGTAAGGCAGGTAGCCTCCATTATAACATTAAACTTTTTACAGTTTTTTGTTTTAAAATTAACACAGTTTTATTTAGAATTTGATCCAATTGGTTTTTGAATTTAGATTCCAAACAATTTACAATTGTTTTATAGAGTTTTAAGCTGTTATAAAAATTGGCTTATAGAAGCAAAGCTCATCAACCATTGGCATTATAGTTATTTCTTTAATCATCAAAAAGTTCTTTAAAAGAAACATTTAATTGGCTTTATCCAAAAGAAAAAGCTATTAACATGTGTTTTTATACTAAAGAAGCTTATCCATCATTGGCTTTATAGAAAAGAAACTAATCCATCTTGATAGAACAAAAGGTAAGACACCATTGGCTTCTATAGTGGAAAATAAAATAGATGAATCTGTACAGAGAAAAAACAAAAAATAAAACAAAATTTGAATAACAACCCCACAAAAGAAAGAAAAATGATTTTTATTATTTTCTTTTGGTATACAAATGTATTCTTCTGAAACTTTTCAAAAGCCAAACTGGTGTAAATGAACAAGAAATTGCCATTAATTTATGTGGACAAACTTTTTGATTGTTTCCAGACTTCCAAAATAACCCATATCAATAATACTTTCCTTTTTGAAAACCTTAAGAATCCATGCATGTTTTCTAAAGCTTATCTAATACTGTTTCGACACATGTTATCTCTTGATGATCCAAGGTCTTCTGAAAATGAAATTGCTTAAGCTCTTTGCTTTGTATTTGAAAGTATCATAGCGAACAACTGTCATATACTGATGATTTTTATATCCAGATACAAGTTACCATCCTTGAAACAATTAAACTAGTTTTTTATAGTAAGATTTCATTTAGCTTTTTTCATCAATTTCTGTGAACAACGAAGATGCTCAGTTTTTATTTTCTTTATAAATTTTTGTTCCAAATTTCTGACTTACATCATTAAAGAAGAAAAAATTTATATTTAAGTGCTAAAAAATGTTAAATTAATGTTTATATCAATCTCCACACTAATGGCAGGATGTCTACATATTTATTATGTTTTTTAAAGGGGGAGATTATTTATATGGATAAAAATCATCAACTTTTTTAGTGATTTACACTGACCTCACCTCTCTAGTTCAATGAGGAATCTATATAAAAATTTATTTTTTAACATATATATATATATATATATATATATATATATATATATATATATAAATAACCTAGAAATTTTTACTGAATGATTATAACCAAATTGGAGGTTGGAAATGAAATGGTAAAAAAAAACATCATTGAAATATAATAAATCACCAGATGTAATAGTAGGTAAACCAATGTATTTATGAGGAAAAACATACCTATTAGTGTTTAGAAATATTTGAATGCATAATAAAATCCCTTTGGATTTTCATAATAAAAAGTCCCTTTCAATAATTTTCATAGTAAAATCCATTCCCCATGCATTTTCATAATAATATTTATTCAATTCATTTTCATAATAAAATACATTCAATGCAATTTCATAGTAAAATCTAATTTCTAATGCATTTCATAAAAAATATTAACTTTCAATTCATTTTCATAGTAAAATCATTTAATGCATTTTCATATAAAATCCCTTTTGTTCAAAATAGTAAAATCCTTTCCAATTCATTTTCAAAGTAAAATCCCTTTATCATGCATTCATAATTTTGTAATCACCTAAAAGGGTTACTGAATGAGGAATAACCAAAACTGGGGTTGGAAATGAAATGGTAATCTTTATAACATCAACAAAATACAATACTCATCAGCGGCGTGAAGTAGGTAAACCACTTACCACCCCCACTTACAACAACAGTTTCCCACATTTTTATGAGGATTTTACATACCCATTAGTGTTCATATACATATGATATGTAATATATATATATATATATATATATATATATATATTATGAAATGAACAAAAAGTCTGACAATTGTTTTAAGATTTTATATTTACACATTCTTTTTATAGATACAAATATTTAAGTAAATGCTCTGTTTATAATAAACAGTATTAAACAACATTTACTTGCCTGAATGTTTGAGAAATTTCACAGAAAATATTCGTCCTCCGACAGGATTCGAACCTGTATCCTATACGGAACCATCATTTAGCTTGACGTGCCTTTACCGATTTGGTCACAGAGGCGTGTTCGGTTAGCAAGGTCGAATTTACTGTATTTAAACTTCAATCTTTCATGAATCTCTCATGTACATTCATATCTGCTCATGGTGTACCAAATGTAAACAAATGACATCACACATTATGAAATGGACAAAGTCCGACAATTATTTTAAAACATTTTATGTTTATACATTCTTTTTATAGATACAAATATTTAAGTAAATGCTCTGTTTATAATAAACAGTATTAAACAACATGAATGTCCGATAAATTTACACAGAAAATACTTAAATCGTCCGACAGGATTGAACTTGTATCCTATAAATGTCATCATATAGCCTGACATACCTTTTATCGTTTTTGGCCCTACAGGGCGTTAGGTTAGCAAGGTCGAATTTACTGCTTTTTTAACTTCAATCTTCCATGATTTTTCTCACGTACATTCATATTACTCATGAAAATTAAATGTAAACAAATGACATCACACATTATGAAATGGACAAGTCCGACAATTATTTTAAAACATTTTATGTTTATACATTCTTTTTAGAGATACAAATATTTAAGTAAATACTCTGTTTATAATAAACAGTATTAAACAACATTTACCGACCTGAATGGAGTAGGATTTTCGCAGGAGATAGCCCAATGCTCTGGATAGGTGTGTTCCTGTATTGAAGGATAGCCCATGCTGTGTGGTCATTATCCAGGTATCCCTGGGTTCCTGTGTTGCAATTCACTATTTTTTTGGCAGTTTTGACAGCTAGCTCTGCTGAGCCATTGGATTGAGGATAGGCAACAGATGACAATCTGTGCTTCACAGACCAGTCCTCCAGGAATTGCTTAAATAGGAAGGATGTGAAAGGTGGACTACCATCAGTGCTGGGTTCCTCCAACAAAGGAACAAAGAAAAGGTAACAGCATAAGAAATGACTGTGTAGCATAATTTGACAAAAGAAAGGGAAATCTGTGCAATGCTGAGTATCCTTGCCTTCATGTATTAATACACATATCAGCATTTACTAAATGTGATTACATTTGTTATTTTGCAAATAACTTATCATCGGTTTCATATGTAGAACAAGTTGCAGCAAAGTCGTTAATGTTTATCAATAATAAAATTATATAAACAAAAACAAAATTTTTGTTAGTGTAAAATACAGTAAACAAAATAACAGAAGAAAAAATAAAATAAAAATTTAAGCAAATATAACAAAAACATTTAAGCTATTTACATTGTTCGACCTATTGTTCTCATCTTTATTGCCATATTCACAACCAGTGGTGGCTCATGGCTAAAATTAGTAGGGGTGCAGTTTCAGAAAATTTTTAGCCATTGTTTTAATATTGTGTAAAATGAAACAAGCACATAAAAAGAAACTTGATAATATCCTAAATGAAATAATTATTTTTTACTTATAAATTGTTACAGTTCAAGTTCATTTAAAAATTAAATCCGTTCTTCTTGTTAATTTAATTTTTTCCTTGATCCCTGTAGCAAAAGAGAAAATCATCTACCTTGAAAAGGTGTTTATGTTTTGTGCATAGTCTGCCAAAGGAAAAATAAAGAAAATTTTTAACAAAAACCTGCCACTTTAAGTATCGTAAGAACTGTGTTAATGTTCTTTCCTCCCTGATTGGCATGGTCAATCAGAAAAATTGCTTTGATTAACGAGGGAGGAATGATTTTTGAGCTTGATGAGCAAAAGTGCATTTTCTCTGTTGCAAGTGCAGGGTTGGATTTTTTTACCCCATTTTCACTATTAATTTGCTTGCTGGACTGTTTACAAATGTTTTGCCTTTTGGGCTTTTTGAACAGATTTGCAATTGAACTTATTGTTGGCACGCAATTTTTTTTTTTTTTTTACTGTCCCCATTGGCTAATACTCTAACACTGTTGAGGAAATTTATCTCCATTGAAAGCATTGCAAGTGCATTTAGTCTTTCAGGATTCATAGTGCTCCTTAGAAAAGTTTTTTATTCTTTTCAATATTGAAAAGCAGCATTTTGACTCTGATGTAGTCATGTGAATTGTCAAGTGAATTTTTATAAGTTTCATAATTTCAATAAGAACATCATCTAGATTATTTTCCAAGATTAATTTCAACAGCTTAATTAATTTGCAATATTCATGCATATCAGATCTACAATAGAATACTTTTAGTTATGTTTTAAGCTTTTCTCTGTCAATTATGGCATATGATTCACTGATCAGTACAATCTCTTCTGTAGGTAGTTCATTCTTAAAACTAGTGAAGCTTTTTTTATTGAACAATTTAGTAGCTACTAAGTGTTTAGTGGAAGAATGTCTGTCCATCATATCAACACATACACACTTCATTTGCTTCTGACATGAGTGTCTTGGAAGGGTTTTTATATTACTTAGAGTTTCTTATTTCTAAAATGTCAGTTTTGAAATCTGTTATCTGTTCATTGACATTTTAGACATGCTAATTTCTCAAAATTGCATTTGTTTGTAAATTACTTCAACCCGCAGCATAATCTGATGTAAAATCACTAACCAAAACATGAAATTATCCTCATTCAGGTATTGCAAAATTCCTGTTACTTCTGCAATAGTTTGATCTGCATTTGATGTTGACTGAATTTCAGTTAGGCAGCTTTTTAAATGTTGCAAATTTTCATGAAGTCTGTTCACAGTCCATATGTTAAAATTCCCTCTTGAACGTGGAATACTGACATTTATATGACTCTTGAGAATGGATGCACATTGCGGCAATCTTGAGAGGAATGTTGGAATAACCAAAATGCTAGAGAAAAATATTATTGTGTTCTGTGTAATACTTGCTGCATTTTTCATTATTAAATTAAGCTGATGTGCATTACAGTGAATGAAATGTGTCCGACTATAAACTGTACACTATTTACATTATTTGGACTATTGTCATCATCTTTATTGCCATATTTATTACAACGTTTTGGTCGTTGTAGGCTCTGGTCTTCTTCAAGGACACATGGCACAGTGGATAAAGGCATTAGTTAGATCCAGTGACAGGACCCAAAGAGTGCGAGTTCAATACAAGGTTAAGGCGGTGGAGAACTTGGAGAGGGGAATTAACAGGAGATAACTGATATCCATTAGACATGGCACATGGAACTAGAACAGTCTACCCCAGTGAGCAAAATAAAGAGTTAAGTTCAACATTCCAACCACCTGAAGAAGGCCAGAGCGTACAACAGCTAAAACGTTGTAATAAATATGGCGACAAAGATGAAGACAATAGTCCAAATAATGTAAATAGTGTAGATAATACCTCGTCTCAGAAATATAGACAGATACTGAAGGGCTGAAACATTGTAATAAATATAGTGACAAAGATGAGGACAATAGTCCAAATAATGTAAATAGTGTACATAATACCTCATCTCAGAAATATAGACAGACTATAAACTGCTTTTATTTTTGCTTGAACTCTTTTTGCTTTTCATGACATTTGCACCATCTGAGCTATCAGTTTTTGTCCATTTCATTGAAGGATTATATCTAATTAGTCTAGAATACATTTTGATATGCCATTTGCAGTTTGATTTTCTGGAATAAAGAATCCTTCAAAATGCTCAAATATTTCTTCATTCAACATGTACCATAGAACAGTGACCATTTGAGTGTGTTCTGAAATATCTGTTGTGTCATCAGCCATGATGGCTACAAACAAAGTTTCCCTAATTTCTGTCCTTATTTCTCTATGGTATATTTGTAGCAGGCAGTCAAGTATCTTATTCTGAATGGTATTGAAACACCTTTGAAAACCATACTGGTTTCTAAGTGATTCTTCAAATCTGGATCTAATTTAGATACAAAATTTACTAATCCTCTAAATACCCCTGGAATTACTGAATCATCTTTTTCATCATGTCCATGTTAGGGAGTTTCAAAGTTTCCACAAAATAAAATACAGTCTATTATTTTGGATAAAATTTTACAGTTGTTTTTAATGTTCATGAACTGTAAAATTTTATCCAAAATAATTTAGTCGCATAGCCAACTTTTCAGATGATACAATTTAGAATTAAAGCTACAAATATACCGCTTATTGTTGCTTATTTCTGGCTGAGATATTTAAATATCGGGTGTTGAACGGCCTCTTTTCTTAACTATAACTTTCTCATGGAGAGACAACTGTGAAAACTTAAGCTGTTGAATTTCACTTAAATGTCATAGAACTTATTTCCTGGGGATTCAAGGAGGTCATGGTTAAAGAATTAAAATGTTCTATACAATAAAACAACAAAAAAATAATGAATTAAATAGAATAGCTGAAGTCATCTACAATTTGTCACATTCAAGAATATGGTATACGGTTTCTACACATAATACATGCTGTCAAAAATAAACACTACCTTAAATTCAGACAATAGGGTCGGCACTAAGTGACTAACAGTGCTTTCTTTAACCAGAATTCAGCTTCTTTCTTCAGACATGTCTGCCTGCACACAGTCATTACTGAAACTGTGAAGCCCACAGTTCCATACAAGGATCTTTGTTATTTTTCATGAATGAGAGGATGTCTACTGACATTAAGATTAAGGATTATATAATGTACAAGTATAAAGAAAGAATTTAAAAAAATAATTGAATGTTATCAATAATATAGAGTAAAGATAGATGGTGCAGCAATTCTGCACTACCTATAGACGAGCTGCCACTGTTCACAGCATTTAGGCTGATATACACTCTGGCCTTCTTGTGCATTCACATTTTCTTTTTACTTTGTTGACTGCACTGTGTGACAAATTTTTTGATGAAGTTCTTCACTCATCCATCGTTTACTGCACCTGTAGTGACATGCAAGATTGGCTGTATTTGCATATACACCAGACTTTGCTATGCTCACAGATTTATCCACTTGGCCGTGATCAAATTCAACAGAGAATAACGACAATACAAATTCTCACTTCTTAGCCGTCTGTTTTCCTCAGCTGAACTGCTATCTCTCTAACTTCTGCTGGGTCTTTCTTCCTAATCTGCAAATGGGCTACTCAGAACAAAGACTTGTCTATTCACTTCTCTCACTGACTGATGAACCCCTTTCTCTCTGACTTCCTGCCTCTCTCTGGTTATTTGGATAATGACTGGGGTCCTACCCACCCCTATCCATCCACTTGTGTTCTGGAACAAGGGAAACCATTCGAAGGCCAGATGGGTTGTCAAATCTTCAGAAGATTCTACTTTTATCATTATCTAAAATCGTTAACAATATTTTATGTTTCCCAATTCAAAAGCAGCTGTAGACATAAATCCCCAAAACACTGACACTTAAGTTTACTCAAAGATGGACTGGAGATGAATTTCCTGAAAGCTTTGGGTACTTAAGTTGACTCAAAGGGAAAGGAATCTATCTACTTATCTCTTAATGATGTGTGAGAAATCGTATTGTTACACAGTATGGTTGGGTCAATTGGGCACCGTCTGTAAGAAAAAGAGCGTCATCAAGCAATCCACACTACCAGAAATTTGGAAATGGCATGCTGTATTATTTGGCATTCATGCCAGAAGCTCCAATATGAATATTTTAGAGTGTTTGACTGTGCAGAGGATTTGGAAAAAGTTGGATGATATATCCAGTCAACGTCATGGTGTTTGGAGTGATCACTAGTGATGGCGGCATTATGCCTTCATTTATTTTCCCACAGGGCCTCAGACTCAACATGGAGGCCTACATCAAGTGCCTTGAGGAGGTAGTGCTGCCCTGGGTCATCAGGGTGGCTGCTGGAAGACCATATGTCTGGCAACAGGACTCTGCACCATGCCACACAAGCAGGAGAACCCAGTCATGACTGTCAGACAATTTCTGTGATCACATCACCCCTTACATCTGGCTACCTAACTCCTTGATTATTATGTGTGGTGAGGAGCAGTTGAGTGAGAGAAAACAAAATTACTTGTAATACCAAGGATGAACTGAAGGCACGGATTATGGCAGCATTTACCAACTTAAACAAGGAGACTGTCAAGAAGAGTTGCACGAAATTCAGAGGCTGTGGTTGAAGGCAATAGATTTACTCTTTAGTATTTTAAGGTATTTTTTGTGTAATTTTGGTAAATATATCTTTTAAAATAAGATGTCAATGTTATTTTCATTTTTGCATAATTTAGATGACAATTTATTCATCATAC
Source organism: Acanthosepion pharaonis (assembly GCA_903632075.3). Taxonomy (NCBI): domain Eukaryota; kingdom Metazoa; phylum Mollusca; class Cephalopoda; order Sepiida; family Sepiidae; genus Acanthosepion; species Acanthosepion pharaonis. The sequence goes on along the minus strand of CAHIKZ030003318.1, from coordinate 97,291 downwards.
CCTGTATATACATGTTTATTCTCTGCAATTATCATATAGGGTGTCCATAAAGTTCGTGGGCACTTTAAAAAATTTACAACTTTATTTATATTTGCAATAGAAATAATCTATAAAAAATGTTATAATGTTTAGTGTACCTAGTTTTAAGTATAGCTAAAATAACTGTGAATTCAGGCATTACTGTAAATGCAAATGTTTTCCGTGACCTGCAAAATCGTATTGCCCTTTGTATTGCTAATGATGGAGGACATGTGGAAATTTAAATAAAATTTCAATAAAACCCTAAAAAACATAGATTTACTTCTTTCTAATCCTTTTTACAAATTATTTCTGTCACAAATACAAATAAAGTTATAAATTTTTTAAAGTGCACACGAACTTTATGGACATCCTGTATTTACAGATATGACTTCCTGTCAAGTCTCTTCTACACCCAAACTCATCATTTTGAGTATGCTTTCCTGTGTGAAAATTTAATGACTCATTTTTAGTACAGTTCTAAGAAGACATTCTTTGCCTCAGTGTATACAGGATCAGACCATCTGATGGTGTGTGAATATTCTAGCAGAAATATGCAAATAATGATGTAACCTTCTGAAATGCAAAGAAAAGGACTATTTACATTTGGACTAATATCCTCATCTTTGTTGTTACTGTCACAATGTTTTGGTTGTTGTATCCTTCTGATATCTGTTGATCTAGATAACTTTCAGGGATTTTGAAGTGAACCCTTTATTTAATCCAAATTGACAACCATCTGAAGAAGGTTGGAGGGCACAATGATCGAAACGTTGTCATAATAACAACAAAGATGAGGACAGTAATTTGAGTTTTTTCTTTTTTCCAAAGAGCTACTCAAGGTAGGGGGTTACTGTGTAGTGTTGTGTTAGCATAAGAAAGGGCAAGAAATGAAATTCTTGGGTCTATACAAGAAAAATAATGGATAGCTCTAGACTTGAAGAGGTCAAGATTTAATTAACAAATAAAATTTTAGAGTTCAGTCAGAGACGTTATAAGTATAGAGTGGAAGTTTAGAAGGAACCGGAAACCCAATCCTAAACGGGAAACGAGATAAACCTCTACGTCTGTTAAAAAGAAAAACTGGGGAGGAGTGTGAACCGGATGATAGGTGAACCTATCTACTCCTAGACACAGGAAAGCATAACCAAAATGATGAAATATGGGAAGGTCAGAAATTATTAATTAATTATTAATATGTTTATTATTCACAATTATAAATAATTCAATTATGTTTATAATGATTCTTTTTCTTTGTCTACAGTTTGTGTGCATGGGTGGCTCAGCCAACAGGATGAGGAAGTATGGCTGTTACATTGCCAAGGAACTGGGCCAGCCATTTACAGATGATAAAGTGCTTTATAATTATGCCAGTGCAAGTGACCGCTATGTTGTGTACAAAGTTGGACCAGTCCTTTTTGCCAATGTAAGTTGTTTTTTTATCATTTCACTCTAAGCAAGGCAATAAAGCCACTAAGATGCAAGTGGGGTTACTGAGAGTGAAAGAAACAGGGAGGACAATAAAAGAACAGGATAATTGGCATTGCATTTTACATTTTTTTAAGATCAAAGTTAACTGGAAAGCAAGAAACCGGAAGAGAGCTCTACAAGTGAGAAGTGTTAAAGAAGAAACTGTTAACATAGAACTTATGGTTATATTTAGTAATTTCAGCAGTAAAATGATGAGACCTAGCTGCCAATCAAGTACTGCACTTAAATTCATGAATTTGAGGAATCATAGAGGAAAGCCCATCAGAACAATTACCATGAAAATATTTATAGAAAAATCAGAAGGAAGATACTTTATGGTGGTGGCAAAGTGACTGAAGCTAAGATGCCAGTTCAGGACTGATAACATTGCAGATTCTTCTTTGTATTTTATCAAGAATCTCTAAATAGATAGCAGAAGCTCCAGATCAGATGTAGCAACAATATTCAATGCACAGATGAATGATAAACTTATAAATGTGTAAGATAGATTCTGGGAAGAAAATTGTCTAGCACAACACAGTGAACCAACTTTGCTAGCAGCAGGCATAGCAGTTGATTAAATATAATTGTTCCACTTCATGTCAGAGGAAAACATTTGAATAAGAAGGTACAATGAATTACTCTCCTGGAGGTTAGCATCAGCCATGTGGTTTGAAGGCAAAACATGTTCTCTAAGGTGATTGAAAGAGAGCAATTTTGTTTTGGTGGTCTTAAAATTAACAAGTCATTTTTTGCCCCAGTTAACAACTGATTGAAGGTCATTTTTGAGATCAGCTGCCAAGCTATCAGACTTATTAAGACAGAAGTAAATAGTTGTATGGTCAGCATAGATAATGAGTTTATTACTGATGATATTGAGGTCATTGATTAAAATTAAGAACAAAGTACATCAAAAGATAGAGGCCTGGGGTTTTGACCTAATTATAGTCTAGCTGTACTTAATATTATCTTCATGAATTAATTATTGATTGAATTTCAGGTTTTTTATTACTTTTTTTTGTTTAAAAAAAAAGAAATTAAATATTTTGGGATCTCTATCTAAATATTTATCCCAATGATATTTGTTTGTGTGTGTGTGTGTGTGTGTGTGTGTGTGTGTGAGAGAGACAATGCACGGACGCAATTTTTAGACAGATTTGCACCAAAATTTACATGCACATGCTCCAAGTTAGTTAAAAAGGCCAAGACCAAACTTTGCATTTCCCAACTCCCATCAGTAGTGGAAATAATCAATCAATTTTTCATGCTTCTACAGTTTTCATTTAGTTTGCAGCCATTTTGTACTGGCCAGAGTAAGAGCCAATAGCTGGCTGCCACGAATAGGCAGGAAGATTCTATTGGCTAGTGTGAGAGCCAACAGTTGACTGACATTAATGTTAACTAGCATGCTAGCATGCAAAAAAAATCAATAGCTGCATTAATCACAAGTGGGAAAAATTTAAATCTGCATGGCACTTTTACTCCAATTGGCTCATTCACTTGCTTAAACTCAACGTTGATTCTGATTCTGCAGAACTGGGTTGGGTGTGAAAAAAGTTTGTTGTTAACATTCTTTTTTCATTCGGTTTTTCCAGTTACGAGTCCTTTTTTAAAGCTGATCATTTTGTGTTCATTTTGTTTAGTTCTTTTTTCGTAACAGATTTAATGTTTAGTATAGAGCTTAGAAAAATTTGCAGTGTGAGATAGGCAAGAAGTAAGGCATGTAGTAACATCAGCATGGCAAAGGGCACTCCTTTAAAGGCAAGGAAGGGCAAAAATATTTTAAGTCAAGTGATAGCGATTACTGTATGAGTTGTACGATTTTTGAATCAAGCACGGGCAACGCCGGGCCATGCTGCTAGTATTCATTAATGACTTCTCAAAGCCCAGAATTTAAAGACAATTAATAAAAAACTATTATTTTCCTACTAAAACTTATTTTAAACTATGGTCTAAATTATCTAAAATTTATTTCCCTATTGTTAGTCAATTGAACATTGTATTTCAATTTTAAAAACTGAATCTTAAAAACACTGCTTAACAAGAGGGAGTTGTGAAAGTGTCGTGAAGATAATGGCGACTTACCTTGTCAAAACCTCTTCTCTCCCAGTTAGAGGCCTTGCTCCAGGGTGTAGTTTGTTGTCATAGCCAGGATGTTGGAGAGTGGAGGGAACAGTAAGAAGAGATGTAGGTCACAAGCTTTACGTGGGTTTATGAGGAATTACTTATTTTCCACCTTGTAACCTCTTTCCCAACATACGTAATATTGCAAGCCTTTTGCTGCTCTATCACTATTTCTATAACAAATGTTCAAAAGATATCCATTCTTTTGTTTCACTATTTCAGACCTTTACTAAGGCAAATTACGTTGTGGAATCACCTATATTTCCTCCATATTCCAAATGTAAGAAGTAAATTCCACTCAACTTGTTCCCCCAAGTGCTGTCACTTTGTGGAACACACTCCTGTACAGATACCTCTCTGAACATTTTAATCTTAACTTTTTCAAGTTAAGGGTCATTTTTTATCTATCCCTCTTATCCCCACTTTATTTTCCATTTGTATAACACACCTCATTCATTATTCCCATTTCAACTGTAATCCTCTATCTTCAAGGGCTCTCAATCCTTTTATTAAGTAATATTTAGTAATAATAGGTAGATGTTGTTCTGCCCCTTTGTCTTTCTCTGTCTGGTTTACTCAAATAGCATTCCCATTTATTTCTCCTGTCAGTTTTAATTTTGCCTCACGTTCTTCAGAGATCTTGAAAAAAGAATCTCCAGCATTATTATTCCCTCCAATATTGTTTCATTACACTTGGGACATGAGTTGCTGAAAGAGAGACTGTTAACTGTATTCACTTATTATTACAATAAACATTTCAGTACGTCACATGAAAAATGTTTGTTTAGTACATGGTCAAATTTTCAATGGATGCACCATGTCAGATTTTATTATGCAAATCAGATTTCTTTTACAATAAAATTTGTATTATTCAATTGGGAAAATTTTTAAGATACATTTACATTGAATATTAATGTCTACTGGACATAAAATGGGGGATCGGTTTTATATTGTTATTAAGTAATAAACTGACCCCTCCTAGAATTCCGTCCTGGGTACGACGATAAACTACGTCCAACAGCAAGGCCTCTGACCAGAAGGCTTTGAGGAGTGTGGAACCACTTCTTAATTGCTGGTGTTCCCAGGTCCACCCTAGGGTCCCAGCTACGGGCAAATAGTTAACCCCGAAACTGAGATAAAAAGCATAAAGAAAGTGTAAAAATAGGTTTTAATACCAGAAAAACTTAGTAAAAAATTATTACCAGAAATAAATTTTTGAAGAAAAAAAAACTATTACCAGCAATACATTATTTACCAGCTGTACATTTTTTAGGAAAAAAATGTTACCAGAAATAGATTTTTGACAAAACAAAATATTACCAGGAAAAAAAGTTGTCAGCATTAAATGACCCATTCAGGTTGATATGCCGTAAACCAAACCAAACCTCCTAGAATTACTACACTGTCAAATTTTATTATGTGAATCAGTTTTTCTTTTACAATAAAATTGGTACTAACCATTTCAGAAAATTTTCAAGATAATTTGCATCAAATATTAATGTGTCCACTGGACATAAAATCGGGGATGGGTTTTCTGTTGTTATTAAGTAATAAATTGATCCAATTAAGAATTACTACACTGTGTCAGATTTTATTATGGAAAGTCAATGCTTTCACAATAAAATTAGTTTTAATCAACTGATGTTCTTGAAATTTTTAGGGTATAATTATATTAATGACCAATATATTGGGCATGTCATCAAGAGGTTAGAATGTTTGTTTTTTGACCATGAAACATAAGTTACAAACTCACCATGGTTGATTTGTCAGGAAAGTGAATTCTTGACGCTATCAGCCTGGGGGAGGTGATGCCAGCATGTGGCACCTTTGGAAAGTGCATGTAAACTATACTACCAGTTGATCCAAGTCATGTGAGCGAAATTGAGTAGATAGAATTGTTTGTCAATGGTTGTTCTAGCACAAAGTCACATTGCGAGAGAGGTTTTGAACATACTAGCATTATTCAAACTGTTGATCATGCCAGATAACAGTATAAACCAAAGGTTGGTTCTATGGGTGTTGAACAAGCCACAAATGTGCCTGAGTTGGTGTCTGCAAGAGGAATTGGCTAACCACTCTGGCAGACAGGGATACTTTGAAAACATGCATAAAAACTCTATGAAACATAAAATTTCCTGCTATTTTCAAATCAGGATTATCATAATTTTCTTCAAAATCAAGCTAAACTATGTACATTTAATTATTCCATATAAATGAATAGTAATGTTATTCTAAGTCAAAATTTCTAGCCTTTTTAAATGTGTTTGTGTATGTTTGTATTAGTGTATGTCTGTGCCTCTGTCTCTCTCTGTCACCTTATAAATTCAGTTGAGATTTTTAAACATGTTTCATAGTTCAGCTCGAGGTCTGTTCATTTAACCATACTATTAAAATGATTTTATTTTCGCCTTCTTTATGGGTTGGAATGTTTTCCTTATTGGATTGGAATTTTTATTTCCTATAATCACTTTCATCATATGTCTCTCTCTCTCTTTGTCATCTTCACTATTCATCATTTTGTGTAAGTGGCATCAAGCAGTAACATCTAAAAGTTTGTCGTAGTTGCTCATTCCTTATTTCTTATCTGGCCAAATTACAACAATTCACACACACACACACACACACACACACACCATTAAAAATTTAGAGTTTTTTTGAGTTTACTTTTTGTTTTTTTAACCATATTTAATATTATAATGAACAGAAAAATGAATTGAAAGTCAAAATTTAAAGCTATGAAGTTCACTTAATACAAGACATTAGAGGCACTCAAAGTAGAGGGTTGCTGAATGAGATTTTAAGGGAGGGGGAAGTAAGATTATTATGAGGACAAGTAGGATAGAAAACGGTTGATCATGGACTTAGAGAAACCAAGATTGTAATTGTCAAGGAAGCATTATCTCAGGAGTTTGATCTGCAAAGTAACAATTGTGGGGAAGAAGTTGTCTGGATAAAAATTGCTTTTCATCCAGGAAAAAAAAGGAAAGGATTTTTTGCACCCCCTGGTGCTGTGAAGATCCAAGCAGGTCATGATAAGTATACTAAGAGCCCTAAAATTCTATATAATGTATATTGTGTATGTCTGTCTGTATCAGTGTATGAGTATCTCTCTCTCTCTCTCTCTCTGTCATCTTCACTATTCATCATTTTGTGTAAGTGGCATCGAGCAGTAACATCTAACAGTTTGTCATAGTTGTTCATTTTCCTTATTTCTTGTCTGGCCAAATTACAACAATTCACACACACACACACACACATGCCATTAAAACTTTTAGATTTTTTTCGAGTTTACTTTTTGTTTTTTTACCTTATTTAATATTATAATGAACAGAAAAATGAACTGAAAGTCAAAATTTAAAGCTATGAAGCCGGTCTGAATTTGAACTCAGCACTCCAACCATTGCACCACCTACACATCCACCTGATAATGTCACTAAGATGCAAGAGGATACTGGGATTAAAAGAAAATGAGAAGACTTCAACCAGGAGAAAGGACAATAAAAGAACTGGATCCAGGAAGACACAAGATATTAATTGATGCTGCACTTAAATTTTTGAAGATTGTAGGTAAACGTATATATATTTAGTAGGTTTTTTGTTTTTTTTTTCACATATAAAAGGTGGTAATGCCACTAAGATGCAAGGGGTTACTGGGAATGACAGAGAATGCGAAAACTTCACTGAGAAGAAAGGACAATAAAAGAACAGGCTTCAAGAAGACAAAAGATGGCGATTGATGTATTTCAATTTTTGAAAAAAAAAATTTAAGATTGTAGGTAGCAGGGAAGCAAGAAACCAGAAGAGTCCCACAGGTGAGAAGTGTGAGAAAAGAAACTATTATAATAGAATTCAACAGTAAAATGATAAGACCTAGTTGCCAATCACACAATTAAGGAACTATGGAAAAGAGCTCCTCTCAATAATTGCCATGAAAATATTTAAAGAAAAGAGAGAAAGAAGCCATATTATGGCAGTTGGAAAATGAACCAAGTCGAGATGTCATATCAGGATTGATAACATTACAGATTTTTCTTTGGGTTTTATTAAGAATCTCGAGATGAAATATGCCTGCAATATTCAATGCAGAAACAAATGGTAGATTTATAAACGTGTATAAAATTATATTTTTTTGCCTCAGTTTTTTTTCAATCTTTATTTCATTTGTGTCTTTGCATAACAAAATTATTGCAGTATCATAATCATATTTATTCTCAATAACTTCTAATTTTCATTAATGTCTTTCTCTTCTAGTAAGTTCAAAATAAATGTTTTCATTATCAACAAAAGATAAACAAAGTAGTTTGTTGTCTTCAGTTACTTTCCTAACCCCACTTGTTCTATTGGTTGTAGATAGTTTATCATTGAATAAATACTAAGATATGTTGTTTGTGTGACCAATTTTTGTTAATCAGTTTGTAAGTATGTCTGAGAGTAGTTTGTATATATTTGATGTGATAGGATGATAACTGCCAATGTTTTTATTGTATCTTGTTTTACAAAGTAGGATTACTATTCCAAGATTGAAGTTTTGATGTATATATTTTTCTCAGTATGAATTCTCTATTTGGCCATGCAAATATAGAATTCTCAATATGAATTCTCTATTTGGCCATGCAAATATAGAATTCTCAATATGAATTCTCTATTTGGCCATGCAAATATTCTGTAGAAATGTCCTCCTGAATCTCTCAAAACGTATGTTTCTATGCCATCTTCACCTGGTCCTTTTTCGCATTTTACATTTAGAAATGCAAGATTTATCCTATCTGTTGTTACCTCATGACTATCATCAATATCTGCTGTTGATGATATTTTTATTTTCAAAACATACAAGTTTGCATAGTACACCTGGGTCATCCTTCTCTCTATATTGGATAACTTCTTTCTTTTTTTGTCTTTCCATATTTACAAGCAATTGTAGTTTATCCATAAGGGTTGAAGATAAAACATAATTTTTAATCTATTCACCCCAAGGAAGGCAATAATGCCACTAAAATGCAAGGGGCTATTGGGAGTGAAAGAGAATTAAAAAACTTTAAAAGGAACTTGAAACTCAATCCTAAGCAGGGAACAAGGGAGAAAACCTCTATTCTTGTTCAAAAGACCAGAGAGGAGTATGAACCAGATTATAGACAAACCTATCCACTCCTATTGAGGAAAAGAAAAAAAAAGTAAATAAAATGTCAGAGTTCAAATGGAGATAGAAGTATAGAGTTGAAGTAGACTTTAGAAGGAACCAGAAACTCATTCCTAAACAGAAAACAAGGGATAAACCTCTACTCCTGTTCAAAATTTAGTATTTACTACTGTTCAGTTATTTATCACCTGTTTCCACTGAGTATAAATACACACTGCCCTACCCAGGGATTGAACTCACAACCACTATGTCACCAAATTCACAAACCAATGCATTTATATAAATTTTATTTATTTAGTCCCTAGTGTGACTAAATAATAATAACTTGATGCTATCCATAGACATAACTAGTGCAACAAAAACAGCTAGCCACCCACCCCCTGAGGTTAAGTAAAGGGTTCATTTCAGAATTCCCTGTAGGTTACTTAGATTGATATATACCTGGGGAAGGCTGGAGAGCACAACAACCAAAATGTAATAAAAACAACAAAGATGAGGACAATGCCTAATATGTAAATAGTGTAAATAATGATAACTCTTCATTCCGGAAATTCAGACAAAAACAACTGTAATGTCAGCAAGGTTTGCTGTCTGTTACAGAATATTATACTTTGTTATATAAGTCTAGTGACATAGGTTTTCTCTGTTTAAGGAACAAAAGTGGACAGTTGTGTTGATACAATAAAGACCAAAGCCGCTTTTGTTCTATTTCAGTTTGTTTTGTTTTAAGTCGTTAAATACAAGTCATTATTTCCCTATTTTCTATCATTGCCAACAGACACATTTACAGAGATCTTTTTATCAAATTAAAAACATTTACTGCTTAAGGCTTACAAGCTTTGACACCAACCTCATGGCTTATGGCCATATCCCATTAAAACATTGCTTTTTGAATGATCACTGAAGATAAGCAATGTTGAGCCTGGTCAGTACCTAGATGTGTGACTGCTTGGGAATACCAGGTGCTTTAAGAAGCAAGGGAACTTTTCACTATACCAGATTTCAGTGTCACATTTTCTGTCCTCTATTAAAACACTTCCGAGATATTTAAATTGTTGCACTTATTTAATTTTGGCATCTCCAATTTGTAATTTGGTTGTTTGGTTTACTGACAACCATACATTCTATCTTCTTACAGTGTGATATTTAGTCCATTTTTCTTGTTTTCCTTCACCACCATCTATAGGAGTTGTTGTAATTTCCTATGTCTTCTATGAATACTATCACCTGCATATTGAATTCACCCCATGCAAGGCAATAAAGCCACCAAGACATGAGGGGAAGACTGTAGATAACAATTGACATTGCATTTAATTTTTGAAGATCAAACTTGACTGGAAAACAAGAAGCCAGAAGAGAGTTCCACAAGTGAGAAGTGCGATAGAAGAAACTTTTAGCATAGAACTTACAGTTATATCTAGCGAATTCAACTGTAAATTGATGAGACCTTGTTGCTAATCAAGTACTGCACTTAAATTTAAAAAGTCTAGGTATCATAGCAAAGATCTCATTGAAACAATTACTATAAAAGCATTTATAGAAAAGGCACAGGCAAGCAACTTTATGGTGATGGGAAAGTGACTGAAGCCGAGATGACAGGTCAGGACCAATAATATTCCTTATTCTTCTTTGGATTTTATCAAGAATCTCTAAATATATAGCAGGAGCACCAGACCATATATCACAGCAATATTCAAAGTGAGGATGAATGATAGACTTATAGATATGTAAGATAGATTCAGGAGAGAAAAATTTTCTAGCATGAGACAGTAAACCAGACTTAACAATGGATTCAATATAATCTTTTCGCATCATGTCAGACAAGAATGTTAGCCCGAGAAGGTGCAATGAGTCACTCTCCTGGAGGTTAACATTAGTCATGCTGATGAATGACAGAAAGGGGTCTCTCAGATAATAGAGAGTAGTTTTGGAGGTGTTCAAATTAACATCCATCCTTTGCCCAAGTTAACAACATTTTTGAGATCAGCCGTCAATTTGACGATATCAATCTAATCAGACTTACTATCAAGACAGTAGTAAATTGTTGTGTCATCATCATAGCAGGTTGAGAGCTAATGACATCAGGAAGGTCATTAATGTTAAAGTATGACCAAGGATAGAGCCCTGGGGGAAATCTGCATTAGTATGAAAAGATCTAGAAGAGTGGCCATTCAGGATAACTTTCATTTCACAATTTAATAAAAAAAAAAATTGTCCAGAGACACCATAACTTTTCAACTTGTGAAGAAGACTGATATGCCAAACCCTGTCAAGAGCTTTTGAGATAACCAAAACCACAGTCCAAGCTTCACCATTCTTATCTAAAGCTTGATAAAATCTTTCTGTGATAATTGTTAAAACATTAGCAGTTGATCTAGAGAAATGAAAGCCATATTGCTTATCTAAAAAAAGGCCCTGTTGTGTGAGATGCTAACCAATTCAGAGTTGATTAGGGCTTCTAGTAGAGTTCTCAAAGACAGGAGCAACAGATGATTTGGTTTAGTTTGGTTTGTTTTAGGGCATATCAATCTCAAAGGGTTATTTAATGCTGACAATATTTATTGCTGGTAATATTTTTTTTTCAAAATGTATTTCTCGTAATATTTTTTTCTTTAAAAAATCTGTTTCTGGGAATATTTTCCCTTCCAAAAATGTATAGCTGGGAATATTTTTCAAAAAATGTATAGCTGTTTGTATTGCTGGTAATTTTTTTCTTTTTAAAGTATTTGCTGATAATAATTTTTCCTTCAAAAAATTAAAGCTGGTAATAATTTATTTTTATTTTTATTTTTTTTACAAAGTATTTCTGATATTAAAACCTATTTTTACACTTTCATCGTATTTTGACCCCAGTTTGGGTGTTAACGATTTGCCCATAGCTGGGACCCTAACAGATGCTACCACCCCAGGTCAGGGTGGAACTGGGAACATCAGCAATTAAGAGGTAGTTCCATGCTCCTCAAAAGCTCCTGATCAGAGGCCTTGCTGTTAGATGTAATTTATCGTCTTACCCAGGATGTGGATCTAGTTTATCATGTAACAGATGAAGATTTCCATTAAGCAGGAGAGCAAGAGGCAGTGAGGCATTTATTATACAGTTTAGAGAGGACAGGAGCCAGTTCAGGAGCACATTTTTTAATGACTATTACAAGTATACCATCATGTCCAAATGCTTTGTGGGGATTTAGATTAGAGATGATAGCAGAAACCATAGAAGGGGTTATATCACTCAATAGAAAAAAATTAAAAAGATGAAAATTAATGCAACACTGAGAAATAAGAACTCAGACCCTATTTCCAATATTATAAAATAGGTGTTTTATTCAGTTGCTCAGTCCAGGTGGATAGGTGGTGACACTCGGAAAATCTTCTGTCCTGTTAGTCTGAGAGCACAGCTCTTCCACTCTACCAACTCCCTATCCATCTACACATCTTGACATGTGGCTGGCAATACAAACGGGCAGCATCGGAACTACTTGGATGACAACTTGTCTCTCACTAAGGACTGACTACCTTGATTCTAACCATGATACTTAATATAAACCAATAACTGGAAAACATGAATGTCCAGCTTTGTTTTCACTTAACTCCAAAAGTTTTCTTTTACTTGTTCTTTTCTTCCTCTTCGGTCAAGGATCCTATCCATTGGACATAAAGCAAAAATATTTGATACTGAGATAAAATTACATCTCCTCCTTGTATGTGGGTGTCTCATCCATAATTACATTATTATAATTTTGTTCAAAATTTTTATTTTCTCTGATTTTTTTTTTTTTTTTTTTTTCCTTTTAGGGTTATGTTAAAATTATTTTGTTAACTTGTTTCTAAATTTTCTTTCTTTTTCTAGCATGGTATTGGCATACCATCACTTTCCACAGTCTTTCATGATATTGCGAAATTGTTACATCATGCTGGCTGTGAAGATGTTTATTTTTTCCGCCTAGGAACTTCTGGAGGTCTTGGTAAATGTTTTTAATCGTATTTCTGTTTGTGTGTGGCTGTAATTCATATAAAATTCCTTTTAAAAGTCATTAAAAAGTTGTTTATATATTATATTCCAAGTATGAAATGCATAGGAAGAAGAGACTTGAAGCAAGAGAAATGTGGTTCTACAGAAGGATGCTGACCAAACATACTGGACAATATCCTCAAAGAAGAGACTTGAAGCAAGAGAAATGTGGTTCTACAGAAGGATGCTGACCAAACATACTGGACAATATCCTCAAAGAAGAGACTTGAAGCAAGAGAAATGTGGTTCTACAGAAGGATGCTGACCAAACATACTGGACAATATCCTCAAAGAAGAGACTTTTTTTTAGAAATATGGTTCTACAGGAGGATGCTGAAAATACCATGGACTGAACATGTGTGTAACGTCAGAGTTTTAGAGGAAATGGAAACAAAAAGGACACTTAAATTTCACATCAGAAAGAGAGTTGAAATTTCTAGGGCACATAATGAGGAAAGAGAGCTTAGAAAGTTTGACACTAACTGGGCAGATTGAAGTAAATGAATGGCAAAACAGTGTTAGGGAGAGGTAGCAAAAATATAAAATTTACTAAGAGCTACAAAGAACAGGAGCTATGATAGCCCATGTCCTGAAGGGATATGGCACATAGAAGAAGAAGAAAAAAATTATGAAGAAAATATAAGTATTGCTCCATTTACATATCTACATATCTTTTATGTTGTACCATTACCTTAGATCAGTGGTTCCCAAACTTTTTTTTCTCTGGGACACATTTTTGAAATGAAAATTTTCTCATGCCACACAAAATTTTATGTGATAAAAAGTACATTAAAAAACAAAAAAAAAACAGAAAGGCTTAAAGGGAGATAACTGCAGATTTGAAGTCAGAACATTATCATTGATAACTCTCTCCTCTAATTTGCAGAGCCAAGTTACTATATTCTTAATACTTGATATAATGCAAAAATATCACAATGATAAAATCAGTTAATAATTATTTATAACTATTTATACTAGGACTCATGCATGCAATTACAAGTAATACATAATAATATTTTAAATTTTAAAATCATATTTATTTTTGAATTTTTTTAAATTGTTTCAAAATCTTTAATTGTCTTTTAATCATTCCATCTCACCTGTTATCCTCTTCTGTCGCATATATAAAGGACACTGCACTGTTTGTGAACCACTGCCTTAAATAAATAATGGATCATTCCTTTTTCCATTCAGAGGGAAGATAACATATAGGAGACACTAACTGGGTTTAGTAAGAGAAAGAAAACATATGTGAAGCGAAAGGAAAGAAAGCATGGAATTTTTTTTAAATTAAAAGAATGACATAATATTTCATTTACGAAATAATAATAAAGCAACTTTTATTAAATTAAACATTACATCCTAAAAATAATGAACCATTCTGTTTTGATTGCAAGGAAAGGTGAAAGAAAAAGATATATCAAGGATGCTGTTTAGTCTTAGTGAGAAAAAGAAAACATACATAATAAGGGAGATAGAGGAAGTGATAATGCTATCAAGCATTTCACTTCTACCTCACTCATTGCACTCAAGGGTGGGGATCTGTATTAATACTGATGCCAGTACAACTGACAGTTGTGGGGGCTGGTCTATTTTTTTGCTCTGGCTGCCCACATTAAACTGACGTTGTATCACATCCCACCAGCATGGGGTGGCAAGAAAATATAATCGCTTTTTGGCTAAGATCAAAGTGTAGGATCTGTTCTTATAAGCTTAATCTGATTCTCTCTCTCCACTTCTATCTTTTCTTTTTTCTTTTATTTTCTCACTGAAATCAAGTTATATCTTTCTCCCTCTTTCCATGTAATCTAAATGGAATAGTCCATTATTCATGAGGTATTGGCTGGAGACGTTAATTACTTTTCTCCATTTATTTATTTCTAGCCAAATCCCTGTCTTACAAACATTTCCCTTAATAATAATTTAAAAATAATTCAGAAGACAATGTTATTTTATTTAATTTATGGTAATTGGATTTTTCATGATTGCTTACTCAGTTTCTGTCTTTCGATACTGCATATCTGGAAAATGGTATTTTTTTATCATGGCCACCATAATTCTTGGCTTTTTGGCTAAGATCAAAGTGTAGGATCTGTTCTTATAAGCTTAATCAAATTCTCTCTCCCCACTTCTATCTTCTCTTCTTTCTTTCATTTTCTCACTGAAACTAAGTAGTGTCTTTTCCCCTCTTTCCATGTGGTCAAAACGGAATAGTCCATTATTTACGAGTTATTGGGCAGGACATTTTCCTACATCTTAATAATTTGCTTAGTTTCTAGAAGACCTGTTTTGCTATTCTGATGAACCTTTCAATTTATAATAGTTCTTTCTTCTTGCTTTCTATCACTACCATGATTGCTGATATCCTGAAGAGACATGAAATATACATGAAATTTAAAAGCTGTAGCATATAAATAGCAGAACAAAGAAGGAGAGGGACATTAAAAGGTCAAAAGTTACTTAGAACAGCAAAAACCGGAAGTTGTGGAGAGCCATAACTGCCCACCTCCTGAAAGGACATGGTAGATAGAAAAAGCAGTGGCATATGGATGGCAGAACAAGGAAAAGGAGGGATGGTAAAGAGTCAAATATTAGTGTAAGAAAAACAGAAAGTTGTGGAGAGCCATAATCACCCATATCTTGCAGAAACACGGTGCATAAAAGAATCATATGGATGGTAAATATGGATAGATTTTGGAAAAAGCTCACAAGAAAATAAAATTTTGATATTAAATGACCCACATGAAGTTGATATCCTGTTAAATAAACCAAACCTCACCAGAAAAGGGAACCGGTTTAGTTGCTAATGACCTGACTATGCATTAGGTAGTAGTGAGTAACAGGATACTAGTATCACTTGTATAGTGATCTAGCCTATTTTGTGCTTTACTAGCTGGTAAATTTGGTATGTGGTTTATCAGCATTAAAGTTAGTAGTCATTTTTGTCTTTTAATTGATCTGTTTGAATAAATTACATTAACATTCTTAAATTGTTCTTGTTTTTAGGTTTTGAACCAGGAACTGTTGTCATTTCACAGACGGTATGGAATGGAATGCTATCACCTACTTGGGAATTGGTAAGTTGTTGGACATTTTCTGATATTCCCTGAAAGATATCTAAATTGACAAACACCTAATAAAGGCCAGAGGGCACAATGTCAAAAATATTGTACTAACAAGAACATAGATGAGGACAATAGTCTTTATGTAAATAATGCTAATTCCTCATCTCATAAATTTAGACAAAAGGGGATCATGTGATAACAACAAAGATGAGGATAATAGTCTTCATGTGAATAATGCTAACTCCTCATCCCATAAATTTAGACAGAAATTATGTTACAATTGTAAAGGGAAGATGGGTCAGAGTTGATTTTATTTTTCTTCTTTCGTGTTTGTATTTTTATAATAAGGCATGTTGACAATCTTCACGATATTATTTATTTTTTAAATCAGTATCAGTCCATGTAAGGCAGTAAAGCCACTAAAACATAAGGAGTGTCAAAGAATTAGGAACAGAAACATGAATAATGAGCAGATAGAGAAAAGAATAATCAGAAAGACAGCAAATAGTGATTGACATTGCATTTAAATTTTTGTAGGATAAAGTTGGCTGGAGCACAAAGAGATTTCCACAAGCAAGAAGTGTGAGAAAAGAAACTGTTAGCATAGAACTTAGGGCAACATCTAGCCAGCTCAACTGTAAATTGATGAGACCTCAATGCCAGTCTAGTACTATGTTTAAATTCAAAACGTCTAGGTACCATAGTGAAGAGCTCATCAAACAATTGCCATGAAAGTATTTATAGAAAAGGCACAGGGACGCAACCTTACGGCAGTAGGAAAGTGTCTGCCAAATCAAGATCAATATTATTGCTGATTCTCCTTTGGATCTTATCAAGAAGCTCAAGGTAAATTGCAGTGGCACTGGACCATATGTAGCAGCAATAAGCATGAATGACTGATAGATATGTGTGATAGATTATGAAAGAAAAAATGTCTCACATGACACAGTAAACTAGCTTTCTTAGCAATTGATCTACTAATGGATTCAATATAGTCTTTTCACTTCATGTCAGCTGAGAACGTTAGCCCAAGAAGGCGCCACGAGTCACTTTCTTGGAGGTTAGCATCAGCCATACTGATGAAAGGCAGTGAGGGGTCTCTCAGATGATTAATGGAGAGAAGTTTAGATTTGGAGATGTTAAAATAAACAAGCCATCTTTTGCCACAGTTAACAATGGACTTGAGGTCATTTAGGAAGTATTGTCATTTTTTGTCAAGTTTTACAAACTATTCAATTTCACAAACCAATCAATGAAATTTGAATAAACTGATTTGTTTGGCAGTTTAATAATTTATTTAATTCAATTTAATTTGATAAGACTTCATGGTAAACAATATTTTTAAAGAAAAATGATTTTTTTTTCCTTTTTAACAGCAAAGAATAAATTGTTAGGATTTCTTACTCTTAAGCATACAACATACATACAACTGCCCATGTATAAATATTTCTTTCTAGAGCCAAATTTCAGCTTTTTGAAACATTTGACCTTGTGATTTGTTTATATTTCTTGCAAACTCAGGGCGAACTGGATTCTTGTATATAAAAACTCAAAGAAACTATATGCAAAAAACAATACTGCATTTTTATTAAATAAGTATTTATTTTAATCATTAAATTGTTTTTATAATAGTGGAAGTATTACATATGTTAAATAATAAAACTTTTAATTTTCAAAAAAACTGAATTAAAATTTATTGTACTAAGCTGCACACCCTAGTAAAACCAATTGTGCTTTGTACCCCCTTACCTGTTTGTACCCTGTTACCTTTCTGGACAGATGGACTAATTGAAGTCACAGAATTTTATATATAGATTTTCATTAAAATCTCAATTTAGAGAAGCCCAGTTTGCTTTCTGGCTAACATTTTATAAACCTCAACAATTATAATTAGGTCATATTGTACCATGTTTTTAGTTATTTCTGATGATCATCTTGCCTCAAAAATAATTTTACAATCTTTCTCGTTTTCTTTTTTCAGCCAGTATTAGGCAAAATGGTCTCCCAGAAAGCTGTGCCCACTCAGCAACTTGCTTCGGAATTGAAACTTTTGGCAGAAAAGGAACTTTCATTTGAACCTGTTCTAGGAACAACAATCTGTGCTGATGACTTCTTTGAAGGTTCGTTCAAAATTTGGGGTTTCATTTCTATCCAAGTTTTATCTCATGAATTTTGATTAAAAATTATCAAATTACTTTGAGCCTCAAGAATTAAAAAATTTAAATGCAAGTCGATTATACTTCTGTCTTATATTTCAAACATCCATGTGGTGCACCAGCAATCTTTATCAGTGATGTTTATTCCTGTTGGGTGATCATGGCAACAGAAGAATTTTTAAAGATTATAGTTGTCAGGGAAGCAAGTTAGAGGAAGGGAGTTCCACTATTGGGAATTGTGATAAAATAAACTGCTGGAGTAGAAGTGGTGGTTGCATTTAACTATTTCAACAGTAAAAGGGTAGAACCTAGATACCAATCCAGTAGCATGATTAAATTCATGTGACTGGGGCACCAGGTAAAAATGCTTATCAGAACATTTACCATGAAAATATTTGTAGAAAAGACAGATGGAAAAGTGACTAAAGTCGAGATATCAAGTCATGACTGATTACATTGCAGATCCTTCTTTGGATTTTGTCGAGAACCTTGAGATGAACAGCAGGGGCACCAGACCAGATATGGTAACAATATTCAATGCATGGATGAATGGTAGATGTGCAAGATTGACTCTGACAAGAAAAACCTTCTGGCACAGCACAGTGAACTGCAGAGAATATTACAACTAAAATTAGAATACTAACCCAAATATTTGTGTGTATCAAAAGTATTTTCCTTTTTTGATCATGGGGAACCTTCTAACAGATCTTGTATTTTTAAGCTTATGTAATACTTTACATAAAGTGTTTTTCATGATCCAAGCTCTTTTGAAAGTTTTTGAGTGCTGATTGTTGGGTTTTCTCCTACATTTTTTTTTAAGTACCATTATTGACAACTGATGGTTCTCCACTACTGAGATTTATTTCAAAAGACAAGTCATCACACTTATCATGCTTAAACCAATTTTTGGCAGTTTCTGTTCCTTGAATTCTGCAAGCAGTTTCAGTGGCTTTGAGGTCCAATTTAAAAGAATACCTTAAAATTGTGAGAAACTCAGTATTTGTATCCACCATTATAACATCTAAAACAAAAGGTACGGATTAATTGTATTGATAATATGATTTATATATATATATATATATATATATATATATATATATATATATATATATTATAAATTAATTGATTTAAAATGTTTTTTTTTTCATACACAGTTCTAACCATGTATATCTAACTGTTCTTTCTTTTTATTTATATATACATATATATATATATATATATATATATATATATATATATATATATATATAAATAAAATAAAGA
Source organism: Acanthosepion pharaonis (assembly GCA_903632075.3). Taxonomy (NCBI): domain Eukaryota; kingdom Metazoa; phylum Mollusca; class Cephalopoda; order Sepiida; family Sepiidae; genus Acanthosepion; species Acanthosepion pharaonis. The sequence goes on along the minus strand of CAHIKZ030003318.1, from coordinate 78,049 downwards.
GAGAGATAATATAATGATATCATAGGCTTTAGATGTGTACATGAAATTGGTCTTTATCCTAAATTTAGATTAGAAAATTGAAATCCTTTTTTGTATTACCAGAATTTTAAGAATGCTTTGTGGAATAGACCCTTGACAGGATATTTTCCCAATTATGATAATCTTGACCTCTAAGTCTAGGGTTAAGAGTTATCTTTCCTGCATAACCTGTTGAATTTCACTTCTTGCCTTTTCTTATGCTCATACAATATGACACAGTAATCCTCCACATTGAGTGGCTCTTGGGCCTTGTATTGTGTAAATATTAGTATAAATAAAGCTGTTCAGTTGGTGAACAACTGAGGGCTGTAGTTGTATGTTTTCAGTGTTACCAATTTTAAGGACACAAAAGAGGTGTTCAACTGTTAAACAAAATTTACATTGTTACTGATGCTTTTCAAAGTTATAGATAATATGCTCTTTTATATTTTTGTTTTAGGTCAAGCTCGACTTGATGGTGCCTTTTGCAGTTACACATCTGAAGAAAGGCAAGCCTTTTTTGAAAAGTTAAAAAATCTTGGAGTTACTAATTTTGAGATGGAATCTGTTGGATTTGTGGCTTTATGCAACAGAATAAATATTCCTTGTAAGTATTTTCTTTATTTTTGTTTGACTCTTATTAATATTTCTGATATTCAAAAGATGAATGCATGGTGGTGTAATAGATAGAAGCTGGGAATGCAAACTCTGAGAGCCGAGTTCAAATTCCAGTCAAGTTTATTACATTCACTTACATGCAAATACCTTTGAGAAAGTTATAAATCCATCTCTTCTCCTCCCAGCTATGGGTAAATAGCAGGAAAGACTGATCCCTATAGCCTTGGTTGGCAAGCAGTCTAAGAGAAGGAAAAAATTCAAACAAGCCTAGACGGTTGGGCGCTGCCAAGCTAGCTTGCTTCAGACACACCACTGCTTCTATGGCTGCAATATGTGTGTTGCCCCTATGACCCTCAGTGGTTACAAGATTTATAATCATGATGGTCGCATTTATGCATAGAAGTTATCAATGCAGAAAGTGGAATTCCAGTTGAGTTTATTGCATTCGCTTTTGCACAAACAGCCTTGGAAAAGGTATGAATCTATCTATTCTCTCCAGCCAGCTATAGGTCAAATAGCAGAGTAGACTGGTCTTTCTAGCATTGGTTGGCAACCAGTCTAACAGAAGGACTATTTTGAATTCATACAAAAATCACAGTAGCAAGGCTGTAGCACTATTTTCCACAGAGGGATACTCACATCACTAATTCACAAGATATTTTGATACAATATTGAGAAAAATGCTGTCAAAAAAGATGAAAAAATATGAACTCTTACCTATCCCACTACTTTCTCTCTCTATTTTATGATATCACTATGATTTTTGAAGGAAGCAGATCAGGAAACCCCAAGTGCATGATAGCGTACAGGCCTAAAATCTTCCCTTTATGAATTATTTAGCTAGATGTAGTTTTGTCCAACACCCAAATACCTTTTGCATGCGAGTCATGTTCTTAAATAGCCACATTAGACGTAGACTTTCATTTGGATGTTCAACTTATTCAGAAATGTCTAAACTATCATCTGTTTATAATTGTTTTCTGAAATCAATGCTTAAACTTGACTTCAAGCAAATGAATCATCCTGGTTTTAAAGAAGACAATTCTTCATCAGACCTATCATCACAAAGAGCTTTATTAAGTGTAGGTTGCAATAGGGATACTTTTGTCAATACCATAAGATGTTGTAAAACCAAAATAATTGAAATGTTCTTAATTAGCTTTATTAGACGTAGACTTTCATTTGGATGTTCAACTTATTCAGAAATGTCTAAACTATCATCTGTTTATAATTGTTTTCTGAAATCAATGCTTAAACTTGACTTCAAGCAAATGAATCATCCTGGTTTTAAAAAGACAATTCTTCATCAGACCTATCATCACAAAGAGCTTTATTAAGTGTAGGTTGCAATAGGGATACTTTTGTCAATACCATAAGATGTTGTAAAACCAAAATAATTGAAATGTTCTTTATTAGCTTTTCATTTGGATGTTCAACTTATTCAGAAATGTCTTTCATTTGGATGTTTTCAAATCAATTAAACTTCAAGAAATGTCTAAACTATCATCTGTTTATAATTGTTTCTGAAATACCATAAGATGTTGTAAAACTTGAAATAAACTTTATTAGACTTTTCATTTGGATGTTCAAATGAATCATCCTGTTTATAATTGTTTTAAAGAATGAAACAATTCTTCATCAAAGACCTTCATCATCCTATCAAACAAAGCTTTATTAAGTGTAGGTTGCAATAGGGATACTTTTGTCAATACCATAAGATGTTGTAAAACCAAAATAATTGAAATGTTCTTAATTAGCTTTATTAGACGTAGACTTTCATTTGGATGTTCAACTTATTCAGAAATGTCTAAACTATCATCTGTTTATAATTGTTTTCTGAAATCAATGCTTAAACTTGACTTCAAGCAAATGAATCATCCTGGTTTTAAAGAAGACAATTCTTCATCAGACCTATCATCACAAAGAGCTTTATTAAGTGTAGGTTGCAATAGGGATACTTTTGTCAATACCATAAGATGTTGTAAAACCAAAATAATTGAAATGTTCTTAATTAGCTTTATTAGACGTAGACTTTCATTTGGATGTTCAACTTATTCAGAAATGTCTAAACTATCATCTGTTTATAATTGTTTTCTGAAATCAATGCTTAAACTTGACTTCAAGCAAATGAATCATCCTGGTTTTAAAGAAGACAATTCTTCATCAGACCTATCATCACAAAGAGCTTTATTAAGTGTAGGTTGCAATAGGGATACTTTTGTCAATACCATAAGATGTTGTAAAACCAAAATAATTGAAATGTTCTTAATTAGCTTTATTAGACGTAGACTTTCATTTGGATGTTCAACTTATTCAGAAATGTCTAAACTATCATCTGTTTATAATTGTTTTCTGAAATCAATGCTTAAACTTGACTTCAAGCAAATGAATCATCCTGGTTTTAAAGAAGACAATTCTTCATCAGACCTATCATCACAAAGAGCTTTATTAAGTGTAGGTTGCAATAGGGATACTTTTGTCAATACCATAAGATGTTGTAAAACCAAAATAATTGAAATGTTCTTAATTAGCTTTATTAGACGTAGACTTTCATTTGGATGTTCAACTTATTCAGAAATGTCTAAACTATCATCTGTTTATAATTGTTTTCTGAAATCAATGCTTAAACTTGACTTCAAGCAAATGAATCATCCTGGTTTTAAAGAAGACAATTCTTCATCAGACCTATCATCACAAAGAGCTTTATTAAGTGTAGGTTGCAATAGGGATACTTTTGTCAATACCATAAGATGTTGTAAAACCAAAATAATTGAAATGTTCTTAATTAGCTTCATTAGACGTAGACTTTCATTTGGATGTTCAACTTATTCAGAAATGTCTAAACTATCATCTGTTTATAATTGTTTTCTGAAATCAATGCTTAAACTTGACTTCAAGCAAATGAATCATCCTGGTTTTAAAGAAGACAATTCTTCATCAGACCTATCATCACAAAGAGCTTTATTAAGTGTAGGTTTGCAATAGGGATACTTTTGTCAATACCATAAGATGTTGTAAAACCAAAATAATTGAAATGTTCTTAATTAGCTTCATTAGACGTAGACTTTCATTTGGATGTTCAACTTATTCAGAAATGTCTAAACTATCATCTGTTTATAATTGTTTTCTGAAATCAATGCTTAAACTTGACTTCAAGCAAATGAATCATCCTGGTTTTAAAGAAGACAATTCTTCATCAGACCTATCATCACAAAGAGCTTTATTAAGTGTAGGTTGCAATAGGGATACTTTTGTCAATACCATAAGATGTTGTAAAACCAAAATAATTGAAATGTTCTTAATTAGCTTTATTAGACGTAGACTTTCATTTGGATGTTCAACTTATTCAGAAATGTCTAAACTATCATCTGTTTATAATTGTTTTCTGAAATCAATGCTTAAACTTGACTTCAAACAAATGAATCATCCTGGTTTTAAAGAAGACAATTCTTCATCAGACCTATCATCACAAAGAGCTTTATTAAGTGTAAGGTTGCAATAGGGATACTTTTGTCAATACCATAAGATGTTGTAAAACCAAAATAATTGAAATGTTCTTAATTAGCTTTATTAGACGTAGACTTTCATTTGGATGTTCAACTTATTCAGAAATGTCTAAACTATCATCTGTTTATAATTGTTTTCTGAAATCAATGCTTAAACTTGACTTCAAGCAAATGAATCATCCTGGTTTTAAAGAAGACAATTCTTCATCAGACCTATCATCACAAAGAGCTTTATTAAGTGTAGGTTGCAATAGGGATACTTTTGTCAATACCATAAGATGTTGTAAAACCAAAATAATTGAAATGTTCTTAATTAGCTTTATTAGACGTAGACTTTCATTTGGATGTTCAACTTATTCAGAAATGTCTAAACTATCATCTGTTTATAATTGTTTTCTGAAATCAATGCTTAAACTTGACTTCAAGCAAATGAATCATCCTGGTTTTAAAGAAGACAATTCTTCATCAGACCTATCATCACAAAGAGCTTTATTAAATGACAAAAACCATATCACTTGAAGACTTCCAATAAAATTGGATAACGCATGTAACTAGAATGGAAAATAATGATTTAATTTTCAAGATGTTGACTTTCCATAATGCTATAAAACAAAAAACATTTTTCCATCATTTTTTTTTTCTGTGTTCAAACTCCAGTGTCAGCAGCAACATTTTATTCCTATATAACAGAAAGAAAGACTAGAGTTTCCCACTCTGTGTAGCATATAGGACCATGGCCTTACTACTGTAGACTTTTTCTGGAGTGGAGTTGCCATCCCCACATCCAAGATTATTTGTGCATGACCTTTGTCAGAATTTAAACTTGGTATAACAATCCCACTTTCCTGTCCTTTTTCACATGCTCAACAGCTATGGTGTCTCTGGCCAAATATTTGACTTATTTTCTAGCTTACAAGATGCTGTGGTTTGGAAGATGAACAACACATTTACCATGCGTCCCTCATATACTGGTACCATGTATTGTTTATATTAATCACTCATCCAATTTTGTTTGTATGGAAATGATATACTATTCAAGAGCAGAAAGGCTCCTGCTGCTGCTAGTAAACAAAGTATGTTTTAGCTTGTGGCTCAGCTTCAGGAAGGTTTATAGTCTTGGAAATACTTGTAACAGCTAAGTACTGAGGTTACATCAAATAAAAGGCTGAATTAGATAGATAGCTAACATTATAGCTCAACAAATTAGATAGATAGCTAACATTATAACTCCACATCCCTGTCAGTCAAGCCATTTAGGTGATCATCCAAGCTTACTTGAGCCTGGGTGTTGCCTTACATTTGTCTTGGAAGATGAACACAGATTTTCAGGGTATTTATTAGGAAAAAAAATGTGTCTTGTAAGCCAGAAAATATGGTAATCCAGTCATTCTCAACAAATCGTGTGATGAAGGTCTTGTTAAATAGCAGGGCTTCTAGATCATTTCACCTTAATGCAAGTGTTCCCCAGGGAACACTTGCATTAATCCTTGAACTTACATTATCTTCATCAAAGACCTTTTTGGAGTTATCAGTTCCCAATTAAGTACTTATGCTGATGACACAACTATTTATTCTTGTCTTAATAGTGAGTCCAATCGGACTGACAAAGTAAAACTGGCAGCTGCTCTCAGAGATGACCTCCAAATCAGTTGTTAACTGAGGCAAGAAAAGGCTTGTAAATGGCTTCCAAAACAAAACTGCTGTTTTTTAATCATCATAGAGAACCATTTTTTCTATCCACCAACATGGATGATGCTAACCTTAAAGAGAGAAACTCATTGTGTCTTCATGGTTTTCACATTTTCAACTGGCATGAACTAAAATCATTATATTGAATAAATTTTTGCATCTACTGTTAGGAAAATTGGTTCACTGTGTTGTGCCAAGTTTTTTCTTGTAAGAATCCATCTACCCTTCATCTGTCCATTTAATATTGCTGCCATATCTGGTCTGGTGCTTCTGCTATATATTTTGAGATTCTCAACAAAATCCAATGAAGGGTCTGCAATGTTATTGGTCCTGACTTGGCATCTCAACTTCAGTCACTTCCTCACTACTGTGATATGGCTTCCCTCTGCCTTTTCCATAAATATTTTCATAGCAATTGTTCTAATGGGCTTTCCTTGGTGCCTCGACCATATGAATTTCAGTATAGTACTAGATTGACAATTAGGTCTCATTGTTTTACTGTTGAAATAAGTAGATGTAACTGTAAGTTCTATTCTAATAGTTTCTTTTCTCGCCCTTCTCATCTGAATAAAAGATTTGACCTAGAAAAATCCCGATTTTCAAATCTAGGATTTTTCGAGGTCAAATCTTTTACTCATTGCCTCTTGTAATTTTTAATAATTGGTCTGGATGATTTAAGCCATTTTATAACTCCAGGCTGATGAGGCAGTTGTCTGTCTGAAATAAATTTTTACCAGACTCTTTAATGATGCAATGAGCTTTTCATTTGAGATTTTATATACAGGAATAAATACTAACTACATATATGTCCACAACATAATGTCTGGAAGATAATGGCATTTTTATAAGTTTAAATGAAAACACAAAAAAACATATTTAACCAAATATGGTTCTATGGGACTGAATGCATTTTGTATGGAAAGTAAAAAATTGTTTTTCTTGGAATCAATAAATTATCCAAAAGATTAGTGTGTTGAGAAGGTTGTGCATAGGTATATGTCTGTGCTATAAATAACATTATTGATGTTTTTCTAAGCATAACTTATATGTGGCACAAGGCCAAAAATGTGAAGCACCTAATGAGGATCAAACTCACTATTCAGTTGTAATTGATCTAGCAGGACAAGCTTACTAACCATTATACCACATCAGAGTACTCAACAAATAACATTTATGAACAAGAATAACAAAAAATATCTTTGTCAACTTAATATTGAAGATTTTATTCAAGATTAAAAAGAGTTCAAATTATGTGGTAGGAATCATTTTAAGTGTTAGGTTAAAAATGGATTGTGTGGAAGGAAAATAAAACAAGGAAGAAGTGAAAACATTTGTCTGGTGGTAACAAAAGTTTTGCTCAGATCTTTCTTGGGTTAGTATTCAATGCCTTTTTCTTATTGATACTTTGTTGTCAGAATTCAATCAGTAATATTAATGAAAGAAAAAGACTTTGTAGTCCAAAATGGAATTCCCTATCTGTACAGATAGAGAATTCCTTTTTTTTTTTTTTTTTATTCTGACTAGTGAATGTGTGTTTAACATATAAGCTATCAGTGCAGAAAGTAGGAACAGTGGACTGAGTTGAAATTCTGGCTAATGCTGCCATGCTCGCTTTCACACAATTACTCTTAGGAAAGATATGAATCCATTTTTTTCACTCCCACCTATGGGATAAATGGCAAAGTAGACTGGGCTCTTTAGAGATTGAAAACTCTGAATTCCAAAAACTGTAGAGAAGGCAACAGGAAATGACTTTACTATCTTTCCAAAGAATGCATAATGCACAGATAATAAAGAAAAGGAATCTGTGGAGAGCCATGATCACCAACATCCTGAAGAGACATGGTATTTAACAAAAAGTAACTGTCACTGACACATTGCATGTATGCAGCCCTGGACATTTAACGGCTTACAAGCAATCTGTTATTACTCCTGCCTCAGATAGAAAAAAGGAAGCAAAACAAGAAAAATGTGTTGTCACCAGCTTAAGGATGGTGTGGCCACAAGAAGTCACATGGTTAGAAATTATTGGCTAATATTTTGATGGCTCATTTTTTTTTTGCAAACATATAAAGGCATAAAGTAATTTTTAAATTGGGACCTGAAATTTTAAAAAAATTTCCTTTTTACTGATTTAATTTAAAAAATATATATATAATGTTCACTACTAATATGTCACCATTGCTTCCTTTCTTAATGTTTGTGATCATTTTTATTTTTACAATGATGTTCACTCTGTAGAGAGCCACTCGAGGTAGAGTTTTACAGAGTAAGAGATACAGATTATGTGGATATGTGTGGAAGATAATGGTTAACCCTAGACTTGAACAGGTTAAGATTGTAGTGATCAGGGAAGCATACTCTTGGGAATCGGTACCACAAGACAGCGAATTGTGAAAAGAAGCTGCTTGAGTAGAACTTACACTTCACTAAAGTAATAAAAAGGGAATGATAGTATTTTGCTACAATGTGTGTGGTATGGCAGGTCCTAGCTGTGAAGGTCAGGGCTAGGGAAACTAAGAAATATAGTTGATCTGATCTCCAAGACTCTCAGCTGCCTGACACTTCCCAAACTGACATTGAATTATACTTGGCAAAATGTTTGGTTGGTTGTTCATCCTGTTTCAGAAGTTTTTCATTCAAGTTTGAACTTAGTCCTTTTTATTTATGAATTAGCTAGCAGGGATACCTAATGTTGCTCAGGAAAAATAACTTCAAACACAGGGAAAAAGTATCTTTTAATGTCATTTGTTAAGAAGTGAAAAAAAAAAAGAAAACTTGCATTCTATGTTGTCTCTAGGTCGCCATTCTATAACATAAAATGGTATCAGTAAAAAGGATCATTTATATTTCTTATTCATTCTATTAGAAGAGAGTGGATTCTGAGAGGCAGTGGGAGGAATGACGTCTCAGGAACAGGTTGGGCTTGGCATCCCTCCACAAGTGGTTGTAGCAGGTCGCTAACCTGGGTGTGGAAGGCATATCAACAGAACATATCAGAATTCTTACAACACTCTGTTGAATTTATGCTGTTTTGGACTTATATCCAAAGCGCAGACAAAGGCAATCGATCACTGTCAGAATATCATGCCCATGAGGCACTCCAGCCAATCACTGACCATTCTGGCCTTGGCCTTTTCATTCTGTAAACAAAACTTATACAAGTTTTCTTTCTTGATTAATAAATGTAGTCTGTATTCACAGATACTATCAAAATAAACTTTGATCCATACATAAATGAAAACAAACTTATTTGGCATTTCCAGGCTCAAGTAGGGATTGTAAAACTTTACCATTTTCTGAATTGTTTAAATAAATGAAAAACAGAAAGTGTTAATATTTCCATATAAAAAACATATTTTATAATAAAAAAGACATAAGTTTTCTGTCTATCATCATGAAAATTATATCATATATATATATATATGTATATATAAAATTATATCTCAGAAATACTGAATATAACTTTTATGAGTGAAATCTGATTGACATCTTAAATGATAATAAACTTTTAAATTCATAAAATCAAAGTTAGTAGCTTACAGCCATTGAAACACTGGTTGCTGTATGATCATCAAAGTTAAGCAATGTTGGACCAAGATGGGTGACTACTTAGGAATACCAAGTGCTGTAAGATGGAATGTGGGGTAGTGTAATTAATAATTGCTCAAATTGTTAATCGGAGATCTGAGTTCCAATTCCAGTCAGGTTCATTATTTTCACTTATGTGCAAATAACATTGGAGAGGGTATAAATCCACCTCTTCTCCCCATATCTAAAATTTGTATCAGTAAAAATCATTAGTACCTCAAAAGCATTCTTACGATCTAAAAATATTTTCTGGCTTTAAATAAACTGAAAAAGGTTGATAAGTGTGGTGAACAGTCTTGTAGAAGCAAGCGAGCCAGGGTGGCTTGCACCTGGTGCAAGGAAAATAAAGGTCTTACCTCAACATGCTGCACATGACATCGGCAATTTTGCTCCTTGAAAATGGCATTACTCTCCTGTCTAGCCATTCCAGCAGTATGTAGCGAAACGAGGGTTTTTGTACAGTTTATATGCTTCGACCAAAAGCAAGTTGTGTGCTGATTGGTCAAACTGGAGGAGGCTATTTACCTGGCTAACTGAGAATAAAAGCAAAGAATGTTGATTGGTTGGTCAACCGTGGTGTTGGCCTGATAAAAGAGGACTGAAGCAGTGAAGAGGCAAAAAAAAACGGATTTACGTTTTGAAGTGTGCTGAATGCAAGAACGGTGGATTGAACCAGTGGTATCTTGAATTGCACAAGTGACGTCCAAGTAATAGAGACTCATTTAAGCTACAATAAGATATGAAATACAGATCAATCACTCAATCAAAATTATTTTTATCTTAAAGGATGTGTGTGTCACATTGGTTATCAGCATAGAAAATGGAATTTTTAATATGAGTTCAAGTTCTGGACTAATTTCTTGCATTCACTAATGCCCTTGGGAAAGGGCATTAGTGAGTTTTTTCTACTCATCATCCACTAGCTATGGGTTAAATAACAAAGTAGATTGAGCTCTCCAACCTTGTGTGGATTCAAAAAGAAACAACTGCATTATCTTTCTCAAGAAGACATGATAATTTACAGAAAATAAAGAAAAGGTATCTGTGGAGAGCCATGATTGTCTATGTTCAGAAGGACCATAGCAGTTAAAACAAAAAAATCACTTAATACATTGCATCAGGAAATAATTACGACATTTATAATTTGTATGTTTTATCATGTTTATCAAAAAGTATTTCTTAGTAATTTTGGTGTCATTAATAGAAAAGTAACCACATATTTTTATAAGTTTATTAGTAGTTTTTCAGGGTGGGACAAAATCTTTTGTAAAATGAGTTTTCTTTTGAAGATGTGGATATGAATATATTATACTCTTTGTCCATAAACTCTAAGAGATAAGACTTTTATAGTTGTGTGTGTGTGATTCATGCCTTGGGAAAAGTATAGATCATTTCTCTCCTCCAACCAGCAGTTACGGTTAAATAGTAGAATAGACTGGGCACTCTAGCTTTGAGTGACAGCTACTCTAAGAGAACAACAACTCTGAATTCAAAACCATAAAGAAGGCAATGAAACCACTCTTACTATTTTCCCAAGAAGTCATGGCAATTCCCAGATAATAAAGAAAAGGAATCTGTGGAGAGTTGTGATTGCCTATATTCTGAAGGGAGAAAGACAATTCTGAATTGAAATCTGTGGAAAAGGCAACAGAAAACCACTCTGTTATCTTTCTCAAAATGTCATAGTAATTCCAAAATAATAAAGAAAAGGAATCTGTGGAGAGCCATGATTGCCTATATAGTGAAGGGAGAAAAACAACTCTGAACTGAAATCTGTGGAGAGGGCAATAGGAAACCACTCTACTATTTTTCCTAAGAAGTCATGTCATTTCCTAGATAATAAAAAAAAAAGCTGTGGAGAGCCATGATTGCCTATATCCTGAAGGAAAAGACAACTCTGAATTGAAATCTGTGGAGAGGGCAATGGAAACCACTCTACTATTTTTCCCTAAGAAGTCATGTCATTTCCTAGATAATAAAAAAAAGAAGCTGTGGAGAGCCATGATTGCCTATATACTGAAGGGAAAAACAACTCTGAATTGAAATCTGTGGATAGGGCAATAGGAAACCACTCTACTATTTTCCTAAGAAGTCATGTCATTTCCTAGATAATAAAAAAAAAGAAGTGTGGAGAGCCATGATTGCCTATATACTGAAGGAGAAAAACAACTAAATAATTGAAATCTGTGGAGAGGCAATGAGGAAACCACTCTACTATTTTTCCTAAGAAGTCATGTCATTTCCTAGATAATAAAAAAAAAGAAGCTGTGGAGAGCCATGATTGCCTATATACTGAAGGGAAAAAAATAACTCTGAATTGAAATCTGTGGAGAGGGCAATGGAAACCACTCTACTATTTTCCTAAGAAAATGTCATTCCTAATAATAAAAAAAGAAGCTGTGGAGAGCCATTTTGCCTATATCCTGAAGAACTCTGAAAAAAAAATGGAAACAAAAAAATTACTATTTTCCTGAGAATAATAAAAAAAAAAAAGAAGCTGTTGAGAGCCATGATTGCCTATATACTGAAGGGAGAAAATGAACTCTGAATTGAAATCTGTGGAGAGGGCAATAGGAAACCACTCTACTATTTTTTTCTAAGAAGTCATGTCATTTCCTAAATAAAAAAAAAGAAGCTGTTTAGAGTCATGATTGCCTATATCCTGAAGGGAGAAAAACAACTCTGAATTGAAATTCATGGAGAGGGCAATAGGAAATGACTCTAATATTTTTCCTAAGAAGTCATGTCATTTATCCTAGAAATAATAAAAAAAAAGAAGCTGTGGAGAGCCATGATTGCCTATATCCTGAAGGAGAAAACAACTCTGAATTGAAATTTTTATATCCGGAGAGGGCAATAGGAAACCATCTACTATTTTTCCTAAGAAAATGAAACAAATAAAAAAAAACCAGCTGTGGAGAGCCATGATTGCCTATATACTGAAGGAAAAACAACTCTGAATTGAAATCTGTGGAGAGGGCAATAAAACCACTCACTATTTTTCCTAAGATCCCACATTTCCTAGATAATAAAAAAAAAAAAGAAGCTGTGGAGAGCCATGATTGCCTATATACTGAAATGAAAAAAAACTCTGAATTGAAATCTGTGGAGAGGGCAATAGAAACCACTCTACTATTTTTCCTAAGAAGTCATGTCATTTCCTAGATAATAAAAAAAAGAAGCTGTTGAGAGCCATGATTGCCTATATCCTGAAATGATAAAAAAAAAACTGAATTGAAATCTGTTGGAATCCCAATGGCAATGAAACCACTCTACTATTTTTCCTAAAGAATGATTTCCTAGATAATAAAAAAAAAAAAAAGAAAAAAAGAGCCATGATTGCCTATATCCTGAAGGGAGAAAAAGAAATCTGAATTGAAATCTGTGGAAAAATAATGGAAACCACTCTACTATTTTTCCTAAAAAACATGTCATTTCCTAGATAATAAAAAAAAATAAAATTCTTGCCTATATACTGAAGGATAAAACAACTGAATTGAAATATCTGTGGAAATGGCAATAATTTTGATACTATTTTTCCTAAGAAGATGAATTTCCTAGATAAAAAAAAAAGAAGCTGTGGAAAACATGATTGCCTATATCCATGAAGGAGAAAAAATAACTCTGAATTGTAATCTGTGGAGAGGCAATAGGGAAACCACTCTACTATTTTTCCTAAGAAGTTTTGTCATTTTAGATAAAAAAAAAAAAAGCTGTGGAGAGCCATGATTGCCTATATCCTCCTGAGGGAAAGACAACTGAATTGAAATCTGTGGAGAAGGCAATAGGAAACCAATACTACTATTTTTCCTAAGAAGTCATTTTCCAAGAAGTCATTTCCTAGATAATAAAAAAAGAAGCTGTGGAGAGCCATGATTGCCTATATCCTGAAGGGAGAAAAACAATCTGAATTGAAATCTGTGGAGAAGGCAATAGGAAACCACTCTACTATTTTTCCTTTAGAAAAGGTGTCAAAGATAGATAATAAAAAAAAGAATTCGCATGTGGAGAGCCAAAACATTGCCTATAAAACTGAAGGAAAAAAACAACAATGAATTGAAATCTGTGGAGAGGGCAATGGAAAACCACTCTACTATTTTTCCTAAGAAGTCATGTCATTTCCTAGATAATAAAAAAAAAAATATATATTGATAGAGCCATGATTGCCTATATCCTGAAGGGAGAAATATGAACTCTGAATTGAAATCTGTACTGTTGGCAATAGGAAACCACTCTACTATTTTTCCTCAGAAGTCATGTCATTTTCTAGATAATAAAAAAAAAGATAAAGAATGAAAGTCCTGAAGGGAGAAAGACAACTCTGAATTGAAAATGTGGAGAATTTTCAGGAAAACCATATACTATTTTTGTCATGTCATTTCCTTTTAATAAAAAAAAAAGAAGCTGTGGAGAGCCATGATTGCCTATATCCTGAAGGGAGAAAACAACTCTGAATTGAAATCTGTGGAGAGGGCAATTGGGAAACCATTCTACTATTTTTCCTAAAAGTCATGTCATTTCCTAGATAATAAAAAAAGAAGTGGAGATAATGTTGATAGTATCCTGAATGATTGCCTCTAAACTGGAGAAATGGAAAAAAACAACTAATAAAAATTGAAATCTGTTTTTATAGAAGGATAAAAAACCAAATCTACTATTTTTCCCACTCTACTATTGAAAGTCATGTCATTTCCTAGATAATAAAAAAAAAATTTATATACTGAAGTGGATAGCCATGATTGCCTATATACTGAAGGGAGAAAAACAACTCTGAATTGAAAATCTGTGGAGAGCCATTTAATTTTTCAACCACTCTACTATTTTTTTAAGTTTGAGATGTCATTTTCCTAGATAATAAAAAAAAAAAAAAAAGCTGTGGAGAGCCATGATTGCCTATATTCTGAAGGGAGAAAAACAACTCTGAATTGAAATCTGTGGAGAGGGCAATAGGAAACCACTCTACTATTTTTCCTAAGAAGTCATGTCATTTCCTAGATAATAAAAAAAAAGAAGCTGTGGAGAGCCAGATTGCCTATATCCTGAAGGGAGAAAAACAACTCTGAATTGAAATTTGTGGAGAAGGCAATGGAATACCAGTCTACTATGATTGCCTATATCCTGAAGAAACATGGCATTTAAAAAAAAAAAAACATATTTGTCAAAAGTATTTCTTGTAAAGTTTAGCCTAATTCATTGATTAATAGGAACATTTTTGTTGTAACTCTATAGGTGGCCTTTTGCAGGTGGGACAAATTCATTTGTGAAATCAAATTACTTTTTGAAGGTGTGGATATTTTTTTTACTCATTTCATCCTAAGCAAAGCATTAAAGCCACTAAAATGTAAGTAGTTATTGAGGGTGAGAGAATATGAGAAAAAGAAAACATTATCAAGGAGAGAGAAAAAACAGTAAAAGATCAGTGATTAAGAAGACAAAAGATAACAATTAACACTACATTTAAATTTTTCACAATAGATTTTCACAATTTCAACTGTAAAATGATGAGACCTAGCTGCCAATCTAGTACTGGGCTTAAAGAGGAAAATTAATCAGAACAGTTACCATGAAAATATTTATAGAAAATAGGAATAAATTATAAACTTTTATTTTGAAATTCTTAAGAGCCAAGCCTTTTTATTGTATGTGACAATGAGAGATAATATGCATGTCACAGTGAGTTCTGTCTTATACAAAGGTGTAAATGTGTCAGAAAATCCATTTTTAGAACCTTATTGATTGAAATGTTTCTTAGAAAAAGACTGGATCAGAAAGTCTGTAGCATGTGTAATAGTAGTTGTGATCTGAAATTTTCACTGTATAATGTTTGAGCTAAGGAATTAATATTCATGACTGAATTAACTGCATTGTTAAAGGAGGATATTATGTTGAAAAATACTTAATGTTTAAAATGCTGGTTTCATCATGAACCTACAAACTTATTGATTTACCTATGTATATTATTTAAATTCAAATTGTATATTCACAGTGAAGAAACTTACAGTGTAAATTAAAATATTAACTTTTAATAAAAAATAAATTGATAGAATTTTAGCAAAGTTTAACATTTGTACCCACAAAAAAGGGTGTGTCAAAAGGAAAGTTTTTCTCTTTAAACTGCTGTTACTGTATACTCCATTGACAATTTTTATTGTTTTTAGAAGCTATTTTTAGAATTTCAATAGAACCCAAATATATTAATCTAGATTTATACATTTGCTTTTTTCCTTAAAAATTGACAACAAAAGAATTAAACACTATTTATGTGTTCATCTTGTCTGGTTTTTGCACATCCACATGATTAGAGCAACTCCCTTGACTGAGAAAAAAACTGGTGTTATATAGCTCTCCCACTCGCAGACCTATGCTGACCCTGCCCAGTATTGTTCATATGCAAATAGTCGGTGCTACCTACCCTAAGTAGAAGGTCTTCTCTCAACAGCCCATTGTGGAAGGGGATGCAACTCCTGGTACTTACAGTACCACATACAATAAACTCTTTTATCAGGCTGACCTGATTCTCTGTTACAATTTATTCATTAGATTATTTATTTACAAGAATAATTTTATGTTTACAAGTTTATAAAAATATGTGAACCAAGTACAAGGCAATATTTATTATTTAAATTATGACAAAGAAATAACTATAAAGACAAACTTTTTATTCATAAATTTATATAAATATCTGTGAATTAGAGAAGAAAAGAATTTGGATAAACACATAATGAGTAAATGGAATTATAAGTTTAAAAAAAAAAACATTTTCCAGTCATTTCTTTCATTTGCTCTTGCAACATAAATTCACTAAAATATGTCATGATCATCTGGAGTTATACTTGTGACGTTGGCGTGGTCCAGGGTTGATCCTTTGGTCACGGCACCATTTGTGACGTCGTCCCCCGGTCGCAGCGTCGACTGTGTCGTTCGATCCCGTTCGCGGCGCCAATTGTGACGTCACGTGCTCCCCAGGCTCTGATATCCTGGTCACGGAGAGCACCAGTTGTGACGTCTTTGCCGCGGCGTCAGCTGTTCGCTCCTCGCTGCTCCAAACGTGACGTTCTAACCCTTTGGTTAGATTGATACCAGCCTCGCCGTTCCCAACCCGCTTCCAACGCCTGGTTACCAGGGTAACTGCACTGATCTCCAGTCTGCCTACCCACGTTGTGAATTGATCTTAGACAGACGAGATCAAACAGGGGTTGGGGCCGTAATGCAAGTTGAGTCTAACGGGGGTGATAACACACAATTATGTATAAAAAAAAAAAAAAATAAAAACTCACAAGGTCCAACGTATCAAAGAAAAAGGTAACAAACTTTTTATGTCTATTTGCTCGGTACATAGGACTATGTCTACTTCCCGACCCGTTCTGTGGATTGTGGCACGACGCTTTTTTACTAGGCAACTTTAAGGCTTCCAGTTGTCTGCTCTCTAAGAAATTTGTGTTTCGGTGTGTCTTTGGACGAAAGTCGAAAAAAAACTTATTTCTGTGGTCTGATTCTAAGTCGCTCTTCAAACAACTTGTTCTTGGTAGAAGAAGAGTCCAGAAGTGTGCGTGAATCTTGGTCAGCTATCTTGACGCGGTTTCAACACTGGGCGCTCATCTCTGCTTGTCGTCCACGGCTCAAACTCCAACTCAAACTCTCTCACTTCCGTCTGCTCTCAAACTTCTTCTCTTGGCTTGGGTTGGTTTGAACTTCTTCACTTCGGCTTGGGTTGGGGAAACTTCTTCTTCTTCTGCTTGGGTTGGGACGAACTTCTTCACTTAGGCCAAACGAACTGGCCTCTCTTGCCCAAAAAGGGGAACGAATGAACCTGGCCCGCCGTCCTCAAACTCCCTTCCTGCCGTCCGGCTGAAACTTTTCTGTCGGTTGGGGTCCCGCTTTTATTGACGCAGTCAAAACTGGGGTGGGTCTGTCGGCGCCAGGGTTTTTTCGATAATTCTAAATACGTATCCACCCTTCTTATTTCTGGTTAGGGATTTTCCATTTTTCCATTTTTGGTAACTTTCCTCCCCCTTCCTTACTGTGCCTCTGAGGGGCGTATACCCGCTTATCCTTCGTATGTCACTTCTTCGTATCGGCTCGGGCATCTTTCTCACTTACACTCACAGGGCGTCGACCGATTCTCCTCGTGCGTCACGTGACCTCTCGGCCAATGAGGTCCTGGTCGGGTATCTTTCCTCCTCCTTCGTGTGTCATGTGATCTTATTTAGCCAATGACGTCTTTAGTCGGGCGTGGACAATCCGTGGCTTTGTTCTGGGGAAGAAACACCTTGCTTAAAAAAAAAAAAATTTTTAAATCGCCCTTTATCATGAGCGACTGAGATGACACCTTCGGCTTTTTAACACGTGGTATTTGTCAAGCAGTTTATCGCTAATTGGATATGACCTAAGAAAGGATTTCTCAGACCTGTTGGCGTTTTCGTGAACGAAATAAAAAAATATTTCATTTTTCCTTCGGCCAAAGGTCCGATAATAAAAATTTTATTATCTCAAAAAAAAATTTTCAGCGAACATCATCTTGTGTGGCTTTTTCCAATTCTGGAAATTGTCTGTGTTTTTCGTATTAATGGTTTGTCTTCATATCCTTAGATACACTTCCCCACCCACTTAGACCTCTACTATCATTCCAATGACACACTTTCCACCTGTTACATCAATATTTTTTTTTCATTGTCCCTAAACTTTGTTTCTTCAACCATTTGATAACAAACTCATTTTTCGTGGACACGGAAAATCGGTCAGATGCTTGACCTGATATTTTTTTTGACATCTGTTATCTGTCAGCCGAGCCCGTGTGTGTTTCGCTTATGACCTGGTTTTCGTATTATTTTTTTTTTCTTTCTTCTTCGTTTTCTCTTTCTTTCTCCCAGATCGCTTGAATGTAAAGAAAGAATTATTCCTAAAACCCGAAATATTTTTCAGCCCTAAATAATTATCAAATGGTTGACAAACCGTAAAAAACAAATCATATATTTATGAATATTTCTTTTCAGCTCGCTAGGTATGCATGGTGCCACATACTTTTTATTTCTTAAGAACTGACATTAAAAATGCCAAACATTATTCATTAGACTGTTGAGTTACTAAAGGGAGATAACTGACATTGAGACATCTGAAAGAGGCATGGCATGTTGGAACTATTAAATGATCTACCCTTATGTGGAATTCCTTTAATAAAGGGTTAAAAAAAATTCCAATCATCTGAAGAAGGCTGGAGTATACAATGGTTGAAATGTGATTATGACAACAAAAATGAGGACAGCAGTTCAAACAATGTAAATAGTGTAAACAATATTTATTTAACATATTATAAATAAATATAAAAATACTTGCTTTTAATAAATTTATTAAAATGTCTGTGAACTCTAGAGAAAGAAAATTTAAATAAACACAACCACGAGTAACAATAATTATTAATTTTGAAAGTGTCATTTTCTGAATATTTCTTTCATTTGCTCTTGCCGCATAAATTCACTAAAATAGGTTGTGATCATCTGGATTTATACTTTTTTTTTCTTCTTGAGAACTAACATCAGAAATATTAAATCAAGCATGAGCAACCTATTCCAACCAGTGGGCTGTATCAGATATGGTTCATCATAAGGCATACTGCAATACTAAAGAAGTTCAAGGTAATTTTTCATTGAAGTTGCCTCAGCCAATTTCATTACAGAAAACCATAGCCTTAGAAATGTGGAAAGGCTGATTGTTTTTTAGAGAAAATATTTCTCAATAATTAAAAATGAAGTTTCAGAATAATGTTATCACAGATGACAGTGATTAACACACACTGCTGCATGTGATTTGTTTCTTATTTATTCTTTTGAAAATGCAAAAAGTAATTTTTGAAATAAAAAATATATTATTTTTCCAGAGAAAAAATTATTCTGAACATCCTGCTTCTAAAACAAAAGATATTTACATGCATGATCTTCCTTAGTGAAATTCAATAATGGTTTAAAATGATGAAAATGTTACCTTCAATGAAAAGTTACAAAATTCAAGAAACATTGTACTTAATCATTGTTTATGTATGTTGTTATGAGAATATGTGAGTGAACAAGTGAGGACAAAAGAAAAATTTAATAAACATTATTTTCCTCATGAAATTAGGCATGTCATTCAGAAAGTCAAATGGGCTGCATGTGACCCATGGGTTGCAATTTTCCCATTACTGATATCTATATAAATAAAGTACAGTGTACCTGTGTCTGTCTGTCTGTCCATCTATTTTTCAATCTCATAATTCTTATAAATGTAACATATATAGGATGCTGAAGGTAAGAGCCTGAAGGCCCAAAAGACTTCCACAGGAGCTAACCTAAACTCTGCCCAAAATGTGGCTTCTAGGCTTGTAAAAAAAAAAAAAAAAAAAAAAAAATAATAGTAGTAGTAGTAGAAGAAGAAAAAATCTTTTAATAAATGTTATTTTCCTGATGAAATTAGGCATGCCATTCAGTTTGCCAATAACTGAGTTAAACTGTTGGGATCCGTCTACCCCAGGTTTTAGTTGAAATCTGAGTGTCAGGATTCCAGACATTTAACAACAACAACATCTTTTAAATGAAGCCTAAAAAAGGTTACCCTCTGAAGGAAGAGTAGAAGCATAACATCAGTTTGAAGAAGTATGCTTCTATTTTTATGTCCTTAAGCGGATTCAGAATCTAATTTCACATAGAGGTGTGAGCTTTTTGAATACAAGTTTTTCATTTGTTACAAAATAATTTCACGCGTTCTTGCAGAAATCTTTTTCTCAAATTTGCAGGAGTAGTGAAGGGAGTTATTTTCAAGATGGTTCAAAAATAAGACATAGTAGGTCTTCAGCTACATTCACGAGTATTTTGGTGGCATTTACTCTTGTAATGATTGTTTATCAAACAAACCTGATGGGATTTTATTAGTTGAAAAATATGTACGGGTATACGGGATTTAATTCCTGTAAAACATTTATTTATTTATTAGACTGTTTAGAATAGTGTTTAATACTTTTGTTGTCTATTCTTGAGGAAAAAGAGAAAATCCAGTTCCATATATTTGGGTTCTATTAAAATTCTAAAAATAGCTTTTTAAAACAAAATACAGTCATAGTAATGTGAAGAGAAAAATCACCATTTTTTGGGGGGTACAAATGTTAAACTTTGCCAGAATTTTCATCTTGCAAACTTTTTTTAATTTTATTGCAGGCATATGATTTTATAATACCTGATGTTGACTCAAATAACATTTTTTATTTACAAATGATTTCTTTTTATACATTTCTTTGAAGGTGCTGTGATATGTGTGACCTTATTGGATAGATACATCTCAGATCAAATTACTGCTAGCCACGAGACACTGGCTTCATGGCAAATGAAACCTATCCAGTTATTTGCTAAATTTGTTCTAAAACATATGAATAAATGATTGTTTTGTCAGAAGCTAAAATTCATACATATATATATATATATATATATATATATATATATATATAAAAAGTTTGGGAAACATGCCTGCAATGATGTAGTGTCAAAAGGACAGTTTCTCCCATGATGCTGCTTTTTTAACTAACTTCATTTTTTTGGTAATGTTTATTGTTTTAAAAAGTGATGATTAGAATTGTGATAAAACCTGAACATATGATGAAAGTGAATTTATACATTTTTTTTTGTTCTTAAGAATTTACAATAAAATTATTACACACTAGTTATTAGATTGTTTATTTACAAGAATATTTTTATATTTACAACATTCTAAAAACTAATACAATTAGAACTAATGTAATACAATATTTACCATCTACCAATTTATAAAGAAATAAATGTAAAAACAATTTTTTATTCATAAATTTATAAACATTTACTAAATTATTAAAATATGTGAACCATCTATAAGGAAATCCTTATCATTTACTATTTTATAAAGGTTGAATCAATTGGCCATTAGCTGATGTTCTAATAAATAATATAAATAAAGAGTGTAAAGAAATAATCTAATAAATAAATAGAACAAAGAAAAAGTATAAATTCACTTTCATTTGTTTAGGTTTTATTACAATTCTAATCATTGCTTTTGAAAACAAACACTGCTGAAGAATAAAGGTTGCCAAAAATTTGTGTATGCTATATAGTATTATGGCAAAGGTATTTAAAAAAATATGATTTCAAAATTAGAAAATTTCAACAAAATTTTTTTTGAAAAAATCTTTTATTCTTACATAAAATATTACTTTGTATGACAACAATTTTTTTTTTCAGGTAATTCATTTCATTATTTTCAGATATACCTCTGAAAAATGTTTTAATATTTCTCTTAAATTTCAAAATTTTAATTTTCTTAAATTTTAAAACTCTCCTAATATTTTCTTAATTTAAAAAAAAAATTCATTTTAATACTTTTTGATTTTTAACAACTTTCTTAATTTTTTTTAATATTTTCTTAAATGTTTATACTTTCCAAATCTTTTCTCAATTTTTTAAATTTTAATTTAATTTCTTTAACAATTTTCTTAATATTTTAGTATTTGAATTTTAAAAAATTTTCTTAAATTTCAAAATATTTTCTTAATTTTTTAAATAATTATAAATGTCATAGAAATCATGAAAATAAAACTGATTCGCTTTATGAGAATGGCTAAAATGTAACCACTTTATTTGTAGCAGTTTTGCTAAATTTATTTTTAAAATAACTGTTAAACTGAATAAGGAGTATATTTCTTGAAATAATATTCTGTTTATTTAAAGATTATGTGTGTTAAAAAAATTTTTATTTTCTGAGTAAAGAAATTGATCATAGAAGACAATTACTGAAAAAAAAAAAACACTCCAGTGAAATACTGAATATAATTTTATTTACTTTTAATATTTTCTTTATGCTTCTCAACAGCTGGAATATTCTTATAATTCTGCAATGTGGTCCAATTTTTTGAAGACAATCTAAATAGGATTAATTCCTATATATCTTAATTTTATATTTATAATTTGAAAAAAAAACAAAAACATATTTGTTACTTAAAACATTTTCCTTTAAAAGCAGTCAAATATTATTATTAACAGATTGTGAAATCAATCAGAGAGATGAAATTTAAATTTTTATAATTGCATTATTGCAAAATTTTAATTTACATCAGCAGATAGCTATTAATGTCAACAACTGAACACAAATATTTATTAATTAAAAAAATTAGTAATTAATGTATATTTTAAATTTATTAATTAATAAAAAATAAAAAATTCATATTACTAGAATTGTAGAAACAAATCAAAGAGTCAAAATCGCTAGTAGTTGAGAGATCTGAATCCGATATCTTATATTTGTTTTTTATGTCCTCATAATATAAATTAATCATTTTATAGCTTTTTTTTTGTATACAATGGTTAATTGTTTCACTAGATATATTTTCAAGTGCTCCTTTTAATCTAGCAAATACATCAATGAACTTGGTACTTGAATTGTATTTACAGGTTATTTAATTTATTTTTCCACAATATAGCTATTTGTTTTATGTTATAATGCTTATTACCTAAACAAGAATAATACTGAATAAATTTTTTTTAAACATTAAAGTACATTTAACCATATCTCCCTAATAGCTGTTGCAATCTGTAAATAGAAATTTGACAGTTTTTAACATTCCTTCAATGTTAAGAATCCTATTTAAAATCCTGATGTCATTTATTGTATTTCTGTTATTAAAAAAAAAAAATTGTTGGAAATTGCTTACAACATATTTTTATCTACTTTTTTTTTATGATGTTTTTTATTTTAAATTTTATGACAAACATTTTCTTTGAGTTTTTTTTATTTAATTTTATGACAATTGTGTAAGTAAACTTTTTTTCCTCTATTTTTAATGTTGAGTTTCTGTACTTTCAAAAAATTAAAATAAAAATCTTTTGTGTAGTTCTCATGGTTTTTAACTGATTTAAATAATTATTTAAAAAATTTTTTTTTACTAATTTTCTTTAATCTTATTTTTATTTTAATCACAGTACTTGGATTGTTTTTTTTTTTTTTTCTACAACTGTTAAGAAATACAGGTAAGAAATAAAAAAGTAGCCTTTAGCATGAGCTGAAGTTGCATCCTGTATCTTTGGAAGTTAATCTAACATAGACAACATTAGCCATAGAGACACAATAGCAGTCAAAATTCAAATGTAGTCAAATAGCTATATCCTATTTTTCATCCAATTTTCTCTACACCATGTTGTTTGTTTACACCCAGTAGTAGTAGTAGTAATAATCAGTAAAAAGATGAGCCTGAAATGCAATTTACATGTCATGGATACTAAAACCAAGCAGATTCATAAATTTAAATATCTAGAAAGTGTTTTGACAGAAGATGGCAAGTGCAATGCTGAGATCCGAAGATGTATTAGGATGGCCAAAGACACATTCCAAAAGTTAGGCAGAGTATTACAAGACAGGAGGATTTCATTGCCTACAAAGAAAAAAGTACTGAACTGCTATGGCAGTCCTCCTTTATGGCAGCAAATGTTGGGTGGTCTCCTCAAAGATGAAGAAGACACTCAAGGCAACGGAGATATGGTTCTACAGAAGGATGCTAAGGATACCATGGATAGAACATGAAAGCAACGACAAGGTTTTGAAGAGGATGCAAACAAGGGGAAGCTTATACTGAACATCAAGAAGAGGCAGCTTAAATTTTGAGACATGTAATGAGAAAGGAAGACTTGGAGAATCTGATAGTCACAGGATGGAGAGAGGGAAAGAGAGACAAGGGAAAGCCATGTGTGACGTACCTAGCAGACTTGAGAAATTGGATGATAGAACAGGGTCTGGGAGAAGTGGAGAGCCATGATTCTCTATATCCTGAAGGGACACAGCACATAAAAGTAGTAGTAGATATAATAGTCTTAAGTTGTTTGGACTTCTTAGATGAAGCAGTTATTAATTTTTGACTAATTTTTCTCTCAAAGGAAGAATTTAAAAAAATAATGAAAATGCTTCCCCTAAGAAATTCAAACAACAATAATAGGTGTAAACAAACAATAAGACATGGAAACATTTGAGAAAAGATGTGGCTCTATGAATAGATCAGTAAAGGTATCATTAATGTCAGTAGGTTACCAATAATATGAGGCATATTCAGCTCTGGAGTTTTTTTCTTTGTTTAATCATTTCACCCCAAGCAAGGCAAAAAATCTACTAAGATACAAGGGGTTACTGAGTGTGAAAGATTGAGAAAAAGAAAAACATTGGAGAGAACAATAAAATAACAAGAATTAAGAAGACAGACGGTAACAATTGACATTAAATTTAAATTTTTGAAAATGAAAGTTGAATGGAAAGCAACAGGCCAGAAGAGAGTTCCACAAGCAAGAAGTGTGAGAGAAGAAACTGTTAGCATAGAACATAGAGTTGCCATTTCAACTGTGAAATGATGGGACCTAGCTGCCAATCTAGTGTTGCACTTAAATTCATAAAGTCTAGGTACCATAGGGAAGAGCTCATCCAAACAATTACCATGATGACATTTATAAAAAGAGACACACGGAAGCTGTGCTATGGCAGTGGAAAAACGACTGAAGCTGGGATGGCAAGTCAGGACCAATGATATTGCACATTCTTCTTTTATCTATCCATCTATATATATATATATGTCATTATGGGAAAAAATTATGACACACACACACACAGTGTGTATGTATATGACTGAACTTTTTTTCTTCAAAATATTAATTTATAACTATGCCACATGCATAAAATTTAGCTGAAATCTGTCCCTGGAAATCATAGATATTGATTGATTTGTTTTTTTACAGCTTATCAACCCTTTGAAAGTTATTTAAAGCCAGAAAATATTTTTATATCCTAAGATTATATCATAGTTATATGACATTGAAACACCAGCTCCCATACAAACACTGACATAAACAATGTTGATCCTGGTCAGTACCTAGATGGGTGATCTCTTGTGAATACCAGGTGCCATAAGCTTGAATGTGCAGGTAGTATAATAGATAATGGCTTGGAATTGTTAATCAGAGAGTCAAGTTCCAATTCCAGTTGGGTTTGTTGTATTCACTTATGTGCAAATATCCTTTGGAAAAGGTATGAATCCACTTCTCCTCACTAGCTATGGGCTAATTAGTAAAACTTAACAAACTACTATATAAATGATCAGAACTCATCTAAAAATTTTTTACTACATTACTTAAAAATTGAAAACTGAAAAGAATAAATAAAAATATATAAAATAAAGATAAATAAAAAAAAAAGTAAAATAAATTAATCCAAATAAATAAACAAATTAACAAACCGCTCACAACAAAATAACCATTAGACTAGACTGAAAAGAATAAAAAATAAAAAAACAAGTAAAAATAATCAATCCAAATAAATAATTAATAAACCACTCATGCCAAAATAAGTTAGAATAGACTACAACAATCAATCCAAAAATAAGATGAAATAATAGTTTTACCTTCCCAGACCAAAAGAAACTACTAAATAATCTGAACTAATCTCAAAAATTTTTTTACTACATTACTAAAACATTGAAAACTGAAAAGAATAAATAAATATATAAAATAAAAACCAAGTAAAATAAATTAATCCAAATAAATAAATAAACCACTCCTACCAAAATAACTGTTAGAATGGACTACCCACAATGCACCACTGACCCATATACATAAATAGTCAAGAAAAAAACCAACACATGTGGCCTGATGATTGCATCTTGCATGAAACAGTGCGTCACCTTTGAGTGTTGACTTCAATGTTCACTTTTATATTTACATATGCTCTATCTCTGATTTTGAGAACTTTATACCATAAATATAGCACACCTAAAAACAATATTTCTTCATATATATATATATATATATATATATATATATATATATATAAAAACTGTAAAAATATTTTCTGGCTTTAAAAGGGCTAATAAGCTGTTGAAAATAAATCAATCAATAAATGCCGGATGAAAGTTAGAGGGCTCAATAACAAGAATGTCATGATTATAACAACAAAGATAAGGACATTAATCCAAATGTAAATAACTTCTCATATGAAAAATTCAAAACAGAAATTTTGCAACTTTTATCTTTTTTACTTAAAAACATTTTATGACTTCTTGTTGTAATATATGAATTGCTATCATCATTATTATTATACTTTCAAACCATTATTAAGTCAAACTTATTAGCCACATGTAGATATTTATTCCTTCTCAGTTATTGCTCACTGTTTTCACTAAGTCTGTACTACTCATCCCAGGTTTGAACTCACTATAATCAAATTTACAAACTAATCTATTACCCTGTGGCACAGTCTTGAGATGGAGATTGGAGCCTTAAACCTAATCTTGCTGCAACCACTTGTCACACTTGATTATATTCACTGAAGCTTTTTTTCTTCTTAGGAGAGAATTTACAGTAAGGTGGCAGCAGTACTACAAACTGTTAATTCTCTTCCTCAGCACATGCATTTATTCTATGCTAGATTTACTGAGAAACTCCTTATAGCCTAGCATATGCGCCAATTCTTTTAAATGTCTGTATTTTTCCAGAATTGATACTAATGCAAGTAGCTGATAAAGGGAGACAATCACTGTACATTTCGTTCCAATTGTGAGTCTTTATTGATTGATTTCCACACCCTTACTATTATTATCACCAGATATCTTGTCAAAGAAATATCCTTTCTCTAGCATGTCACAATAATTGACAGCAGATTGTGATCATCTGGTTGAACCATTCTCCCATAAACATAATTCAAGTGGTATTAACTATATGATCCACTTCACAAAAGCTGGTCAATAACATTTTTTTTAAAGGGTCTCTTAGATTGACTAATGTTTCAGTATCCCATTGTAAGTTGTTACATCCATTATCAACCTTGACAGGGACCCCACATATTTACATTATATTCTAATTTTTAGCACTTTTTGGGCATAAAACTCGACAAATTTCAGCAATTAATATTTACCAGTTAAAATAAATCTTTTTTTTTTATTACTATAATGGTAATATTATCTGTTTCCTTATAAGAAAACACTCAGTATTTATTGACTAAACACCCCAGTGATACTGTCAGTTGAAATTTGTAAAATCTTTTTATTAAAACAATTTTTCAGGAAAACAGATTTCTCAAATCCAGTTATCACTCTTTCTAGTATTAATGGGAGTTTTCTTCCAAACCTTTTGTTTGAAGTTGTGTAGAATGTCAAGATCTTGATTATGTCGTCATTCTCTTTTGGAGTTACATGTGCTATCCATTTTAGTTGTTACTGCTGTTTAAAACCGTCAGATGATTTTGGTTTCTGTTAGTTGATATTCTTTGCGATTCTGTAGTTCCAGTCCACAATGTTTGAAGAAGGATGGTCTCCTTTAAGGCCTACAGGCTTCATTCCCTCAAAGCCATTTTTGATCAATTATCTGAGAAAGCACTTGTATGCAGTTGATTGTTCTGACATTTCTGCATGGGTTGGGTGCCATGCAAGACATCCATACCTGAGATCTTATATTGTTTTATCTTCCTAAGCATATGTCTCAACATCAACTCCTTAAAATCATAAATTCGTTCATGAGTGACAATTTAGTTAACTATAAAAAGTGTGCATTTAAAATAAAAAGTATTGCCATTGATAAATACAAAACATGTAAAAAGAAACACAGTGCTGAAAAGTTGTGTTGAACAAAATACAGATGAGGATCATAATGGATTGCAACAAATAAGGTTGAAAACCTTTTTAACCTGCTTATTAAACAGATTATTGCATTATATGCCTTCCATATATTGCTGACACTGAAAAAACAACAAAATGCTGTTGTCAGTAGCCAACAACAGTTTGATTGACTGATTTGTTTTTATTAAGTCTTCATTAGGTTAAAGCCAAAATATATTTTGGATTGTAGGAGGTTGCTTCCCAAGCAGTTCCCTATCTAAATATTGACCAAGCTCAACACTGCTTAACTTCCAAAATCAAAGGAGAGCCAGTGATTTGACCAAAAGCAGCCAATAACAAATATGAAATAACGGTTAGTGAGCTAGTTTGGTTGACCATTAATATTACTACTGAGTTGTGAGCTTGATCCTCACCGAGTGTACCACATTTTTTTTTTTTTTTACCTTGTCCCAAACGTAAACAGCAGAAAAGAGGCAAACAAAAAGAACAACCGAAAAACAATGGACAAATTTACCAATTCATTTTCACAGTTTATCAACCCTTTGTAGATTATTTAAAACTAGAAAATATTTTTATATTGTAAGAAACTTTTTTTTGAGATAATAATGATTTAGTGATACAAGTCTGACTAATTAACCCATATCTGACGGGAGAAGAGGTGGATTCATACCCCTTTCCCAAGGGTATTTGCATGTAAGTGAATATAACAGACACAACAGGAATTGGAACTTGGCTCCCCAATTAACAATTCTGAACCATTATGCTTTACATCACATGTACATCCAAGCACCTGGTATTTCCAAGGGTCACCCATCTAGGTACTGACCAGACTTTACATTGCTTAACTTCAGTGATTGTACAGGAATCACTGTTTCAATGTGATGTGACCATAAGCCATATTAGCTAAAGTATTGTGTGAACATAAAGATAGAAATTAATACTGTTCTAAGTCATTGAGTCATATTTAAATGCGATTGATAAATACACTTTAGGGTTAGGCATCTGTCAGTCTTGGAATAGAGTTGTGTTTTGGATGATGTTTCAAATGAAGCATTTAGACTGCTGATTCCTGTTTATTCGGTGCACCAGACTGTTAGCCATGCAGTAGCCCCCCCCAACTCCATCTTTTCACTAAAATGTTCACTTTTATATTTATATATACATATAAAAGAAAGGGGAAGTAATCCTCATTGTCTAACCAGTTTTGATTGCACAGAAAGCATTTGTGTTCAGGTTTATCTTGCTTTCTTGTTGCTTTTGAGGTGTTCTTTGGCCAAACCCACATCACATAAGTACTTAGCCATGTGTCTTCCTTTGATCATGTTATATTACTGCATATAAGTATCCTTTGATCATGCTAGCAATAACCTACTTGAGTCGAGCCAAGTAGTAAATAAATCCAAAAACTATCATGGTTTTTATTGCATTTATCCAAAGTATTTGTATCTAGTTGTGAGGAAAAAAAAGAAGTCATTTTTTTTCTGTTTATTTTAATTTATTACATATATAAAAGGTAATAGTATTTGTAACATTTCCCCCGACCCCTTGACTCCCACAAAATTTTTAACAAAGATGTTATTAAACAAGTAATTTATTAATTTTATGATGTTTACATGAAAAGAATAAAAGAAATGGGATCTGTCCATTTCCACATATATTCATGTCTCCAGTCCAAGTTTTAAACAATAACAACTTATGAAACAGGGAAATACCACATGATTTGAGTTATGTAAGCTTTGAACAACCTATTATCATTTTGCTTGAGTTTCCAAATAAAAAATCCGTTTTAGAAGATGGAATTCTAATAATTGGCCAAGGTAAAATGAAGATATTTACTGAAATATAATGGCTTAAATGTACACACATTTTTAATTTGTCAATTTTTTTCAGTGAATATTTATATAAATAAGTGACAGCTTATTGAAAATTTGCAGTTAATTTGCATGTGTTTTTTTATTAATATTAATTCAAATGCTCTTTGTAAAATAGTCTTTTGGGTCAAATGGTTGAATATCAGAGAGAAGGAGCAAAGCTTTATACTTTAAAAATGTCCATTCATAATTGAATAATAAATTCAGGGAGAATTGGTTCATTTCCCCTGTAGCAAGAAAATGAATCCTGTTATTTTCTTCATCTCTCTCCAAATGATACATCAACATTGAGTGTGTGTGTGTGTGTGTGTGTGTGAAAGAGATGTATAGGTAGGAAAAAAAAAGGTGCATGCATATGTTGACATTGTTTTCATATCCATTCTATAGAATGGAGAAAAATAAAGCACGAAGCAATTTTACTTTGCTGATTGTATCTGAGGCAATCCAAATTCATCGACAGGCACACTGTCCTGGAAATAGAAATAAGAGTAAATAAACAAAGACTGAAAAGCAAAAAGATTTTGGTTTTGTTTGGAAAGAATTGCACAAAGTTACAAGTATTTATAGAAATAAGTAAAATATTGGAAAGATACTAAAAAAGTAAATAGTAAAAATAATAAGTAATTTTCAAACAAAATCTTCATTAAATGGTTCAGGAATAAAATTTAGCCAATATTAAAGATTTTATTCTTGAAAGCATTCAGTTTATCATATCTGCTATCTTCTTTTGTGGGCTATCCAGCCAGGCTACTAAGTATAAAAACCTTTTCGAGAAGGTTTTCTTGACATTTTCCTTTACTTCAAAGATCACTCAGATATGTTCAAGGAGAATCATGTTAGTGAATATTGGGAGAAATCTCTCTTGCAAATGGATGTATATTTTCCTGGGATGATATTCCTCAAATGGTCATTAGAATCTTTGAAGGAGCTGCAGGGATACAGAAGGCGATGAATATCTCCCTTTAGTGGAAATAAGTCACATGGACCATGTGATGGATTGCTTAGTGATGTCACTCCATACAGTGATGAAAGCAGTGGTCAAATTCAGTTTGTTTTACAGAAGAAAACTGAAAAGTTGCTTTCTTTTTAGCCTAGGCTGAGGAACCCAGGCTGAGACTAAATCTGCTTCACCCCTGCAGGTTACAAGTCCATAGGGTGCCATTTCCCTTTGAGAATATATCTTTCCCATATATAGAATGAAACTCCAGCTCACAGTCCTCAATTTGAGAAAACCCAAGACTCACTGTTTCCCCGTTCATGGAATATGTCCTGACCTGGGACATAGATGAATTCAATCTGCTTGAATCTGGAATCCTAAAAAGTAGCTTCTCCAGACACTTCCCTTTTGTCTCTCCTTACACTATGCTTTGCTGTGTAGATATATGCAATATATTATTCTCCATGTGGAACATGTGTAAATATGTGTATACAGTTTTGTGTATTCCTTAGTGATATAAAAGTCT
This sequence comes from Acanthosepion pharaonis, assembly GCA_903632075.3. Classification (NCBI taxonomy): domain Eukaryota; kingdom Metazoa; phylum Mollusca; class Cephalopoda; order Sepiida; family Sepiidae; genus Acanthosepion; species Acanthosepion pharaonis. The sequence goes on along the minus strand of CAHIKZ030003318.1, from coordinate 46,662 downwards.
CTCTGAGAACAAAGTACCTGTTATTCTCAAGTTGTCACCCATCTAAGTACTGACCAGGTTTGATGTTGCTTAATTTCGGTGATTAGATGAGAACCGGTGTTTCAACACGAAGTCAAATAATATCTACAGATTTAGATTATGCAAATGCTTTTCAACTATACACTTTTAAAACAAAAAAATTCCTACCTAACTCATTGAGCAGAGTCAAGATCGCAAAGTTATTATGACCTCTATAATCCTGTCCAAGCGTGTGCTTTGCCAGGGTTACATATAGTTTTGAATTCAGACTTTTCCTTCTCCTAGGCTAGTTGCCAACCACAACTAAAGAGCCCAGTCTGTCCTACTAGATTTTAACCCATAGATGGGAGACAGATTCTAGCCCTTCCCAAAGATATTTGTGCAAAAGTGAACACGATGAACATCCTATTTCATTTAATTCATTGAGCTTTAAACTTCAAAGTTGAAGTCAATAATTCAAAACCATGGAAATAGTTCAGTTATATATCAGTAATAAGATCAAGTAATAATTAGGAGTAATTTTAATGTGTTGTATAGTCCCCCCTCATGCAGGGGAGCTCTTGAGTGACAGTGTCAATTTCATAATAAAGTGACATTCTTCTCTTATGGCAAGTGATTGCTGGTTGTTTTGAGTCCAGAGATGAAAGAACTTCAACACATAGAATTTTAAACTTAACTATTTTATTAATCACATCAACATTTACATTTTCTAACTATCCAGTGGGGTTGCTTCCCCTAAATGAGAAAGCCATTCCAGACACGAAAGTGAACACATCAACACTGCTTGACAGTTCAGAAACAACTCACTGAAAACCCTTTCTCTATGCCTATAACTCCCATGCTGGCTTGGCCAATTAAAATCGACTTCCCATATTTTGGTTTGTATCTGACTCCATTAGTCAACCTCAGGAAGTCGGAGCAGCAATAAACTTCCTCCAAAAAAATAATAGTCTGTTAAACTATTATTTAACAAATGCTTGTTGAGTGAAGTGAGTTAACGCCCCTTCAGAAAAAAAATCTAATACCAGCAAAGGACAGTAGATTTGAAGTTGTAAGAAGAACAGATGAATTAGTATAAAAGCGAATAAATACCTTCATACTATCAGCACCTGGTTCACTAGTAGGAACACTAGGAGTAGATACAGCATCATCCAGGTAAGATGTGTCTTCATCAAGGCCAATTTCATCTCCCAGAGCATCAAGTTCAGCTTCTAATTCTGAATCATCAATTTCAGGCATACCATAACTGCGGCCCATAATCTCTTGGACTTCATTTGCTTGTTCCGTCAAGTCTTCTAATTGGTCTTGTAAATCCTGGAAATAAAATAAAGGTCTCATCATTTTACAGTTAAAATGGATAAATGTAACTGTAGGTTCCATGCTAAGTTTCTTTTCTCGCACTTCTCACTTGTGGAACTCTCTCCCAGCTTCTTGCTTTCCAGCCAATTTTGATCTTCAAAAATTTAAATGCAATGTCAATTGTTATCTACAGTCTTCTTGATGACTCTTCTATTGTTCTCATTAATTTTTCTGTTTTCTAATTCTTCCACGCCCAGTAACACTTTGTGTCTTACTGAAGTTGAATTTTGTGTGTCTATATACAACCTGCAACCTTTCAATAGCCAAAATAGTGCATTGTAGCCAGAGGTTACAGTAAGTTAAAGAATGTAAAAAAAAAAAAAATTTCAGGTGAATCATCATTCACCAGAATTAATAATCATTTTTTTTTTTTAACAATAACTGAATTTTTTTGTGTCATGGTGAATGGCATAGCATGGTAACTGTTCCTAAAATGACAAATCTTAGACATTCAAATATTGACACATACAAGTAGCAAGATGAATATTAGACTTTATGTTAACTCTATGAATAAAATCTGACTTGTATAATGAGGAACAGTTTGAACATTATGTTTAGAAGGAGGTTTGTTTTTTGTTTTTTTTTTTATTTTATATTGTGGAGTCAGCATTCATGCACAACTTAGAAAAGAAAGAAAAAAATTGAAAGGGAAATAACTATTAATATTCCTGATATCATTTATTTGCATATGAGTAATATCTAGGGAAAAGAAAAAAGTATGTATATGATGGCATCTAATAAGAGTCAGATAATGTAAATAAAGATATGCGAAGTAAGGTGTGAACAATCTGTCTCAATCAGGATGACTGCTGGTGATTAACATTTACAACATAATTGATAAAGCAGTTGTCATGGAAACAAAGGCTCCAAAGGATAAGGGATACAGATTCAAGTCTTACCAGAAGATAATTTACATTGCTTACCAGGTCATAGAATAAGTATTTGAGAGTTGTAAAAAAAAAAAAAAAAAAATACTGATTGACAATACTTCACCTAAGTAATTTGCGTACTATAGTGCTTGTGTATAGTTTTCAAAAAAAAAAAAAAAAAAAAAAAAAAAGTGATATGCAAATGTAAATCAATAAGGCAATGTTTTTCAACCGGTGTGTCTGGGTGAACTAATCCACTCTGAATAGTTGCATGGGGCACCCTAAGTTAAGAATAATTTATCAATTATTTTTATATTTAAAAAAAAAAAATCTTCCTTTTTAAAAAGTTTTAGACACCAAGCACATGGCTTCCATTTTTAAGTCAAGTCTTTGTCATTTGATATTTTAAACTGGATGCTAAATTCCTTAATCTTTAAGTAGATAATCCTTTCTTTTTTACCTTCTTCAAGGGATTTAAATCAGTCATTATCAGCCTCTCTCATTAAAATAGCAGATTCTTCCTAAATCCCCTTAAATGTACCTCTAATCTTTGGGAATGCTAAACGAAAATTTCATATCTTCAAATTTCATCACTAATTTTTTCCTTATTAAAATTTAAAGTGTGCCCCAGTTTTAGTTATTTTATAAGTGTGATTTAAATTAAAAATAACTTGAGAAACACTGCAATAAGGGGTTTCTTCTGTCTGAATAATAATTAAAATTTTAAAGAAAATAGAATAAAATTAGTCATAAATAAATAAAAATTACTTTTTTATATTTAATGCAAATTTCCTGTCATCCAAATTTAACTTCAATAATGCCAGGATTGATGCCTACCAACAGAAAAATTTTAACTCAGAAATTAAAAATATTTTAAAAAAATAAAGTAGCCATAATAGCAATATGAAATTTGATGAATATTAGTTAATGATGACTTGACTGGATTTTGAAAAATGTTACTTTTTATTTAAGTATAATAAAAAAAATGTTTGTTTACAGTGGATGTTTTATCTGTCAACTCAATTCAAAAGTCAAGTTGGTATTGAGTCTGCTTTCCTTACTTATATATGATGAAAACCCACTTAAATTTACAATTGTCTCAGGTAACAGCTGAAGTATGAGCAAAAATCTGATATTATCTATTATGGTAAAAGTATATTTGTACTATAACAAATACCATCATCTGATGAGCAACACTGGTTTTTATATAAATTGTTGATATATATTATACCTACCTCAATGTCATCAATATTGACATGTTTATAAGCCTTTTTAAATTCCTTTACTCCACCTTTCATTGCATCCACCTACAAACAAATTCAGATTTTGATTAAAACATGTATAAATAAAATGATTTAAAAAATGCTGCAAAGAAAAGCTCTTGCATTGTGGATACCAATTTACCTTTTATTTCATTAAAATTGATTTAAAATAAACAGCAAAACAAAATATTTCTCTAAAAGAATGAAAAATATCCAAAGAATTTTAAAAAGAAAGTTAATATTTATTTTACAATTTAAATTCCTATTCTCAGTCAAATTAAATTTTTCTATCATAAGTGAAAAAAATATCAGTAGGAAATATTTTCAATAAAAACTTACACAAAAAGACAGTAATTGTAGCTTGATATTCAGGGATTACACTTAGTAAAATAATGTGTGTGGAAGTTGGGGGTGGGGAAGTAAAAAAAAACAAAAAAACATTTCTATGACATTTTGACAAAACAAATGAGGCATGTCGTACCTTAAATAATATATTATCGCTATAAAAAGAAAAACTTTTTTATGTAAATTATGATATAATTGATTTTGCCACCATTGAGAAAAAGCAAACAAATAATGCAATATAAAAATACATTAAAATATATATAAAATATACAGAAAACTTATCAGCAATAGAATATATTTTGATATGAATTTTGAATATAATTTAGAATGCTTCTAAATATCTCATATCTATACACAGTCATATACATGTGTGTTTTATCAAAAAAGATAAAAAAACAATGGTTCAAGTTTTAGTCAAAAAGGTTTTATATATAAATTCTGAATGATAGCAAATAGTTAAAATGAAAAAAAAAGCTTTTAAAAAATTAGTTGAATTCTGATAGAAAAGGTTTTTATTACAAAACTTTAGCTACTCTTATGGCTTTTTATCATAACTATGTCAGATACTTTCCAGCCATTTTGACATCAAGTAGGGATCAAGAAACAGCTTCTAATGGAACATGTACTACGGGTCCATCTTTATGTGACTAGTTTTGTGCCCTAACTAGTGAGGAGTTTTTATTACCAAATTGATTAAGGTATCATCTGTGAAAGGTAATTTCTAGAAGTATGGGCATTGAGTTCAATTATTATTGGAATTAACTTCTATTGTCTTAACTTCATACTAATTACTTTAACAGTCACAGCATATTTAACTGAGAAAGTTGTAATAAAAAACAACAAACTGAAGAAAACCAAAACCAAAAATTTTACCTATCTACCTATGGATGAGTCTAATGGTGATTATGAAGGTACAGCAGCTCAGAAAACTCACTCTGATCATTCTGATAAGAAAAGAACTCCCAAATTTGTTGGTGAGGGTCTTAGACTCAACACTGAGATCTCTACATCAAGTGCCTTGAGGAGGTAGTGCTGCCCTAGATCAATACGGCGGTTGCTGGAAGATCCTATATCTGGCAACTGGACTCTGCACCATACCACACAAACAGGAGAACCCAGTCATGGCTGTCAGACAATTTCTGCGATCACATCACCCCTTACATCTGGCCACCTAACTCCCCAGACTGCAACCCTCTTAATTATTATGTGTGGGGTGCATTTGAGCAATAGACCAATAAAATTCTTTGTAATACCAAAGATGAACTGAAGGCAAGGATTATGGCAGCATTCACCAACTTAAACAAGGAGACTGTCCAGAAGAGCTGCAGGAGATTCCGAAGTCATATGGATGCTGTCGTTGAAACCAATGGCGATTTTATTGAATAAATTTACTCTTTAGTATTTTAAGATATTTTTTTGTAAATATATGTTAAAATGAAATATCAGTGTTATTTTCATTTTGCATAATTTAGACGACAGTTTATCTATCGCACCCTTTTATATATATATATATATATATATATATATATATATATATATATATATATATGAGAGTGAATATGGACATAGGAATCAACACTGCATGTTGACTGTCAGTTTCAGTCTCAATGCAATCTTCAGAATATTTCCTGAAACTAACAGTTGCCTTATTGTATTGATTCTTATCTACACCCTGCCTATATCTATGAATGTTCTGTTTCTAATATTGAGCAACCTTCATTTATAAATATAGCAAGTTTTATATATATATATATATATATATATATGACAAACTGGAAAATTTCTTGTGATGGGTTTCATCTGACTGGGATTTGTTGAAGTTTTCCAGTTTGTCATATTTTTTTCTAAATACTGTTTGTTAATATACAAAATTATATAACATTATGTCATATATATATATATATATATATATATATATATATATATATATATATATATAATCTATCCAGAATGTATCTGGCCCTTTTGAGCATCAAAAATGGTTGTTTGGCCTTGATGTGACTTGTCAATCAGTTACAAAAGAAAGGGGCCTTACTGCACATACATCAACAGAGAGTGTGTTTGTGTGTGCGTGCATATATATATATATATTTGGGCATGACTATGTGGGAAACGTTTTTTGTGAAATATTTCATCCTTTAGGACTTCATTGGATTAAATTTATGTTTATGATGATGTGACTACACATGTGCACAAAATAAAGCAAAATTTTCTTTTAAATTTATGTGTTTGGGTCTATAATCTAGCCAATTTTATTTAGATTCTTTTTTTTTTGTTTCCATCATTTATGTTATTAAATATCCCACATTGTGATAACAGAAGATCTGTCAAAAATGGTGAAACATTTCAAGAACATGGATGCAAATTTACTGTGGATGACTTACTGAATAAAGCACTTTCTAAACATTTTGGTCTTAGTAAATTGTTTTCTCTTTTAATTAGTGTAGCATTTTTTAGAAAGTACTATATTGCTTTTTTACTGCCTGAGGATTGTGACAGTAACATTAACCACCTTTATGTAAACATGAAACTTTTAGTTGCGGACAGCAGTGAAATTTAAGTACTGTTTTTCCATATGTTTTATATATATATGTGTGTGTGTGTGTGTGTGTGTGTGTGTGTGTGTGTGTGTGTGTGTGTGTAAAAAAATCAGATTTAACTGAAATCTGTAAAAAGAAAATATGAATGAAGACAAAAGGTAAACTTATCTTAGCCAACATGTTTCATCCTCTCACAGACTTTATCACGGCAAATGTGAAGATCTTATTTTGCAACAATTATGAGCAAAAGTAAAAATGTTGTTTAAAGAATTTTTAAATTTAAGAGATTAACTGAAAAGTTTAGGTAAATTATGGAGAATGCTAAGTGTTAATGAAAAGGAAGTAAATGATCTTGCTGAATTATTTTTTAAGCAATATTTAAATTATTTTAGTATGGGATAAATTTATGTATTATATTTCTTTTTTTTATGAATTGAACTGTTTTCTTTTAATTTTTAAACATATTTATAGTATGTTGGCTTGGAATAGGAGTAATTCTTTCAGGAAAGGAGATATTTGAAAACATCCAAGGTGCAGATTTATATTTTGATAAGATTCAATAGCTGCACTCTCAAGAATGTTCCATCTAAGTGACTTACTTTCTCTCTTAATTAGTGTGGCATATATATGTGTGTATGTGTAAATTATTTTCAGATAGAGTGTATCTGTGAAGGAACAAAATGAATTAAAGACAAGAGGAAAACTTTTCTCAGCTCACATGTTTTGTCCTGAATGACTTTATCAAGGCAAAAGGCATCTGCCTTGATAATTCCCTCAGAGGATGAAACATGTTGGCTAAGAATAGGTTTTTGTAGTCTTTTTATTCATATATATATATATATATATATATATTAGAATGGATTTTTTATTAATCCAACAGATTTTTATCACTTTAAGCATGATTTTTAGTGGATACTTGTATTTGAGTAGATGCTAGATGTATTTATTAAACAATATATTTATTTCCTTCTACCACTCTGAATGTTTGAGAAATCTTGTTAAAGAAAAATTTGCACTCTATTTCCATGTTCTACACACACAGAAAATAAAAAAGTGAAAATTGTGATAATTTTGTTATACTAACAGTTGTCTTTGTATCTTTCAATGATTGTATGGCAAAGTTTTGCTGTTCCAAATTGAAAGACTGACTGTCCAACTGTTCCCTTTGTTGTTCATACCTACAAATGGAGAAGGAGAATACAAAAATTAGAAATTAAATTTTGGTCTATATAGGAGATTCAACTATCTTCAATGAGTTGATAAAAAAAAATAAATAAAATGAAAAAAGTCATTTCAAGATGGGTGCAGAAGTAAAGGTTGACAGCAAAACTGAAAAATTCAAAGAAAAAAGCAATAATATAAAATTTCTTGGCCAACAATAAATAATTGAGTGATTGATGTACACAAAAGCAAGGTCGACCGAGCGAACACAGTATGTCTGTCTAGTAGTTAAAGCAGATCTGGATGGAGACATGTCAAAATGCAAACCGTCCCATTTTATTGGTTAAAAAAAAAAAAAAAAAAACTGTTGTCATATTCACATTTCAGCCACTGTATGGCCTTCTTCAGCTGATATACATTATGATAGGTCACAAAAATCTCCTAAGTCAGCCAAGCATAGACATGAATACAATATGGGAACCAGTAATACAAAGAGCTAGAGAAAAACAACAATAACAAAAATTGTAATATGAGCTCTGGTAAAAATGGTAACGGAGACATTAAGTTTATAAGTCCCAAAAATTAATTCACTGACGTCCGCAAAGGACACATGGCACAGTGGATAAAAGCATTGGTTGAAATAATTCAGTGACTTGACCACAACAGAGGTGAACAAAATCTTTGAGAGTTGAGTTACTAAAAGGGAAATAACTGAAACTGAGATATCCGGGAAAGGCATGACTCATGGAACTAGAACAATCTATTGCAGTGGATGAAATAAAGGGTACAATTCAAAATTCCAACATATATCACCTGAAGAAGGCAGGAACATACAATGGCCGAAACATCATGAATATGACAACAAAGAGTCCCAAAGATGAGGAAAACAGTCAAAAATAGTATAAATAGTTACAATACCTCATCTCAGAAATATAGACCGGAATATGTGATCAATTAAGAGCATGGATAAGAAGATTATATTAAAACATATTTACAGTGCCAAATAAATGTGTTTTTAAATATTTCAAAAGGGGCACAAAATTTAATAATAGCCATTAAAACAGACAGGAAAGAATAACAAAACAAGGTTTACATTACCATAAAATGGTAATAAAATGCAAAAACAAAAAATGTGCACATCTTTTGTATTTCAATATTACCACTTTATGGTAATATAAACTTTTGGTTATTCTTTCCTATTGTTTTAATATTGTTTAATATGTCCTTTTTAATTGCTATTATTTAATGTATTTTTTCATCATTAAGCTGCAGACTTATTGGTGTACTTATGTGAAAACAAGTGAAAAATTTGCATAAGTTGTATTTAATGCATGACATTTTTATAATTTTTACATCAAACAAGAATATGCTCAAATAACAGCAGAGTTTAAGACTTAATTTTCATCAAGATAATCATTTGTGAAAGTATTGATATTGTAAACAAAATTATCTCTGAAAGAATTAAATCTGCTTTTTAAGAACTATCAAATGAAGTCTTTTAAGAACTTCTATCATTCTCTAAGAAGTTTAACAAAATATACATACATTTTTTTCTGCTTCAATACCCGCATTGCTTTTTGTTTGACCATGTTCTGAAACAAAAGCACCATGAAAATCAATGAAAGATTTACATATACTTGAAACATCAAAACAATATTTAAGATTACTGTATTTTGTTGCTTATAAAATGCATTTTTTCCCTATAAAATATCTCCAAAAACCAGCCTGTGTCCTATAAATCAAAAGTTGGTGACGAGAATTGTAAGTTTGGAGTGTGGGGTGTGTGTCAGCTCCCCAGTTACATCCAATTCTGAACCCTTGAAAGTATAACAAGTCCAGTATTTCAAAATTAAATTAACAACATTTTGAGAGAAGCTATTTATGCAGTTGGGATACTGGCATATTGACAGGAAATGAAATTTCTACTACAATGACACCTGCTTAAAACCTTTCCCTCCTTCCATTTTTGTTTTAACCAAACCATAAATCAAACCTAATTTTGTAAGAACATTACCAATAATGAGGATTTCAAAGTATAATATCAGTATAAGGATTTAGCAAGACTATCATATTTTTTTATCTACACATAAATCAAACTTAACCTTATTTCTGTATCCAAATTTATATGTATCTAATTTGAAATTAATGCTCATTCTTAGTTTGTGATGAATTTTTCATGATTAGTCTGGTTTTTATATAGAAATATGCTATTTGGAGGTAAAATTGAGGAGGGCTATGAAATACAAGGAAAATGCATTTTTTTCCCCGATTTCTCCCTTCAAAGTTTTTTTTTGTGGGGCTGTCTAATGCATCAGAGGGTATTATGAGTAGTGAAATAGGGTAGGTAATTTTAGTCATGATTAGAAATCATCTTTATTATGAGAAAAGAGGTAGGAAAACTAAAAGTATCAATTAAATCGTTTAGCATTTATAAAGAACAACAATGAAAAAATGTCATTAATTAATTGCTGAAGTAAATTTCTCTACAAAGGGGAGACAATTTCACTTTCATATTGTGTTAAGTATCAATAATTGTTATTAAAAAATCAAGGATTCTTTTAAAACTGAAGAGAACATGAATAAAAAATGAAATCCTAATTCACTAAACTACTAGCCTAGTATTGTCTTAGCAAATTGTAGCTTATCAACTTCAGAAGGAGCCTCATCATAGGAAGCATAATTTTCAGTAAAATCTTCTCAACTAATAATTTCAACAAAGTTTGCAGATTGCAGAGAAATTCAAATATTTGCTCACATGACTTCATTAAAAATTTATAATTTTGATTATTTATAAGGTGTGTGCAAAGGTTCTCAGCAGTCTTTTTAAAAACTAGAAATGGAATATACAAGTGAAAATCATTTTTCATCTGGCATCTCAACTCCAGTTACTTTTCCATTGCAGTAACATGGCTTCCCTCTGTCTTTTCTATCATATGCTATTAATATGCACACATATTCATCTTAATATTTGCACATCTAGGATTTATGTCATCTTATGAACTCTTTCCATGTTATACATTCCCCATGACAGCAAACGATTTCAGTTGTTATTACAACTTCTTTAATCATTTCACCCCAAGCAAGATGCTAATGCCACTAAGATGCAGAGAGTTACACAGAGTGAAAGAAAATGAGAAGACATTAGTGAGGAGAAGTGAGAAAAACAACAATAAAAGAACAGAGTTCAGGATGACAGAAGAAAATGTTTGAAGATTGTATGTGGCAGAGAAGCAAGTGAGCCCCACAGAGTGAGAAAATAAACTATTAGAATAAAACAGACAGTTGTATCTTGCTAGTTCAACAGTAAAATGGTGAGACTTAGTTGCCAATCAAGTAGCACACTTAAATTCATTCAGTCGAGGCACTAAGGAAAAAATCTCATCAGAACAGTTACCATGAAAATATTTGTAGAACCAATTGTCGGTTATTTATTTCTTCGAACATTCTTGGCTATGAGAGACAAATTGGAATCAGGAAGACAATAGAATTTGGCTTTGCACAAATGGAACAATTTTTACTTTTATTTCCACCACCCTTCATCTAATCAATTTCTTATTAATGCAGGGAACAAAGAAGGCTACTAAGATTCAAGTATCTAGAATTAATATTAACATGACCCCTACAATGTAAAAAAACCCCAAAAAAACCCTCAAATTTCGTTTGAATTAAACCATCAGTAAAATTTAGTTAAGGAATTTCTCCTTCCATTGGTATTGTCACTTGGAAAGGAGATAAGATGAGAAAGAGATGAACACTGTCAATCAATTCCTTTAGAGCTTTGAGATGCCACAAATATCATTTTAGAGATATGGGATAAATTAAAAACATTTTAAGAGCATCAAATGTACAAAGAAAGATGAATGTTGTAATCTGGTCTGATGCTTCTGCTATGTATTTAGAGATACTTGATAAAATACAAAGAAGAATCTGCAATGTTATTGGCCCTGACCTGGCATCTCAGCTTGTTACTTTCCCACCAATCTGTACTTTTTGTGTAATTATTTTCATGGTAATTGTTCTAATGAACTTTCCTCTTTGGTACCTAGACTTTATGAATTTAAGCATAGTACTAGATTGGCAGTAAGGTCTCATCATTTTACAGTTGAAATGGCTAGAAGTAACCATATATTTTATGCTAACAGTTCCTTCTATTGCATTTCTTATTTGTGAAACTCTCTTCTAGATTCTTACTTTCCAGTTAACTTTCATCTTCAAAGATTTAAATGCAATGTTAATTGTTATCTTCTGTCTTCTTAATTCCTGTTCTTTTATTGTTCTTTCTCCTTAATGTTTTTTTTCTCATATTCTCTCAGACTCAGTAACTCCTTGCATCTTAGTGGCTTTATTACTTTCTTTGGGGTGAAATGATTTAAAAAAAAAAAAAAAAAAGAAAAAAAAGACAAATTTTATAAATTTTTTTTACCTTGGAAGGACCTTCCCTCATTTTTTTCATTTGATCTTTATATTTTTTCAATTCCATATCCAGCCGGTTTATCTTTTTATCTAATGATTCTCCTCGGGAATCAATCTGAAAATAAAATTGATATATTATTTAACAGTCATAAAAAAAAAAATATACGATCAAATGGGAATTTGCAGTATTTGGTGAGTGTCTAGCCCATTATCAGTGGACTGAAAACTAGCACTCTTTCAATGACTCACTGTTCCCACTGATTATTTGTAACAAAAAAAAAAAATAAAAATAAAAAAATCTTATGACATTTTATGGACACGTGAAAAAAAAATTGCCATGTCTGATGAATATAAAAAGAAAATATAAAAGTGATAATAATAAACTGTTATGTTAAAACTTTTTTTGTTTTGATTTAGACAAAAGCCAACTTTGGTAGGAGTACATGGAATCACTTGTAAGCAAGCTTTTCTTGTTTCAAATGTCATCATTGTCATTCCATTGTCAAAACAAAATATTTGTCATTTGAAATCTTGTGAATAAAGAACGACTTTTGTCAATTAAGTTATTATGTGTTAAATTAAAACATTAATGAGGTAAACAATTTCAAATTTATAGCAACTGTTTAGTTTACCCACTGTTGATTTCAAAATATTACATTCCATGAGGTTTTAGTTTTTACCTATCTTAACTTGGATTTTCTAAGAGAAAAACATTTATCTTGCAATTTTACATTAGAGTAGGATTTTTATGCATATTTAAAATATAGTTGGCTACATTTTTTTTTAATCAATCTCTTTTCTTAAGAAGAAAAAACAAGCAACATATGATTCTTTCAAGAGTTAAAAATGTAGTAGACTCTTAATGACGTAGAAATTAAAAATAAAAAATGAAATGTTATTTATTTTAGTTCAATAATCTGGGATTCAAAAAGTAAAGCAATAATAAAATTGTTTTTATATTTATTTCAAGTACAATGTAAATAACAAAATTACTTAATTAACCAAAAAGTTAGTTTTTAAATAATACCATCACTTTTTGACGGTTTGAGTAGTAAAAACTAGTTTTAATTTGTTACCAACTTTACAAAATTAAATTCCGCGACTATTTTTCTTCAAAAGACATGCCCGTCTCATTAAGCATTTAAAAAATATCAAGTAAACTAAAAAAAATATAAACAATTTAAACATTTTTTATTTATTTATTAAATTATTTTTTTTTACTTTTCTCAGTGCAGAAAATAAGTTTTAAAATCAGAATGGGTTATTTAATCCCACCCACATCAAAACCTTATTAACTTGTAAATAAATTTTTACACGATCTTTAAAGATTCTTTTATCTCCAGCGACGACTTTCCTTTTTACCATGTCCTTTTTTTATTGGACGTCTTCTTCTTAGTAAAGCGGTTTTTGTAATTTTATTTTTTTTTTTTTTTTTTAGAGTTTTCCTTCTTCAGAGACTAAGTCTAAGACTAAAGAGAGTTTTTACTACTTTGGTTTGAACCTTTTTTGCCAAGAAAGAAAAAAAAATCTTTTTGATTGTTTGGGTCATTTTTTTTAGTTTGTTAATTATTTGTATTATTCTTCTTTTCTCGTAATCAATAAACAAATAAATGATTTTGTAATTTTTAAATTTTTTTTTTTTCCACTTTTTTCGAGTTTGAAAAAATGCCACAAACTTAAAGAAAATAAAAGTATTATCGTCAAAATGCTTATGTTATTATTTAGAGAAAAGAAAAAGTATTTTTTAATTATTTTTGAAATTTTTAATATTTTCTAAGACTAAATTTTGGTTAAAGTTTCTTTGTTTACTTTGGTTTGAACGAGGAAAAATAACATAGTTTTTTTTTGCGTTTTTTACCGTTGAAAAATTTTCTTGTAAAAAAAATAATTGTCCAATCTTAATGAAATTTTTGCCAAATCAATGAAATTATTTTTGAAAAAGAAAATTTTATTTTTTAAATATGTTAGATATATTTACTTAATTGATTGTATAGTTCCTGAATTTTTTTTTTTGTAGTTTGTTAAATTTTTTTTCACAAATTTGAGCTACTTAGCTGAAAATCTGCTCTGAATTGAAAAAAAATGAATCCAATAAAACTGAATATTGCTTTTGTAAATAATTATTGTCTTTTTTTCTGATAATCATTAATTTTTAAAGAATTTTTTGTAAAATTTTTAATTATTTTTAAAAGTTTTAAATAAATGATTTTTCCTCGAAATAACTAAAAAAAATTTACGAATAAAATTGATTTAATAAATTTTTGCGCTACTTTTTTTTTAAAAAATCATAAAATTTTTTTACTTAATACATTCCTTCATTAACCTTTAAGAATAGTCTATTTTATTTTACGGCCTTTTCAAAACATTTTCGTCTCAATTTTATGAGTTTAAACTTTAAATTTTAAATTATTTTTCTTTTTTCATTTACTATTTACTAATTTTATTTTATGTATTGTATCGCTATGGTATAATAATTTTTTAAAACTCAGACTTAAAAATTATGTCATTTATTAAAAGTAGCTTCAAATCAACCATTATCAATGAATCGAACAGATGAACGGGACCTCGTTAATTTATATTATTTTTTATTTAAGTAATTTCTTTGAAATCAGATTACTTTTTACTTTAAATTTTTTAATTTTACTAAAAATAACGTGTCAGAATTTTTTTAATATTTTAAAATCGATAAATTTGTGTTTGTTTAAAATTTCTTAAAATTAAGAAAATGGCCGTTTTTAAGAAAATTTAAAAATTTGAAATTTTGACAATCAAATGTATATAATCTGAAATACACAGAATTGTTTAATTAATAGAAATCGTAAATTTAGTTATTAAACTTTCAATTAAAGCTAAAATGAAATCTTCAAGAATGTTTTTTCATTATAAAAAAATCATTTTAAACTTAGGTATCGAAAATTTATGCCGAAATAGTGGAGGTACTTTATTTTAAATCGAATTCTTTTTATTTATTTGTCTCTATTTTATGAACTTGAAATTAAAATTAAAATAGTAACTAGAAACCTGATTTAGAAATTTTAATATCTTTCATTTCATAACCAAATCAACACGGATTGAAATCAATGAATCATCGATTTCGAATTCGATCGTTCTTTTTGAAGAAGAATTATATCTTCTTCAATTTGGAATGCGAATCAATTTGGAATGCGAATCAAGATTGGGAGATTACTGTATTGAAACATAACTTAATCTTCCTTATCGCAAAAAAGAAAAGAAAAGACTAAGAAATAAAGGTGGGATCGTTAAGTTATAAAGACGAATTCAACAAAGTTTAATTAATTATAATAAACGTGATTAATTTTCAAGCTCAGAAAAGAAAATTCAACACAACTGAATGTTTTTTTTACTTTTTAAAAATTGTTTTGAATAAGTAAATAATTAAAAAAATAAACAAGACTCATATTTTTTTTTAAGTTTTTACTCCCACCCAAACGTAAAAATATTTTTTTAAATTGCGTTTGTTAAATTTAAAAATCAAACTTTCCTTGAACAAAAAAAGTATTTTAAAAATTATTTTTTAAACTTGGAACAAAAAATATAAAAATTGCACTTTTATTTCTAATGATAAATGTGATAGGAAATAAATAAACTTATAATAAACTTTATTAATTGATTTGAGACCTATATATTAGTGACCAGTGATTCATTTCACATTACTGTAGTGACTGTAGTCTACTATTGACTATCTCTACGGTATTTGGGGTGTGGGATCTTTTTTAATAGACACACCAGATAACAGCACTAAAATTTCTAATTAAAATGTATAATTAATAGCGAATGAGTAACAAACACCGACAGTGTCTTACTGTGATCACTATTATTTTTAAAGGTGAACATTTCAAAATAGACAAAAAACGTCTTTTAAAATTGTTTGTCTTAGATTTGTTGAGCGAAACTGAAAATTAGTTTTTATTTGTGGAGGCACATGATTTATCAGTTAATAATGAGCAACTTACATTACTAATACAATCATTTAGATTGGCGGGTGGTTCTTTTGGTTTAGCTCTTCCAAACAGACGATTCATGTTTGCTGTTTTGTAATTCCTAAGGAGGCTGTAATATCAAAAATTACAATCACTCTGTCACTGTTTACCACTTGTAAACACAAAAAAAAAATGTCAGGATAGTAACAGGAAGTGACGTTATTATCACATGCGTCACTTCCGCTTGCAACCAAATACTAATCTTTTCCCAATACTGATATAGCGAAATATGTAATTTTTGTAATGTATCTTAACAGGAAAAAGTATAAATAAAAGAATGACTAAATTAAAACAATAAACTAAAGTAAATATTTTACATCAAAATAAGGATCAATATTCAATAGGCGTTGGGTGCTATGAGGTTTAAACGCTCTTTTTGTCATTCTCTTGATCTTTTACAGGTGTTGATTATAAAATAAATTAATCATATTTTTATTTTGATATATCCAACACCACTTAAGAAAGTAGAAATTAGTGAACGAATTTTTTTTTTAAGTTTAAGTCATAAATTATTTACCTAAAAAAAATCTTTCTGTAATTTCCTATAACAGAATCAAAGGTAGTAAATGTGGCTAGGTAAAAAAAGGAAACTGTAGTATTTAATTTAATGAAGACAGGAAACACTTTTTAATACGTTTTAGGGTTTGTTCAACCATCTCTTCTATTCTGTTCACGCTGTACTCTAATGCAAGGGGAATAATTCTTGAGGGATTATCATCACATCCCTTTTTTGCACAAAAAAGTTTTCCTTCTCTTGGTCATTTAATACAGTTTTTAAATTCTCCTTTTTTTAAATTTTATTTTATACTATAAAACGCAAGAAATAAACAATGTAAATGTTCTGTTGTGTTCACATAGATTCTTTTTTTTATAAGTACAAAAAATAAACAAAAACGTTTTGTTGTGTTCACACAGATTTTCTATTTTTATAAGAAATACAACATTAAAAAAAAGGTTTTGTGTTTTTTTAGTCTCTGCATCTTTCAGGTGGCCTTATTATTCGGCCAGATTTGGTTGCTTTGTTTTCTGTAGTGTTATTGCATGTATGTGTTTCATGAGGGATGTGTTTGGCATGGTAATTGCAAGTTTGGGATGGGGTATTTAGTATTTCTGTTTGGTTATTTGGTGATGAGTTGGTTTTCACTCTGGATGTAGTGATCCCTAGTGTATGCCTTGTGCGTTTAGGTGGGTTGGTTTCCACTCTGGCTGTTATGATTTCCAGTGGATACCTTGTGATTTTAGATGGGTCTTCCCTCAGGTGTTTTGGTTCCTGTGGAAGACCTACCCAGATGGGGTCTGAATTATGTAGGACCTTGGTTCCAGGCAGGTTTGCATGACAACTGCAAGGCTCCATTTATTTGTGTCCTTGTTGTGCATCTTAACATGTTGTCCTATTTGGATGCCAGGGAGATTTTTTGCATGCTGATCATGGTATGCTTTTTGCCCAGCATGTCTCTTGTATAACCGGGCCGCTATTTCAGCTTTTTTGTGTATTGTGATTAGTACATCTTACTGGGATGTTGCTAACCAATTTTCTGTTGAATAACAGTCCCCATTGTGATGGTATTGTGTGGTCTATTGGAGTTGTCCAGAAGCACAGCAGTACCATGTCAATGTCATGGCTGCTTGATTTAGCCTTTCTGATGACAGATTTTATCAACTGCACGCAACATTCTGCAAGTCCATTGGACTGTGGATATTTCGAAGATGATGTGCAATGAAATCCCCATTCTTTTGCAAACTGCTTAAATGCAGCTGAGTTGTAATGTGGACCATTGTCACTGATCACCCTCTCTGGGACTTCTTGCTCACCGAACACTTGCTTGGTTGTGTCTATCACTTCCTGGCTGGAGAAATCATTTATCCTTCGCATAAAGTGGTATTTTGAGTAATAGTCCACAATGAGGATACAATTTAATCCATCAAAGTGGAACAAGTCAGTGGCTACTATTTGCCATGGTTTTACTGGGATCTTATGTGGCATCAGGGTCTCATCATTCTGCATCTTTTGGTGTTCCTGGCACGCATCACATCGCTGGATTAATATGTCAATGTCTTGATTGATGTTGTGCCAGAACGCACAACATTTTGCTCTTAACTTGCACTTTTTGATTCCCTGATGACCATAGTGGATCTTGGGAAGTATCTCTTCTTGCATGGGTTTTGGGATAATGATTCACTCACCCTTGAGCAAGATCCCATTTTCTATAGATAACTCATCCCAATAAGGCCAGTATGGTCGCATATCCTTGTCAACTTCTTTGATTGCGTCGGGCCAACCTTATAAGATCATGTTCCTTAGTTTGCACATTGTTGGGTCAGCATAAGATGCCTGTTGAATTTGTGCTAATTTTTGCGCTGAAAATTGCACAAAATCAACTTTAATGTTCAGATTGATTGCTTCTTTCACTCTCTTGTTTGGAAGCCTGGAAAAACAATCTGCCATTTCTTTGCCTGGGCGATAGACAATTGTCATGTCATACCCTTGTAGGCATAATAACATTTGCTGGAGGCAAGGCGGGGCTGCAGTCAGGTTTTTTAGGTTGATCATCTCTAGAGGCTTGTTATCGCTTTCCACTTGGAAGGCACAACCATAGATCTATGTTTGGAAAGGCTCACACCCAAACACAACAGCTAGGAGCTCCCGCTCAATATTAGAATATCGTTGCTCTGTTTCTGTCAGCGATTTCGATACAAATGCTATGGGTTTTCTCTCCTTCAGCAAAGCTGCACCTAGGCCTCTATTGGATACATCTACCTGGATCACAGTTTCTTTTCCGGATCATAGTATGTCAGCAGAATTTCTTTACAAATCAGGTTTTTGATTTTTTGCAAGGACATCTGGTGACTTTCAGTCTACCTGTACTCTGATTCATTTTTTAGTAGATCTCTCATTGGTGATGTGAGATCAGAGAGATATGGAATGAAGGGTGCCATATAGGTAATAATTCCTAGCACTCTTTGTAAGTCTGCGATGCTTTTTGGGCTGGGTAACATTTTGATTTCCTCCCCCTTTTTGGGGTCAGGGCATATTTTGTTTTTGTCATATATGACCCAAAAGAAGTGTATATGCTTTTGGTCTATTGCGCATTTTTGCTGTTAAACCCAAGCCCTTCAACCTGCATTATTTTCATCAGGTTGTGCAGATTTCTGTCATGTTCTTCTTTGGTTTTGCCATAAACTATGACATCGTCTATTAGTCCTAATGTATCAGGGCATTCCTCCAGAATCATATCCATTTTCTGCTGGAATACATCCTGAGACATGACCAGACCAAAAGGCATTCTCTGGAAGCAATAAGGAGAGTTGAAGGTGGTCAATAGCTTTGATTCAGGATCAAGCTTGATCGACCAATATCCATTCTTCACATCCAATTTGGAAAAGTACTTGGCATCACAGAGTTTGTGCGTGAGCTCCTCCATTGTGGGAGTCTTGTGCTGATATCGCATGATGGCTCTGTTTAGATCCTTGGGGTCCAAGTACAGACGAAGTTTGCCAATACTCTTGCGAATATACACTAGGCTGTTAAGCCATTCTGTAGGCTCGTTTACTCTGTGAATGATTCCCTTTTTCATCATGTCATCCAGCTCAGATTTAATCTCATCTCTCATATAGATGGAACATTTCCTGGGTGTGTGGATGACAGGATGGTTGTCCAGTTTTAGGACAATATGGTATTCCCCTGTGAAACTGCCTATCTGATCCGGGTATATGTTTCTCAGGTCCTTCACAGAGTTGATCTGTGCCTGGTTCTCTTGGATGACACAATGCATCGTAATGAGTTTCAGGTCTCTGAGTGATAGTAGTCCTATTATTGTAGGTCCCTCTGAGGTTACCACAAAGAACTTGAGTGTTTTCCACTCTACTTTGTAGGTGCAATGTATGCTAATAAAACCATGATAAAGGATGCTGCATCCATTATATGCTGTCAGTACAGTTGACTCTTTATATGTTGCACCAGGGAGTGGCTGTCCAGCGGCACTGAATTTGCAAGAGAACATCTTGCGGAAAACATGTAATGAGGTGGGGTATTGCTTTCAGCTCCTGTGTCAACCTTGGCTTTTAGTTTGTGGGTGCTTGTTAGGTTGGGAAGTTTTGTGTCAAGTTCTGCAAAACCTTAGTCCTTGTGTCTTTTTTATTTTGCCACTTAATTGCATTAAATGACATTTTTGCAAATTGTTCGTATAAATTGTCACCTTGACAAGCATTAAGTGAGTAGACACGGTTGCTACATTTCTTGTCCTGATGCCTGTACTGCTGGTCTCCATGGGTTTCCCGGTATCCAGATTTAAATTAGTGTCTATTTTGCGTGATGTGTGTCTATGGGTGTCTTCCTTTCTTTTCTTGTTACAGACTTTAGCCAAGTGGTTTCTTTGTCCTGTAGATGTTATGGTCCTACGACGAATGTCGGGGTCATCAATTGTGGAGGTTATGGTCCTACGACGAACGTCGGGGTCATCAATTGTAGAGGTGTAGTATGAATTGTTGTGGTTGTGTAAAGTATTTGTTGGCTAGGGTCACCATGAATATAATCAAGATCAAAGAAGGCTGTGTTCTTGTAAAACAACACCCTACATTAATTTATGAACAACAATACACGGGAGAAAAACAATCAAGCTCAGTGAACATTAATAATATATTGTATTAACAATGGTATACAAATTTCAACAATAAGTATAAAGAAAGTTGCTTCCCTTTTTCCGTAATAAAAAGGGTAAGTTTAGCTAATTAATGTTGAGTACAAAATTGAATGTAATTTAACTACAAAGTTTAATTGAGACCTTAGCTAAATAAAGAATAGTTCCACAGTGTTTTATCAGTGTAGAAAGATGTAATGTTCATGAGTGATATCAATAAGAATTAGTATGATTACTCGAATGAGTAAGAATTGAAATGTCATATAGGGCGCTGTGCCTTATTTTCCAAGAATTGAACTGCTACTGGCTGTTGGCAAACAGCGAGAGTCTTTATATAATGATGGATAGGCTCCGTGATTTTAGAGAAAAATTTGAATTACTTGCGATGGTTAAATTGTCATATAATAAGTATCATGTATTTATTAACCAATGACATTAAAGAAAGTGGAGGTGTGGCACATGTAAGGGATTCCCACAGTCCACAATCTAAGCAGGTAGTATTCCATGCCGGGCATTTTTCTTTCTGGTGGGAATGCATGCTGCACATCCTTTGCAGCTGCTATACTTTACAGAGTCAATTTCCTGGTATTTTCTATATTGTATTTCTGCCAGTTGCTTCATATGGCCCATTGAACCTTCATGGACCCTAGATATATTAAGGGCTTCCTCAAGTGTCAATCATTCTCCTTTTGCTAATAACTGCTTTTGCAATTCCAGGTGTTTAGTTCTGGAGATGACCTGCTCTAGTAACTGTTCCTCTGTGTCTATTGCATCTCGGAAATTGCATTTTTTTTTTTTTGCCTGCAACCTGCTTCTCACTACAAAATCATCCATACTTTCTGTATCTTTCTGTGTGCATAGACAATGTTAAAAACGAGTGATGAAAAAGTTCAATTTTGGCTCTAACCTCTTCTCAAATTTCCACCAAATAATTCCTGGATTATTTTTGTCGTCTTCATTCATGAATGAGACATGTTTTAATGAAAACATGTGACAAAATGAATATATATATATATATATATATATATATATATATATATATATATATATATATATATATATATATATATATATATATATATATATATATATATATATATATATATATATATATATACATATATATATATATATATATATATATATACATATATATATATATATATATATATATATATATATATATATATATATATATATATATATATATATATATATATATATACACACACACATATATATATATATATATATATATATATATATATATATATATATTTTGAACAATAAAAAAATTAAAATCTTCAGACACACTGGGTTGTAGATTAATATTCTTTCATTTTTTTATTATTATTATTTCATTTAGATTCCTCGACTAGTTTCAGCCCAAAAATGGCCATTATCTGGAGGAGAAATATTTCTGCTTGCTGGTAGCAGTAAACTACAGAAATGGATGTCTTGCTGGAGAAATATATATATATATATATATATATATATATATATATATATATATATATATATATATAAAAGTGAACATTTGACATTCCACACTTAGAGGCGACAGTCTGTTTCATGTTAGATGCAATAAGGTAGGCCACTTATGGCCTGGACGATTGTATCTAAATAAATTTTATATATATATATATATATATATATATATATATTTTTTATATATATATATATATATATATATATATATATATATATATATATATATATATATATATATATATGATATATATATATGATATATATATATATATACCATTATTTTTCCTTTTAGTTAGACTACTAAAATATTTTTACTGTCTTGATTTCAATCTCTAATTTTTTCACATTTTTTTCATTTTTATTTTACTACTGATATTATTACTGTCATCTATTATGAGTATTATTATTTTTTTTTCATTATTTATTATCAGATTATTATTGATTACATTTCATATTTTTTATTATCTTTTACTTTTTATTCCTACCATTACCATGATCCTTTTATTTTTTTATTATTACCATTATTGTTTCTTCCTTATTTCTAATTTTTTTTAGTACACATTAGTTTAAATTTACCAATTTATTTTTTATATGTATAAATGTATGTATGTATGGGAGTGTAGATATATATTTTTTATATATGTATATGTATTTTTGTTTTTATATATACATGTGTGTGTGTATATATTTGTATATATAAGTGTGTATGTATATGTGTATGTATTTGTATGCATATATGTGTGTATGTGTATGTGTATATATATGTGTATGTCTATGTGTGTATGTGCATGTTTATATGTATGTTTGTATGTGTGTATGTGTATATGTGTATATGTACATATGTATATGTATGTAGGCATGTATGTGTGTATATGCATATGTATTTATGTGTGTATGTGGTAATAAATAGTAAGGTTTTTACAGGAATAAATACCTTTATATGTTTGTCAAATTTGTAATCTGTAGTTACATGTTTTAATGCTTTTCAAATTTTTATTGATTACAAATCATTTCTCTCATAAATGCCCCTGTTTTAGTTTGGCCTTTTCTTTTCCTTGGGCCTTTTCTTTCTCTATTTCATCTTTTCTTTTCATGTATACATAAAGTTAGTAAAATGTAAACCAGATGACAAATATCCATATATGCATCGGCAGTGTAAATTGGCTAGATTTTAAATTTGGATCATATAATAAATTATTGTGTCTAATGTCACCAAAAAAAAGACAATACATATTTCCGGTGTCTGTTTTTTTTTTTTTAGGTCAACGAATCGGTTGTGATTTATTTATCTGTATCTCTCACTCATTTAAACCATTATTTAGCTTCTCTCTTTAAAATTTTATTCCCCACCCTCACCTTAAGGCCTTTCCTGTTCTTCTTTCTTCAATTACACCTCTCCTAGAGTTGTTCATACATTTCCTCTCACTCTTGTTTCTCACTCCCACACATACACAATTTTGTTTTTATACCCACAGTTATGTTTTTTTGTTTCCTTTTGAATTTGTAGGCCTGATGAATTGGATTATGATTACAATTCCAATGGAATAAGTTATAACCATAGAATATTAGTTCTTTTAGCTTTTTATATTATATTCTTGCACTGTACTGTACATTGAGCACTACTTGAATTTTATCCTCCTGGAAATATATATATATATATATATATATATATATATATAATAAAAAAGCTTAATATTCCATGTTCATAATTTATTCCATTGGAATCGTAAATATGATCCAATTCATCAGACCTACAAATTCAAAAAGAAAACAGAAAAAACAACTCCGGAAATAAAAATAGAATTTAGAGAGAGTGTAAGTATGAGAGTGTGGGGCGGATGTTAGAGCTAAAGAGAGGGGTAACAGACGAGAGAAGGTGGGAGATTAAAACTTAACAGAGAGAAGTTTTAGAGAGGTGAGTTAAAGACGGTTTAAGTGAGAGAAATATGAATGTTGTTGGATGTCTAATACATTAAAGATGTAACCGGAAAGGATACATTTTGTGGTGACATACACACACAGTAGACGATCTAATCTTAAAGATCAGAAGAGGTAGGGAGAGGAAAAGAAAAGAAAAAGGGGTGGGGAGAGAGATGGGGCGGGGGAAAACTAAAACTGAAGGGCATTTACTGTAAGGGCTGCTGTGTAATTAAGAAAATTTGACAAAATTAATATCGACTACAGGTTACAAATCAAATATAAACATATAAAAAATAAATATAACGATTATCTAATCTAGCAAGGACCTATATTTTTATGTTCAAAAACACATGCGTATACACATATACCCAATAATGTATACACGTACATACATATAGGCGTGTACCCACATACACACATATATATATATATATATATTATACACACATATATATATATTTACACACACACACACACACACACACACACACACACACATATATATATATATATTCTCATATACATAGACATGCATACATACACATACACATACATACACACACATACACGTATACATATACATACATAAATACACACACACATACATACATATATGCATACATTCATACACATCCACTCCTACATATATATGCACATTTACACACATATATACATTCAAAAAAATATATATGTATGTGTATGCATGCATGTATATATATATTTATATATTTTGCATATGTATGTGTATATTTACCACTAATATTATATATATATATATATATATATATATATATATATATATATACAAGAATATATGCGTATGGTGCGAGTTACTTCCCTTACTAAACTAATTTATGCGATTGAGAGTGACGTCCCTTATTAACGTAATTAGTTTTGAACGCGTTTAAAGAGCCAAGTAAACGCTATTAATACTAAAATTTCTCTCTTCTTAACCCTTTGAGCTCTGACCACCGCTTTACCGGTGGTAGACAATAATGACGTAATGCCCAGCCACCGGTGGGTAAACACTTGTAACTATTTTTATATCTACCGTGATACATTACATAGCAATTATTTGCGAATTTTGACTAAAGCAGAAAAGTTATTGTTCAGAAACCCAGGGCTCAAAGGGTTAAATTATTTCTTAAGTATCGTATCAGTTTTTGAGACTATTTATGAAAAGGTTAGAAGCATAAAGTTGTGTTAAATAATTACTTGGAGTGGAGGATATGCATGATAAAATAAAACTATCTTCTAAGATTAAAAAAAATGATAGGATTTCTGATTTTTAATGTGTGACTTGGGGAAAAATATTGGCTGAGCTTCTTTTTATATCACAATAAATATAAGAAGGTAAATAAGAAAAAGAAATTTCAAGTTTTATAATTATAGTTATTATTTTGATATTTTTCAAAACTAATTTTATTTTACGGAAATGCAAATTGGTATGTTTCCCTTTCATTATTACGTTTATCAAATTAAATGCACCTGTGATGATCATCATCATGACATACATACATACTTACACAAATTCAAATTATACAACAACAAGCATTCATTAGATAATAACTCAACACTACTGTGTAATGGACAATTTATAAATCGCAGCTATGCGACAATTTTATAATCGCTATATTTTCATGTAGTCAGTTTTGTGCACTTTTGGAAGAATTGGATCCCAGAGGTTTTCTTAGGTCTCTCCAAAACTCACTTGCTAATTGGTCAATAAAGACACAAGTGGGTGTTGCCTTTCACCAACGCACAATATATTTTTCCAGTGCGTGACTAAGTCAAGTTTCCTGCCAAGGTGCTGTGATCCTGTTGCGTGATTACATTATCTATAAATAGCAAACATGAGTTTGCCTCTTTTTCTCTCTTCTTTCTGTGAAGATGTGACCTTTAAGAATTATCATCTCGACCATGCGGTCAGACATTAAATAATATTTCATGCATTCACATACATACGAACCTTCACAAACTTTTCCAACCTACATTACAAACATACAGAACATTTCCAAACATGCAACAAGAACTTTATTCCTCTAGTAATTGATTCAACTTTGTGAGCTCCGATAAAAATATTCCCAGTCTAAGAGATCCATCAGATCTTTAACTTCTACGCATGTACATCAACACATGAATAAATACAATGTTATGTTTTTAAAACCATTTTGTTCCTTCTTGTATTTCATGCTTTGTGGTATTTTACATTTAATATAAATTGTGTGGGCAGCCGTAAACAAACATCCACAATGGTCATTCCTGTTAACATGCCTCTACACAGCCAATAATGTTAAAACAATTGTCATTTAAAATTTTGAAAACATTTGATATATATGTGTAGTTTATAATTGTTTCATTTTTTTTATAAATACACCATGTTCCTTCAACATGCAGGCAATTGTGTCTCTCTACAGCTTCTTTTCCTTTATAATCTAGGAATTACAATGGGAAAGATACTGAAGGGATTTTTCATTGCCTTCTCCACAGTTTTCATTGCAGAGTTCTTTTCCTTCTCATAGACTCGCTGTCATCAAAGGCTAGAGAGCCCAATTTAATCTACTATCCAATGCGTAGCTGCAGGGACAAAATGGATTCCCTATGGTATTAGTACAAAGTGAACATAACAAATTAATGTCTACAATGACTAAATGAAAAAATGCAACAAAGTTAAAATGAAAGCAAAATGTCAAAAAATTATCATCTTCAAAAAATTATGTTTAACAATTTTTTTTTTATGACATGTCACTTCAGAATATAAACAATCATGGCTCATCACAAATTCTTTTTTTTTCGTGTGAGTATAGCCATGACAACTCGAGAAAGATAGTAGAGTGGCTTCTCATTGCCTTTTTCACATATTTCCTTTCAGAGTTGCCTTTCTCGTGATGTGGGCGATCATGGCTCTCCACAGATTCCTTTTCTTTATTATCTGAGAATAGCCATGAATTCTTGGGAAAGATGGAACGATTTCTTGTTGCCTTCTCCACAGAATTCACTTCAGAGCTGACTTTCTCCCTTGAGGATGTAGGCAGTCATGGCTCTCTACAGATTCCTTTTCTTTCCATGATTTCTTGGGAAAGATAATAGAAAGGTTTCCCATTGCCTACTCCATCATTTGGATTTCAGAACTTTTCTTCTCTGAGACTGGTTGCTAATGAAGTCTAGTGAGTTCAGTTTAATCTACTATTCAATGCATAGCTGATAAGATAAGATGGATTATTACTTTCCCAAAGTTCATTACTGCAAAGTGTAATTGCCATGACTACTTGTGAAATATAGTTTGTTTTTTTTAATCATTTCACCCAAGCAAGGCAATAAAGCTACTAAAATGCAAGGAATTACTGAGTGTTAGAGAATATGAGAGAAAAAAAAGACATTATTAAGGAGAGAACAATAAGAGAACAGGAATTAAGAAGACAAGATAATGATTGTCATTGCATTAAAATTTTTGAAGACTAAAGTTGATTAGAAATCAAGAAGCTAGAAGAGACTCCCACAAGTGAGAAGTGCAAAAGAGGAAATTTTTATAGTACTTACAGTTACATCTAGCTATTTCAACTGTAAAATGATGAAACCTTGATGCCAGTATAGTAAAGTCTAGGTGTCAAAGTGGAAAGTTCATCAGAATAATTACCATGAAATTAGAGAAAAGCACAGGGAAGCTACATTACAGCAGTGGGAGAGTGACTGAAGCCGAGATGCCAGGTCATGACCAATAACATTGTAGATTCTTCTTTGTATTTTATCAAGAATCTCTAAATATATATCAGAAGCAGCTAACCAGTTAACAACACACTGAAGCTCATTTTTTTTAGATCAGCTGCTAATTTGATCTTATCAAACTGATCAGATTTATTATTAAGAAAGAGATAAATAGTTGTGTCGTAAGCATAGATAATGAGTTGAGAATTGATGACATCAGGAAGCTTGTTGATGGAAATTAGAAACAATGTAGGTCTAAGGATAGTGACTTTGTATATTGCAGCATTAATGAAAAAAGATCTAGAAGAGTGGAAATTCAAGACAACTTTCAACTTGATTTGATAAGAAAGATTGAATCTGTTCAAAGAATCATTGAGATATACCATAACCTTCCAACTTGTGAAAAAGACCAGCATACCAAAACCTGTCAGATCCCTTAAAAAAAAGAAGCAGCCTCCCATCTTTAAAGACATCAGACTTGGCCAGCTTACCAACGACCATTGCCCCAGTAAGTCACAACTGATTCTCCCTCTCCTTCAGCATGCTTCAGCAGAAGCCTTTTACAACCCTACTTATCTCCTTTTGCACTGATTTATCATTTGTTGTATTTTATATTAATACAGTTATTTATTTCTTTAAATTTTTGTTGTTTCCTCTTTGGTCTGCCACCATGCACTTATCATCATGACATTGTTATGACCAGGGCTATCATATCATGTTGAAACACTGGTTCTCGTACGATCACCAAAGTTAAGCAATTAGATGCTGTAAACTTGGATGTGCAAATACGCTTAGGAAAGGTATGAATCCACTTCTTCCCTTCCCAGCTATGGGTTAATTAGTAGGATTTGTATCAGTAAATCGTTATTATCTCCAAAAAATTCTTACAATCTAAAAATATTTTCTGGCTTTAAATAAAACCTGCAAAGAGTTGATAAACCATAAAAAAACAGAAGAAATTGTCATGACTATGTTTAAATGCATATATTCATTAAATCACTGCCTCATCATTGGCATTGGTTGACTACACATCCCCATAAACTGCACAACTTCATTCACTAACCCTCTATCTTGAGTGGCTCTTGGGCCTTATATTGAGTGAACAATTAGTAAAAAAAAATAACATGGAGAAAGAAATGAGAAACCACTCCACTCCTTTTCCCAAGAATCCATAGCAATTGACAGAAAATAAAAAAAATGGAATTTATGGAGAACCAGGATCATCTCTACATCCTAAAAGGACGAGGAATGAAAAATAAGTAAAACGGTTTATATAATTAGTGTCAATGAGCTGCTTATCTTTAAAAGTTAAAAAATAAAAAAACTGTAAGATGTTATCTCCCTTGGTTTCATGTGTTGTTTTTTTTTTTCTTTAGTTTGTTTAATAGTCTTTACTTTCGTAATTTCTTTTCCTTTAGCAGAACTTCGATTATAATTTTTATTTTAATCACAATCATAATTTTATTCTTACTAAAAGTTGTAAATCTTTTATGGTTTTTATGTATTTCTAAATGCAGTAAAAATATTTTTCGAAGCGGTGTCTTTGTGACAGTTACACCGGACTGGAAAAGAGCCGCCATTATTCAAATGTAGTTTGTGTTTATGTCGTCCACGGCAAAAATGAAATTAAACGGTCAAACTGATGTTCACTTCATGCAATTGCGACAGACATTATTGAAATGCAAGACAAAAAATCTTGTAACTCTTTTGGAAGAATGGAATTATTTATCAGCCGCTCATATCGAGAATTTAAAATCGTTGCCAAGTGCGATGAAAGAAATTGCTGTGACAGAAATTGTAAAATTATGTAAAGTAAGATTTCTTTATTTTTGTATTTAAATTATTTTATTTTATTTTCTTAAATGTATGCAATGACTTTTCGTTTCCACTGAATTATGTATTTTGAAACAACAGTAATAACTTTAATGTCGTAAATAAAACAAATTTTAAATGTATAACTTTTTTTTTAAAAAACAATAAGTACCAATAAATCCTAAATCTTGGTATTATTAAAATTTTCTGATAAATACGAAAAAGCTCTGTTCAAATATAGTGTTTATTTAAAAAAAATTAAATGTAAGCATTTGTTTGAAAAAGTAAAAATTAATTAAGGCTCCAAACTATAAACAATGACTCGACTCTAGGGTTAAAAATAAAAATTAGTTAATTATGACTAAAAAAATTAAGGTAACAAAGTTTGAGTTTCGTACAAAAAAAAAAAAAAAATGTTACCGATTTTAAATTTATGTAAATCTGAGTTATTTTGAATATAGTGGGAGATCTATAGTGTGACTATTGAATTTTGTCAACATTATCTCTATAATTAAAAATGTGAATGTCAGTGTGTCACACTTTTTCAACTTTACTCCAAGAGGCCGTAGCCCAACATATCATACCATTTTGGAATCAAGCCGACTTAGTGAGCAAATTAAAAACATTCCAGGGCAGATCCGGACCCGCAATCTTGATATTTTGGATTCCCAAGTTTTTTTCACTAAATGCAATTGTCTTCGGTAATTTTTTGAAACGATTTTTTTTTTTTTTGCAATAACAATTTTTATAACTTGCAAATAAATTTGGGAATAATAACCGAAAGGAATTGCGAAATCTAGTGAAAGTCACCAATGAAATAAAAATAATTGTTTGTACGAAAAGTAAGGACCTACGTACATCAAATTGTCTTCAAAGAAAAAAAAAATTGGCGCCAGAAGAATTATTGAACTTTCAAAAGGTAAGAATGCAATACTTAAATTCAGTAATCAATTTTGAGTTCTGTAGTTTATTGTTACCTATCGCATATAGCAGCAGTAGGCCTTGCAAAAAGAAAACTTCATCAACAGAGGAGCAGATTGTAATCAAAAGAGCCAAGGTTGCAGCAAGGAAAAGAAAGTCCTGTGCAAATGAAAAACCAGATCAAATGGCAGCCAGGGAAGGTCTCAATGCTGAGAATATGCAAAGACTTAGCCACTCTCAAACTCCTGAACAAGCCGAAAGGCACAATCAAGAGCCCTCTACAGGAGCTAGCTTAAATATTGAGTGGCTTTTAAGCTAGTTTAAAATGAATTTTGTAACATTTTCATTTTACTACATTGTTATAATACAAAAAAACTGCATGTCAAATTAAAAATATAATTTTTTACATTGAAAAATTTTCTTTTACATAGCTGTTAATGTTACAAAAATGACATTTTTTTTTTTTGTACACCTGATCCTTAATTTATCAGACAATTATTGAGATATAAGAACTCTCTTGACTAATGACTAAGCCCCCCCCACCACCACCGTCAAAAAATATAAAATATTTTTGTCACATTTCAATAAGTGGAGCAGGCCAATAAATCTTCAGCACTCCCTGTGTGTGTACTACTCATGTAGTAAAAAATAAAAAGCAATACCTAAGCATTAAAAATAAAAAGCATTTTAAAAAATACAAAATGTCTCTTGTTGCTTTTAGTTTCAAATCAAAGCTAATAAATTCAATTTAATAATTCCAATAAGCAAAATATTTTGTATTTCAAACTGATAAATTAATTACGCAATGATTTTTTTTCTAATTATCAGTCGTTGATAATAAAAAATCTTTCATATTGACAAATCTTTCAACAACGTAATTCTCTTTATTAAAAAAAATCTTTTAAAAAATAATATTATTTGAGAATTAGTTAACTTAAAAAGTTTAATATGAACTGAAACAACAAATAATACATACTTTTAGTTTAAAATACTGCAGAAACACGTTTTTTAACACAGGTGGGTGTTATAAGGTATTGAGACATTTATTGACAGCCTGATGTTTGTGAAATTTATCTAAGGTGGACGTAATAGATATTCAATTCCATAATGAATACAATGTAAACACCTTTTTCATATAATTTAACTATCCAGTAATCTTTAAAATTTAAAATAGTTTAAGCATTCTAATATTTTATTGAATCTTAGGTACTTTGACTTTATAGTCTTATCTACGAAGATGCTTGTTAAGGAAATTTAGACAAACTACTGATAAATTTTAACTTTACTATAGTTTCAACTCTTAATTTCAAATAATGTCATGTATAGATGTCTATATTTGCAAAAAATTGGCATATTTATATTTACTCTAAAAATACTGAGGGTTGATGAATTGAAAGCTTTTCTATTTAGTTTTTGTTTAATAATTATATCACTTGAACCCTACAAATTAATACATTAAAATATGGTATAAATAATTTTTCGATATCTAACCTGATATCACTTTTCTTTCACTAAAAAACAGCACACCATGATAAAAGTCCCCAAACTTGATGAAAATTTTTTATTGTCTAAATATTTGTTATTATTAAGAGGAAAGACTAAATTATTTTTTCATTATTTTATTAATTTTTATCCTTTTTAGAACATTTGAAGTTTTGATTAAAATCTTTTTTTTTTTTTTTTTTTTCAGCGGAATACCATTAAAATCGATGATGTTCACCATTTTTGAGAAATTTGTGAACAAAAAGTTAAATTCTCCATTTAAAAATTTTGTAAAAATATACCTTTTACAAAAGTTATTTGAGGAAAATTAGAAAATTTAAAGTTTACTTAATCTAATTTGGAACAAACATTACTTAGTTTTTTAGCATAAAAATGTAGTTGAAAATAAAAAAAATAATCTCTTAACTGATATGATCTGTTTTTGAAAATTGATTAATAAACATCAATGTAGTGACAACTTAGGTTCATTTTCTCTTTCCTAATCAATACTAATACAGAAGGGACATAATTTTTTCAAATTTTAAGTGAACATTTAACTACCCAGTAATTTTTTAAAGTTAAATATTTTCAGCAATTTAATATTGATTTTTTTTTTTTTTTTTTTTTTTTTTAATTGAAGCCTTACATTTGAAAATGTTTTCTGAAAAATAACATTTAAAATAGGTACCTCCACTGTTTCAATACCTATGAATTTTTGTAAATGAAAAAGCTTTCTTTTTAGCTTTAATTGAAAGCTAAGGGATTAAATTTTCTATTTCCAGTAAGCAAAATACTCGTGTATTTCAACCAGAAATTATATTGATTGGAATCTCATTTAAAATTATATTGATTGGAATCTCATTTTTAAAAAAAAAAAAGTAATTTAAATTCATCCATCTTCACATTTGACACATTTTTAAACAAAATTTAATTCTTGGTTTTAAAAATCTTCCAAAAAATAAAATATATATTTGTGACATGTTATTTGAAGAAAATTAGCAAATTTGAAGTTAAATTAATCTTATTTGAAACAAATATTACTTATTTATAGCATAAAATCATAGTATACAAGCATTTCTTAACCACAGTGTCTTGTTTTTTGGATATGCTGATTGATTTGTTGACAGTTAAGTATTGACAGAATAATGGATGTAAATTTACATAAATTTAAGTGAATGTTTTTTTTACATTTTTTTTTTTTTTAACTACCTAGTAATTTTTAAAAATTAACATATTTTTTTTAAATTATCTAATATTTTATTGAATTTTTAGTTACTTTTATTTTTGAAGATGCTTCCTGAAAAAAAATTTAAAAAATTTAAAATACTATAAAATTTTCTTAAATTAATTTAAAAAAAAATAACTGAAATTTAATGAAATATTATTATTTAAAAATAATTTATGAAAATCTTTTTTTATTAATTGTTATGATTTTTATGAAATGTTAATTTTATTTATTAAATCTTTATAGTGCTTTAAATTTTATTGTTAAGTACATAATTGTTTAGACTTTTATTATTTTAATCCAATACCCTAAACAATATGTAAAAAAAAAAGAAAATTTAAAAATAAAAAATATTTAATGAAATAGAAATTAAAAAAGTAAAACTTTAAAATTTTGAAGGGATGATTTGCAAAGATGTAGACATGATAAAACACAGAAATTAATAATGGAAGAATTGCAGACCGCCAACTTTTTTTGTATGCTAGGACATGTGAAGAAGAATAATGTCATGTATGAACTACCATATTTACAAAAATGGGAATGTTTATACACTAAAAAAAAATATTAAAAATTGCTTTTAAAATATTGGGTGGAAATGACTTAAGATTTTCAATTTTTGATTTTGTAAAATTTATTATTCATCGAAAACAATTTTTTTTCTTAAGACAATAGTGTCCTTAATAAATCTTATTTATAAAAGCAATTAAAAGTTTTTCTAATTAAATAATGTCATAGTTTTATTGCATTTTTATTTTATGATTCAGAGCAGATTTTCGGTAACTGAGGGTCTTGTTTTACAAAAAGCAAAACAACTTATTTACATTCTCCAGGGAGTCTTGCTTTTAACTAATACAAATTTTTGAGACTGAAATTTAATTTCTTGAAATTTCATGAAATTAAGTTGGGGGTAACATATGTAAATTTTAAAAAAAATATTTAAAAAAATAATTTCATTCCTTTGTGAATAAGTCCTGAAAATTTAATTAAAATCTGACAATTATTTGATTTTTGTAACAATTTACAAATCACTGCATTCTTCATCGGAAAAAAGGCACAACAACACTAAATATTATGTAGGCCACTGATGTAAAAAAAAAAAATTAAACCAAAATTTCAAATGTGCTAGAAAGCATTAAAAAATTTAATAAAATAATAAAAAAAATACTTAGGTCTTTCCTCTTGTTAATAACATAAACATTTTGATGATAAAACTTTGTTTTTATTAATTTGGAGCCTTTTTTATAATGCTGTGCTGTTTTTTTTTTTTTTTTTACTGAAAAAATGGAGGTACCTAATTTAAAAAAAACTAACAAGATAAATTGAAAATTTCATAACTGAGAGTGAGATAAAATTTCATAAGAGAGGTACATATAATTTTTATGTCCATCTTATGAAATTTTATCATATTTCATTTATTATTAAAAAAATTATTATGAAAGAAAAAAAGAAATTTTTATGAAAATTAATAAATAAAAATAGTATAAAATTTCATAAATAAGATAGTTACCTCTCATTTATGAAATGTTACTTTTTTTGTTTTTCCTTATTTTTCATAGTGTTATAATATGACAATTATGAAAATGTGAAATTTTTGTATTAATTATGTAATCATTTAAACTTCTTTTATTTAATCATAGTCCATTAACAATAGAAGTCTCAAAAAAATTGCTATGCAAATGATTTCAGACTTTAACAAAGATGAAGAATGATTCCTTTGGTTTCCATCTCGAGAAGTGAAACTAAAAAAGAAAATATTTAATAACTACAGTATGTCTCTGACTGAAAAACAATAAATTAATTATATTTAAAAAAAAAATAAAAATATTAGTGAAATAGTATGTAAAAAAAAAACAAAAAAACTTGAAAATGTGATAATGATCAATCAGAGAATTCTTCAATACAGGCTTGCAGGTGATTTGATTCTATAGAAAAAATTGATGATTTATGTTCTTCAAATACTTCTGCTTTTAACTAATCAATAAAAAATACAGCATTGAATTCCTCAAATTTTCATAAAATTAACTAAGGGTAGAGGGTAACAGATGTAAAAAACAAAAAACAAGATTTTTACATGACTTTCTAAAAAAAAAAAAAAAACTAGTCTAAAATAATTTAATTTGTGAATAAGTTCTGAAAGTTTCATTAAATCCAATAATTATTTGAGTTTTGCAAGAATTTCCAAAATAATGTGTTTTTAATACCCAAAAAAGGTTCAAAATTTCTTAATATTACTCTTTAGCCAACCTGCTGATGCTAAAAAGAAAAAAATAAGATTTTTAACTAAGATTTTGATTGTGCTACAAAGGAAGAAAAAATTTCATGAAATAATCAAAAATACTGTTTTCTTTCTTCTTAATAATATAAAAATTTAGACAAAAATTTTTTTTTTTTTTTTTAAAATTTTTTATTTTCTTTTTTCAGTGAATTAGTGGCAATAATTACAGTCATCTTTAAAATAAATTTTTAAAAATGAAAAAGCACTCTGGAAGCTTTTTTTATCTTTAATTGAAAGCTAAATAATTAAATTTACTATTTCTAGTAAGCAAAATACACTGATGTATTTCAAATAGAAATCTCAACTTTTTGATCACTTTCAGTAAAATCCTAAAATTTGGCCATTTTTGACAGATTTGTAAACAAAATTCTCAATTTTAAAAATCTTCCAAAAATAAAGTATAATTTTCTGAAACTTCATATTAGCTGATTTGAAGCAAATATTGTTTATTTTAAGTTGAAAATATCAAAGAAATGGATTTCTAAAATGGACAGTAATGGTGATTTATATGCTTTTTATCACTTGTCAATCACTTAACAGGCACTGATAAGGTGTTGACCTGTTTATTGTTGTTCTATAGAGACTTTATCTGTTAAAACATAATTCGAGAAACTGATGGGTGAGCACCTTTTTAATATAATTTTTAAGTAGTCAGTAATCTTTAAAATGTTAGAAATTATTTTCTGTAATCTAATTTTAGGAATGTTACAAATTTACTGTAGTCATTGCTATCATTTTCTGATAATGTCAAGTATGGTCAACCATACTTTTGATAAATGATAAAAATATTTATTAAAAAATATAGTAATGTTTCACTAAATAACAATATCAATAATTTCATTAAAAGAAAATTTAATTTTAAATAAATTTCATAAAATAAAATTATTATAATTAAAATTTAAAGAAAATGAAGACA
The DNA here is from genome assembly GCA_903632075.3 of Acanthosepion pharaonis. NCBI lineage: Eukaryota > Metazoa > Mollusca > Cephalopoda > Sepiida > Sepiidae > Acanthosepion > Acanthosepion pharaonis. The sequence goes on along the minus strand of CAHIKZ030003318.1, from coordinate 10,310 downwards.
GTTCTTGTAAAATTCTTTATTCATTGAAAAAAAAAACATTTTTCTTAAGATAGTGTCCTTAATAAATTTTATTCATAAAGGCAATTAGAAGTTTTCTAATTAAATTATGTCACAGTTTTATTGCATTTTTTATTTTATAATTTGGAGCAAATTTTCAGGAAATGAGTAGTAGTTTGAAAAAAAAATATTGTTGGTTTGTGTTCTCAAATAAGTTTTGCTTTTAACTAATTTAATTTTGGTGAGTGATAACATATGTAAAAAAAAAATATATATATATTTTTACCAAGATTTTTATTTAAAAACAAATTTCAAAATTCATTTCATTTTGTGAATAAGTCTTGAAAGTTTCATTAAAATCTGACATTTATTTGATTTTGTTTTTAAATTTAAATTCAGTGATTTTCACAAAAAAAGGTTTAAAAACTTTTAAAACATCAAAATATTATATCAGATTGATTGACGCAAAAATTTTGAATGTGCTAGAAAGTATTAAAAATATAATAAAATAATAAAAAAATACTTATGTCTTTCCTCTTTATAATAATATAAACATTTGATGATAAAACTTTGTTTTTATTAATTTGGGGCCTTTTTTCATCATGCTGTGCTGTTTTTTTGTTTTGTTTTTTTTCCTGCAAAGAAGTGGAGGTACTAAAGGATTTTTATTTGGTAAAAACCCCTGTGAAAAAATAAACATACATTTGAGGTAATATTTAATGGCACATAACAAAGACAAACAACATGAACCATGTTTAAAAAAAACAGACAATAAATTTATTAATTTGGTAAATGGTTGTGTCATTAGCAAGGCCATTGATGAAAATTAAGAACAGAGTATGTCTGAGGATAGGCTCCTAGGGGGAAACTTGCATGAGTACAAAAAGATCTAGAAGAATACCCATTCAAGACAACTTTCAAATCACAATTTGATAAAAAAGACTGAATATCCTTTCAACTTAGGAAGAAGACCAGCATACCAAACCAGCAAGAGTCAAAATAAGTCCCACAAACCACAGAACAAAAAACAAAATGCTCACGGAAAATAAAATAATGGAATATTAGATGGATAAGGGTCAACTATTGTGATTTGATGTTACTTATTACATACTACTGTCTAGTAGTCATATGCCTTCAAGAAACTCTCCTCAAAGACAATATAATCAACCTTAAAAATTACCAATCATATAATTATATTAAACAGCACACTGAAAGGTTTGTAGTGGATCATTAAAAATAATATTCAACACAGTGAAATCAAATTAAATGCAAATATGCAAGCAATCGCTGTATTGGCAACCCTCCACAAAAGTATAACAGTGTGTTCATTTTATATATATATATATATACACGCACACACACACACACACACCATGAAATGAAGAACTCAAAGGATCAGAGCTCAGCAAATTAATAAAACAATTGCCAAGACCCTTCATTATAATGTGTGACTAACAAACATAATGAGATATGGGGAAGCAAGAAAACTGAAAAAAAAGGGAACATAATAGACTCAATAGTGAATAAAATATCAGCTGTGCTTGTACAACAACAACAAATCCATATCTGTATCCAGCAACAGGCACATATTCTACAATAGACTTAACAATATGTAACCCTAACCTGTTTCTAGATTATAACTGGAAAATTCGCAACAACACATGTGAAAGTGACTACTTCCCAATTCTCTTAGAAGACATATCAGGTGAGTTAAGTAAAAGAACTCCAAACTGGAATCTGGAAACAGCTAACTGGGAAGGATTTAAAACTTCATGCCTTACCAAATTAATCCTATAAATCAATGAAAACAATGAAGATAATATCTTATTTTACAAATACACTATAGCTGAAAGAAATATACCAAAAAGCTACAACTCTTTAAAACACAAAAAGTCATGTTTCAACAAGGAATGCAAGAAAGCTGTGAGATTATATAGAGCAACACTAAAAAAAAATTTTAAATTAATCCAGCAGGAGAAAATCCCAACATCTCTAAAAATAGTAGAGCCAAAGCCAGAAAAATCATTAAAGAATCTAAAAGAACTACATGGAAGAATTACATTACCATAATAAATAGTAACACTAGACTAAAAAAGGTATGGCAGATGGTACAAAAAATAATGATACCCTTACTAAACATTTCATTCACAATAATGTGAAGATGACTGTCAAGAAAGATATAGTGAACTATCTTACATGAGACACTTTCTCACAAAATTCATTTCTCTAAAAACAACATTTTTTGGCGTTATTTATAATTGGTGGCCTTCTTCCATGGTTGGAATTTGAATCCACTGCCTTAACCAGGACCCAAAGTGTGTGAGTTTAATACCTGGTTATGGCAGTGGAGAACTTTCAGAGGGAAATTAACAGGAGATAACTGATAACTGACATTCATTAAACATGGCACGTGGAACTAAAACAGTTTACCCCAGTGAGCAAAATAAAGGGTTCAGTTCAACATTCCAACCACCTGAAGAAAATTAGTGTACAACTGCCAAATGTTAAAATAAATATGGCGACAAAGATGAGGACAATAGTTCGAATAATGTAAATAATGTATACTTTTTTTTTTTTTAAATTCATACATTTTTATTATATTATTGTCTTATTTTTTATTTTAAAGTAACTTTTGTTCAACTCTGTATTTATTTCCTTTTAATCCATATATATTGGTTGCAATCAAGAGAACTATACATTATTTTCTGTACACTAAAATGTTCATCATCATCATTAGTCCCTCAACATCTTTGTCAAGGGAACCTGAGGACAGAAGAAACAAACTTGCTGTGTTGAGCAGGGACTCTCAGGAGTTCCAGCATTGTCATGTCTGTCTACTTTTTTCACTAAAAGCATAGAGGTTTTGAATGCTCCATGTTCCAATTGTTGTACCCTGCATTAGTAGCTTGATGGTGTTTGTCGCTCTAATCACCTACTTGTCATGCCCACCTTAGAGTAAATCAGTGGGCCACATGGCCAATGTTGATCCAGGCTTCGACTAATCTGGCATGGTATAGCTTTAATACTTCTTCCTCATGATCATTTCAGTGGTCTTTCAGAGATTTTGGCAGCACAAATTTCCTCTCCAAGCTATTGACCGGCAATTGAAGACTATGGAATATGGTATGGGTCACCCTCAGTCCATACACAAGACCTTTGAGTTCATCTGGCAACCTCTCCACACTGGCTGTTAGCTGCCTCTGCAGCTCTTCACCCAGTAGTGCTGTAAAAATCACTAAAATGTTACACAACTACAACTATGACTAAGTGGGTGTAATTTACATGATGCAAATAGATTCCAATGCCACTAGTTTTTCTTTGAATTCTGTGTGAGCAAAAAATACAAAAATAAGAATAGGGGTAGTAGACCTGCTTGCCTACAATTGTAAACTCTAGTAAGAGAATTGCATTATCCAGTCCTACAACTTCTGCATTTCAACTAGCACCAGTTCAGCAGTAAAAAAAAAAATAAACAAGGAAGTATAATTGATTTAAACAGCTGAGAACTTAGATGAGCAGTTAAGGTGACTCGGCTAATAATCCTAAAAAGGTACAACATATGAATGATTGCAATTTATAAATAAGACTTTAAACTAAAAAAAAAAAAGCAAGAGGAGGGATTAAATAGGAACACATTAAATTTGTACAAATGAATGATATTCTTTATGCATCTGTTAGTAAGTGTTAACTTGTTCGTGCAGTATAGTTTTTGTATTGATATTCATAACAATGGACTTATGTAAATGTAGATAAAATTCAGGTCAAACCTGCCGATAAATACTATTGGCTTAAAGTATGAGTGTGTGTGTAACAGAAGACACTGGAAACAGTGAAAACACTAAGCTGCAAATTTAAGAAATATACACACACACACACACACGGTGTGATAGGTAAATTATCGCCATTTTATATTTTAAATTTTAGACATGTGTGTTGTTTGTTTTTTATTTTGTTGACTTCACAGTATAGTAGAGTCAATTGGGCACCCTCTGTGAGAAAAAAGCACCATGACGCAATTCACTCCACCAGAAATTTGAAAAATGGCATGCTGTACTGTTTGGCATTCACGCTGGAAGCTCCAATATGAACATTTCAGAGTGTTTGGGTATCAATCTGAGAGCAGTGCAGAGGATTTGGAAAGAGTTGGATGATATATCCAGTTAACATCATGGTGTTTGGAGGGATCACTAGTGATGGCGACATTATGCCTCCATTCATCTTTCCACAGGGCCTCAGACTCAACACTGAGGCCTTCAAGTACCTTAAGGAGGTAGTGATAGTCTCAGTCAAGAGGGTGATTTCTGGAAGACCCTCTGTCTAGCAACAGGAATCTGCACTCTGCCACACAAGCAGGAGAAACCCATCATGGCTGTCAAACAATTTTGCAGCCACATCATCCTTTACATCGAGCCACCTAACTCCCCAGCCTGCAACCCTCTTGGCTATTATGTATGAGGTGCAGTTGAGTGAGAGCCCAACAAAACTCCTTTAACACCAAAGATGAACTGAAAGCAAGGATTATGGCAGCATTCATCAACTTAAACAAGGAAACCATCCAGAAGAGTTGTAGGAGATTCCAATATTATGCGACTGTTGATACGTTACACAAGAGTTCAGGCTCCTAACTACCAATCGAGAATTAGCAACGAGAAACTGCTAACCCAATACTCTCAGTATGAAGAAATGTTGCCGCTGTCCACATGTATCACAAAAAATTCATGACAGCACTAATATTAAGGCCTGAGGAAAGGAACCGGGAACATAAACAGGAAACAAAGGATGAGCCTCTACTTCTGTTCAAGAGAGGGGGGGGGAGAGTATTTGACACGGAATGACTTGACTAATTGATTCATTAAAATATTTCAGCTGCTAATCCTGTTTTCAGCTCTGGTTAGATGTAAAATCCATAAGAAAACGAAATTTACCCAGTGTGTGTATATATATATATATATATATATATATAATGGAAGTTTTGTCCTAATTTTTTTTTTTTTTTTTCTTTTTTTAAAAAAAAAATTTTCTATTACAAATAAAACAATAGTGGTTAATAGAGATGTGTTTAATTCTCAGTATAGCAACCATGCCACATGTTTAAAATTCTATGTCTTGTCTCAGTCCATCTAAATAGCTTTGCACACTTCTAACAAATGATAATCAGAAGAGGCAATGTCCAGGGAATATGGGGAATCAAGCATTTTTCTAAGCTGAATTCTTCCAGGAGCTGTTTGGTCATTTGTACAGTATGGGGTTGTGCTACAATCATGGTGAAAGAGGACTCTTCTCTTTTTCCTGAAGATAGACATTTTTCTTGTCCAAAGCTGCTTTTAAAATATTATAATTGTTGGCAGTAAATTTCAACTGCGATTGTTTTTATTATCGTTTAAGAACTCGTCATATAAAAAATTCCATGTATATCCCATCATAAACTCAAAAGAATCATTTTTCAATGCAATCCATCTCTTGACTAATGAGCAGCACAAGTGGAAGTGTCAGTCGCTTATAAAAGATCCACTTCTCATCTTCATTAATAAGACTGCGATGCAATGATGCACAATAATTAATGCATTGTTTGCAATTCTTTGCTGGAAGGTCACATGGAACCCACTTTCTAACCATTGACAATTTCCCAAATTTTCTCATTTCATGATGAACAGCCATATGGCTAATTCTGAAGTAACCTGACTGATTTCCCTAATCGTACTGATTAGGTTAGCATCATCAAATGGTTTGACTACATCAGAATCAGTTAGTTCATACTAGGCAACCTTTTGTTCATCTTTTTAAATTTTTGGTTTCCCATATTTTTCTCATTTCATGATGAACAGCCATATGGCTAATTCTGAAGTAACCTGACTGATTTCCCTAATCGTACTGATTAGGTTAGCATCATCAGCTGGTTTCGGTACATCAGAATCAGTTGCTCATACTAGGCAACCTTTTGGCTCATCTTTTAGACCACTGGTTCCCAAACTTTCTCATTTCATGATGAACAGCCATATGGCTAATTCTGAAGTAACCTGACTGATTTCCCTAATCGTACTGATTAGGTTAGCATCATCAGCTGGTTTCGGTACATCAGAATCAGTTGCTCATACTAGGCAACCTTTTGGCCCATCCTTTAGACCACTGGTTCCCAAACTTTTTTCTCTGGGCTGCATTTTCAAAACGAAAATTTGCTTGCAACTCACCAAATTTTGTTTAACAAAAAGTGTATTTAAAAATAATCGGGGGGCTAATTTTTATAGCTTTTTAGTATAACTTCAATGACACTACAACATATAACACACATATCACATCCTAATAATCATGTTCACACAAACATGTCTATGCACAAAAGCTGAGTATCATCTACCATGTATTCAATTGTGAAAGCAGAATAACATATCTTATATTTTTATTACTTCAAAGCTCCCAAGGAAATTAAATTTCAGCATTAAATGACCCATAAGGAGTTGATATGTCGTTAAACAAATCAATCTATTTTTTCATAGAATATAGACTCAACAAGGACTAAATAAAGGTAAATAAGGTTAATATACAGGTGTCCCTAAATCTGGACACATAAGTAAAAATGCACATTTTCAAGAAATGAAATTTTCAACATTTTATCAAATTGGAATATTAACAAATAACATCTTCAACATGATTTCCATCATTTGTGATGCAAGGGTTGATGTGCTTTGCAAGATTCATGTGAACTTGACGTAATAAGTATACATTGTCGTCAATTTTAGCACATTCACACTTTGTGTTTAGGCAAGTGTGTTGCATCTGTGATTTTCATTGTATACCTTCTCCTTTAGTATAGCTCAGAAAAAGAAGTCAATTTTTTTCTTCTTAAGATGACACCATGTTTAATCTGTGGAGGCAAAAAAAAATATAGTTAATGAGATTTCCTATGTGTCTAGAATTTAGGGACACTGTAGATTAACAAAAAAACTTTAATTAGAAAATAAAAACCACATTCATTTCTTATTGTAATACAATTAACAAAACAATTTCTTTTAACTAAAATTAAAAGTGAGTTGAATTGGAATTATGTGATATTGATTTTATTATCATTGCAACAGCTGTAACAATTTTTATTTTTATGATATGTGATTTTAAGTTATTAGTTTTATTTTGTTGCACTATTTTAAAAATGTATATCTGTAAATTACATGATTGCATGTTGGCTCATATTACTCTAATAAATTTTATTTATGTGGAGAAATTCAAATAGAAAAAATATAAGTTACAGCTAATTTTTGTATTTATTTCTTTATTTAAAGCAAATTCAGTGCTAAAATCCAAAATGTCTGGTCCATTTGTCTCAGTAGCTGAGAAGACATTCTGCATCAGATAGCTACTTAAACTGTAATTTGCAATAATGGCTTTTTTTTTTCTATTTCAGCGATTAAATTGCAGTGCAGAAGATGTTGCCTTGTTAGACTTGCTGTGTAAGTATTATTAACAGAATATCACTCCTTTTCTAATTTTAATCATTTAACATACATATTAAATAAAAATAATTTTATAATTAACACACTTCGTTATTTAAATGTTTTATGCATTTTAAGAAGAATAAATTTTAAAATATGGTTGAGTAGTGTAATAGATGTGGTACATGGAATCTGGAAGCTAAGTGCTAATTCTAGCCTAATCTGTGACATTCATTTTTTCACTGATGCCTTTGAGAAAGGTATGTATCTGTCTCTACCAAGCTATTGGTTAAATTGCAGGACAGGCTGTGCTCTCTTGGGTGGACATCATAAAAAGATTTCAAAGAGCTGGCTTATATTCTTTTCCTGTTACCTAGGGGTTGTGGTCAGAAACAAAGGGAAATTAGCCTCTGAGATACACATATTCATTTCATTTTCATTCAAATTGTGTGTGAATGTAGGTTTGAATTCAATTACAGAGCAAAAAATATTTCAATTAAATTAAAAAAAAAGACTTTAAAAAATAATTCTATTTATTCTTGAATAATTTCTAAGTTTCAATTATCTGATTCTTTTTAGGATTTAAAAAAAAATTATTTTTTTATTTATTTATTTATTTATTTTTTATTTTTATTTTTTTTGACATTTTTGAAAACTTTTTATTGTTCAGCTCAGCATAGCGGTTGTCTGGACTGAGTGAGAGGGGAAGTTATTATTTCAGTGTCTTATTTCAAACTCGGTCAAATTGTGTTTGTGTATACATTGTCGCACAAGCACATGTAAGTCACACACACATATATACATTACATATGCACTTGCAAAGTCACACACAGGCAGTATGTGACAGACAGAAAATCAGCTCTTCTTTTATGATATAGATTTTCACAATTGGTATTTGCAAACGTTGACAAACATTTTTTCTTTTTTTCTTAATTATATGTTGAATGTTGAGGTGGCAAACTTATTAAGTGGAAGAAAAAGCAATGGTATTGTATCAGTCATTGAACATATATTGATATTATGTGTTTTGTCATAGAAAAAAATGTCTATGAGAAGGATTATTATAACAAATGTTATTTGTTTTTATTTTTTTTGTGTGCAGAAAAATTTGTATTTGAATAAAATGTTTTTCTATAAAGCATGTTTATTTACAGGTTACAATAAAGAATAATAGTTTTGAAAAATTCACTATGTTAAATCAGTAACTAGTTATTTACCACAAATTGCTCAACAATATTTGAAAATAATCCAAATGATTTTAGTTATTTGAATGGTTGCTTCTCTTAAATTCTTGTATTTTATAGTAGAAATTAGAAATTAACTGTCTATATCTCTGAGATGAGGTATTATGATTATTTGCATTATTTACATTATTCGGACTGTTATCCTCATCTTCATTGTCATATTCACATTTTGTCTGTTGTATGCTCTGGCCTTCTTCAGGAGGTTGGAATTTCGAAACAAACCCTTTATTTCATCTGAAAATGAAAATACTTGCTCTAGTTCCACATTTATTTTTCTTCTGGATTTCATCTTTTCCTTTAACTCAACTCTACAAGTTTTGGTTCACCATTGCTGTGATCTGGTATTGAACTCACAACTCTTTTGGTATACAGACAAATCTGCCAATATCTTTATCAGCAGTGATGGACCAAACACTTGGAGAAAAAGTTAAATCTAAAAAACTGATAATCTTTTTTAGTTATGGATAACTTTATAAACTGTGGATCACAAAATATGGTTCAGTTCAAAAATCCTATCACCTTCTATTTTCTAGGCCAGGTTCCGGACATGAACCAAAATATGGCAACAAAGAAGAGGATAACAATCCGAATAATGTAAATAATGCAAGTCAAAAGTCATTAAATAGTCATGTTTTTCTCAAAATGAACGATTTTAAGAACCTGGTTAGCATTGAGCCTTACATTTGTTTTTTCAGCCTTACCTATTTTGACTTTGTAATTAAAATTCTGAAATGTAATTTTTTTTATTTATTTTATATTTTTATCTGCTTATTTTTTTATTTATATTATATTTTATGTATTTATTTTAGTTACATTTTTAATTTTATTTATATTTTCCAAAATTTAAAATACCTTAAAAATTTTTTTATTTAGATCATCAAATGTATGGTTCTGGGGAGTGGTCTGTTTACAAAATGTCTGGAAGAATTGGTAAGTAAGAGATATAATTGTATATGTCGATTTATTTGTTTAACTTTTAATTCCAAGGATAGGCAGTTTTTCTTTTCTTTCTTTGTTTATGAAATAACTTCCGTTTTTGAACCAAATTAAAAATATTTGCATATTTTATTACATTTATACATACAATAAGTCTATCAGACCTTATTTAAATGAACACCCAGTGACAAACAACCGACCTTATAATTTCTAGCATTTCTCATTATTTAAAGAACTTTATGAATGAAAAATTGTGAAAACTTATTCTTCACTATAATTAGTTCGTATTATATATATTCTTGATATATATATATATATATATATATATATATATATATATATATCCATTTCTGTAGTTTACTGCTACCAGCAAGCAGAAAATTATTTTTCTCCTGATGATGGCCATGTTGGCTGAAACTAGTCAAGGAATCTAAATGAAATAATAATAAAAAACAAGGAAGAATATTAATATACAACCCAGTATGTCTGAAGATTTTAATTTTAATATTTTTTTGTGTCGTGTGTGTGTATATATATGTATATATATATAATGGACTCCCCGTTTTCGACGTATGAGGATCTGACAGCTATTGAGTCTGTTATTTTGAAATTTTGTTACGATAATCTTGAAATTTAAGACCCACTAGTGATTTACAAAGGGAGGCCACATATGGAGCAAGTGTGAGGATTGTGAGATGAGATCACTGCTAGA